>CM055406.1:36250108-36262102 GCA_029228625.1 Pseudolycoriella hygida | reverse complement strand
ATGGCACTGGGTTTGTCGCACAGCTTACCACTGGCACAGTAAAACTTTCCGGTAATGAAAGGATCTCAAAAAATAGAACCACAAAACAGCGAAACTAGTAAATAGTAAATAATGATCTAGCCTCTAACCCTTCATGGGTTGTAGGGCAGATTATTATATTATTATTATTAAGGCACTGGCTTTCCACCAAGAATATCCGGGCTCAATCCTGGTGGGGACAAATTCTGTATAGGATTTTTCTTCAATGTTTAGCATGAAAGTAACGTTCCTAGGCACACCCCGGCTTTATAATTTGGGTAGTTGTGAATTTGGTGCCGCAACGAATCGTACACAGAAGAATGACAAATACGACGTCACCCATATTCGATGAATTCTGTGTACAAATATCTGAGTCTGACTTTGGACGGAAATACGATTAGCGTCAGATGAAATCCTAATGGTAAGGCGTGGTTTGGAATTCACGT
Source organism: Pseudolycoriella hygida (assembly GCA_029228625.1). NCBI lineage: Eukaryota > Metazoa > Arthropoda > Insecta > Diptera > Sciaridae > Pseudolycoriella > Pseudolycoriella hygida. The sequence goes on along the minus strand of CM055406.1, from coordinate 36,261,638 downwards.
TAAGCATGTGGTCCAAAAAATGACTGCCGGTAAAACACATTGATGGGGCGAACCGGCATTCTAAGCCCTAGTAGTTTCCGCCCTAGTACATTATAGATGGTCCTAGGTTTGTGTGCAATTTACCAGTGACACAGTAAAAACGTTGGTAACGAAAGGATCTCTAAGAGAATTTATGTGCGCAAAAAGCTCACAAAATAGCGGAACTAGTAAATAAAATGATCTAGCCTCTGACCCGGACGGGTTGTAACGGCGGATTATTATTATTATTATTCTTTGGTCGAGAAATTATGGCTTTTGGTCAGCAAATTTATAGCTTTTGGTCAGCAAAATTATAGCTTTTGGCCAGCAAAATTATTGCATTTGTTCAGCATTGCTTTTCGTCAGCAAAATTAATGTTTTTAGTCATCAAAATTATCGTTTCTGGGCAGAATTATACCTAAGGTGAATAATAAAAATAAGGAACTCGAGCTTTTCCTTTAATGAAGTGTTACGAACTAAGGAATTTGCGCTCTAATGAAATACCACGGAAACTAGATGGCTAACAAAATTAGGTATCCTTTATTAAATGCGACAAAAGCTAAGTACCTAACGAAACTAGGGAGTTTAAACGAGAGTGCTATAATGAATTACAAGAAAAGTGAAATTTCTTTCATTATCTTCAAAAATTCTACAAAATAACATTGATTTCTCGAAAAAAGCCATAATCTCTTTGTAAATAGTAGCAAGTATAATCATCTTAGATCATGACCTTGCAAAAATTAGTAACAAGCAGGACTCTACTGTTTCGGTAGACCTAAGGGACCTACACAATATCCCCAAAGTCCCCAGCGATAACCATGTAGCATTTTGAGAAAATCGTCGAAAACTGAAAAAATTTAGGTTAATTGTAAGCTTTTTGTTCTTGTTCGACAAAAATCTGAGTTTTCCAAATTTTTCATCAGCAAGTATTTTTTCCCGATTGTAGACATCCTATACTTTCCAGAACTAAGTCTAAACTCTAACTAAAATATGGCTGAAATGTCGACAATTTCAAAACATGTTGAAAAAATCCTCCTCGACCATTCTGGTTAAAATATTCAAAGTTTTTGTTCAGGGGCCGTTCATAAATCACGTAACGCAAAAATTGGCATTTTTGCACCACCCCCTTTCTTCCTGTCACGCTAGTGTCACGCAAATGACACAAATAATGTTACGCATTGTGTTTTTTTACAGTTGCTGATGCTTGGAATCTTATTTTCTTCCTTCTGTTTCAGAATGGAGGAGCCTATTAAATATTTATTATTTTATCCCCCACCTCTCTTTGTCACCACTTCTTACCCCCTACATTGTTCTTTCCCATTCTGTGTTCGCTTGTGTTTTTGCGTCTTACCTTCTCGGCGGTGCTGATTCCTTTAGTATTAGTGTAATAGCGTATAGTGCGCTTATCTTATTCTATATTCCGTTTTTCTCCTCGTCCTGCGTTCGTTGGGTTGGAGCAGTGCGGCGGTATGAGCGCACTAAAACAAACATTCACATATGACGAGACTGAAGCATGAACTAGCTGAACTCAGCGCCAGACTCTCGGCTCTCGTTACACAATTGTACATAGGTTAATCCGCCACTAAGATCACCGAAGGCGTTACGGATGCCTCTCTGAATCGCAATCGAGATTCGTTGGAGCAAAAAGTCTAGGCTTCGTGGCTCGCCCATTTTGCGTTTCATGAGTCTACCCAGTTTCATTAAAAATAATTCGGTTTCTGGTGCGACCGATCCCAACGATTCGAATGCCAATGGCGGCGTGAAATGGTATCGACGCTTTAAATCAATGTAGTGGTTGTGTGGTCAGCCGCAGCACCACTCTTATTGGACGTTAGATTGACGTACGATGATGCCATTGTGTCAACCACTGTAACGCCCCAAAGTAACGATCTTCCATGGCTCCAGGGATAGCACGTCAAACCATCGGGTCGTTTTCCGTCTTCGAGCGACAAACCTGGTGGTTCGAGCGTGTTAGGGAAACCAGCAGATGAAAAGGCCATCGGCATGATTTGCCTGGCATATTTTCCGATCATTTTGCTACACGATAAACCATGATGACCATTAGATTTGACTAGGGTGCCACAAACACAGATATGGGATTCACAAATCTTATTTTCCAAACGAAGCGCTACAGCAATTCTCGCCGAGTCGTTATCCGGTTGCAACCGCTCTGAGGATTGTTTTGTTGATATGGTGACGTGGGGGAGGGGCTGCGGCATGAAGACTCCACACCGAAACGTAATGGTAGGTCACTCTTTAACGATTTCTTTGTCTTTATCGAAGTTTCTCACTTATGTCGAAACAGAGTTCTTTTACAAAGACGGAGAGGATTAAGTCAAATGACATAAGAAGAAATCACTTTACGTGTAACTGTCAATCTCTTTGTAACGTTATCTTTTGAGAAATTGTCGGTGCTCTCCAATAGCTAAGCACTCAAACGAACGGTAACGTTTGTAAACGATACGAACATATTTTTGTCTGAATAAGAAATCACTTTATTAAAAGTTGAAGATATTTTCGAAGCCCCTAAACCAAAATCAAATATCAAACTACCAATAATAATAATTATCTACCCAAAAGTTCAGAAGAAGCAACAAGTTAAACTCCAATCTAACATAAAAAGCGAACATTTAAACCGAATCCAGGGCAATATCAAGCAGAGATGAAAATATAATATTATAAAATAATAAAAGAAATCAATATTTTTTCATCAATTTCTACACAACAACCATCGGAAACCAAAAAGTGATTACACCATTGAAAATTATTTTATGAAATGAAATTTGTACGTAACCAGTGTCCCTATTCATATATTCTATAGATATACTTTACAGAGAGCATGATGCTGCAACAAAAGCCAGCACGCTAAGATGAAAGGAAGCTTTAAAAGAAAAACGTAACGAACAGACAATGCGATACAAAAAGTTTTTTTTAAATATTTTACAGAAATCAACGTTCTTTCCAATCCACAGAAAATGTATTGATCAAAATAAAGTCTCTGTTTTTTTACGGCTATTCCGGCTTCATGTGCATTATATTGACCAAATTGTGGATGGAAATAAGTTAAAATCTGAATGAACACTATGTGTTTCAAAACTGAATGGAAAAAAGTTAACTTTGTGGAAAGTGTCCCATTCATTTTGCGCGCTATTGTTAGAGTTGTCGTTTTTAAATTGCGAATACGAATTTCTAAATACACTCCCCCGTTTGATGTGCTACAGCATGGCACTTTTTCATCCATACGGTAGAAGAGTTTTTAATAATTTTTCTCCTTCTAAAAATAAAAGACCTCGAGTTTAAACCAGATGTAATATGTCTACTATACATTTTCTTGTTTTACAGCATTGTGTATGTTGCCAATTGTCTGAATTGAATTTTACCGATTTTCAAAATTGAAAATCATAAATCTTTCTACTTCAATTAGATAGAAAATAAATTTTTTCTGCAATGTTGAGCCGACTGTGTAGGGGTAAACAGGAAGCAATCTCCTTCATTACTTTGAAAATTTCTGTTCGAAAATCAGTTGTGAACAAGGGCGAAACGATGTGAGAAATTGAGACGAGGATGTTACGGAATGAAATAGAATAATAGCTCGCTGGTACCTCGTAATACCAGTTTTCGCTTCGTAATGTTATTCAATCATATCCTATAATGCGATGTTTGAACACATGATGATCTCGATGACAAAATAAATTGCATTATGAGATTACCTATTTGTAAGTTGGAAGTTACTTTAGATGACATTTTTTATGCTTGGCGAAGGTTGAATTTCCATAAATACTTACGTACTCTCCCCCCCCCTCCTCGTACGGACCTGTTGACCCTCTATTTTTGGTCGCTCTGAAATTCGTCATGCAATGTTGTGTTTTGTTTCTTCTTTCAAAATGAAACACTAAATATAGCGACTTAACGACGTAGTCCAAATGTTGTATACTTTGACACAAGCCAACGCCGCACTGAAAGGTGGATAACGTGAAGGGGCCATCAAGGTCGATATGACGCTAGTGTATGCCAGTCACACTCTACACCGAAGTTTACAGCCTTTGACAGCAAAGGTCAGATTTGTGAAAATGAATTACCTTTATCGAAGACACCAACTTGAATATAGTCTAGTCCGTGCTTTAAGTGCGGTGTCGGCTAAGCGCCGTTGAAAAGCAAACCTTGGTGGAGCCCATCATCGACTTATGTTGAGAGATTCTATTGCAGTCGGGACCTGAATGGTTTGCGTTTCTTATATATTTTTCTCCATCAAGGATTCTGAAATATCAATTCAGACCCCCCACCTGAACAAAGCTATACCGATAGTAAGGAAAATAGAAATTTGAAAAAAAAAAACTAATTTTATTCAACTTCTGATGTAATATGCCCTTTAAAGTTGCCTTTTAGCATATCGCATGATACCCGAAACTTTATTTGTACGAAAGTTACTAAGGCTAGCTTTCTGTAGCACCATTTTACACTTACATTCGTAATCACAACATATTCATGTTATTCTTTCGATTAGAATATCGGCATAAAACCTTTTGTAATAAACCCCTTATGTATAACGATAAAAATGTCGTATCCATCACAAATTATATTATCCAACATATCGTAGACAGCATGTCTGTTGCAGTCATTTTAAATATTTATTGCAAGCAATTTATTCGCCATGACAGATATATGATTTCTGTTCAACGCGAACGAAAAGGGAGTTTTTTCAGCTATTTGAATTTTTTATAGGTAAACAAAGACACGATTTATAATAATTTTACCTTCTTTACCGAGTGATGATTTAAGCTTTTATAATATTTGCTTTTTCATGATTCATTCTAATGCATACGCGCCACATTGTCTCCGCGTACTTTATTGTATAATTACCTGGAAAAAGAAAAAGAAAATGAGAAAATGCAAATGCCGAAAATTATGTTGTTTTTTAGTTGTTGATTTCTAGACTTAGAAAAAGTTGGTGGGAAATTTCGCTTAGTATAAAAAATGACTCATTACAGTGGAAATGGACTTTAAGGTACTCCATGCTCAAGTCGGAAATTGTGTCGTCTGTGACTTGATTGCATATAATTCAATGGAAACATTCACTTACCAGACATTTGATCTCTGACATATACAAAAAATGTGTAAGTATTGGTTGAAACGATGACGATATGGGATCTTGAGTATTTTAAGGGAGTGCCCAAAAAGTGCATCAACTTAAATAGTTGGAGGATGGTTTTTACAAAAAACTAACGATGATGGTTAAGCAATTACACCTCAGTTTCTGTTCGCGTAACATGGATGTAGAATGAATGTTGTATTTGACCGGCCGGCAAACGTTTAACGATGCAATTAGTAATTATGAGTAAATAAAAGACTAGCGCGGGAACAAGATTTCATCGGGTCCATCGATTAGGACGTTTCGCATTAGGATTCGCCTAAAAAAGTAGCAGTAGCATAAATAATTTCTTTGACAGTTTCATGATTGAAATTGACTTGAATTTACCAAGGATTAAGGATTAGTATTCTCTCTTGACTAGAATTTATCATGGAAATATTCCATCTTTTCTAGAATAAATCCAGGATTCAGGTTCAGTGTATTTTCTTATGACAAGCATTCCGTATTAATTCGGGACAGTTACACAACAGATGACGCGAGCATTCACATAAAGTAGCTATCGCTACTTAGTAGCCATTCATAAAGTCCGCACGCTACTAAGGGAGTTAGGACGGTTCGAAAAAGGCGTGCTGCACCTAATACCAATGCAAGAAAATATGCGTGCGAGGGGGTAGGAGAGGGGGTCAAAAAACTGCTTCCTTCAGCGGGCGTACTTTGTGAATAGCCCTCTTAATACATACCCCAGAGCACTTTTTGTACATTTTTCATGGTAAACCGTTATTAGGGAGAATAACTTAAGTTTAATTGCGTCACATAGTCTCATTCTTCGTAGCAGTTAATTACTAATTGAGTTATCAGTTCTTTCTATTAAATATATTAGTACGAAGTTCCCTACTACGAACCCTTTTGGTTTCATATAATTAATGATTTACTTTAAGTTACAAAGAGTAAAGATTTTTATCGCTGTTGTATTTTCATTTTACCTTCGATACCGAGATCGATACAGTGAAAAGTAATAAAAAAAAAGATACTCAGGTAAGAGGCATATTTTAACATCACAAATAAATGGACAACGGATATTAACGTTTTTTTAATAAGGAAAATGGCATCAAAAGACCATTCCAACATAAAACGTTGATCTCTACCTTGTCCAAATTAGATCATCCATTTCAGAGAATAAAATAGCATTTCGCTTACGTTGCGCCTTTTTTCCAAAACGGCAATTTACACTTAACGAGCATGGCTGGCATGTTGAAAAAGACAATATTTTACAAGAATCTGGTCTGGTTTAAAGTGTAAATCTTCAGCTTTTCGAGCGTGTTAAACATGTCAACAAAAATATGTTAAACAAGCGTTCAACATAATAAAAAATAAAATTGTTTACGGAATGGCGTAAACGACAAGTGGATATTTGCAATAAAACACTTGAAAAGATTTTATATATGCAACAGTCAGATTGAGGGGCAATGGAAGAACTTAAACAGAACGTTTATTGCGTATGAATGCACGAATGGTAAATGTAAAGCAACTAATAACTAAGTTTGATTGAGATGTAAGCTTTTTTCAATTGCTATACCATTTTTTCGTCCCATGTAAAAACTTCCATAGTCTATTTACGTAAACAAATACTCGAATTTTTTCCATGAGATAGGAGAATGAAACAGCATATATTCCAAAGATCGGAATGCGTGAATCTTCTAAAGATTTTTATTCAATTCGCTTTCCTTTAAAACTATGTGGTTTCAGTAGAAATGTTTTTGATTATTTCATTACAAGTTTAAACGAAAATTTTGGGCAACAGCCAAACCTTTTTCAACTCAATTTTTTCGTAACTATTCACTAAGTTTCCACTAATTTCGTTAAAAATTTCACATGCCTCCTTGTATTTAGCAGTATAAATTGCCACATTTTACTTGAAAAACATAAGCTACGCAGACCCGTAGGAATCTTTATAAAGCTTGTGACATTTCCATTTTCAAAAATCGTCCCGTTTTTTTAACATCTTGTCTACGAAGGGCAATTTGCCTTAAAAACTTTGCCTGCGGCGCTTTACCTATCCCATTTTCTATTGAACATCTTGTCTGCGAAGGGCCTTTGCTTGCGGCTCGCCGCGGCGTAAATAGCATTATTTATTAAGTCTCTAACAAATTCTATGTAAGACGACGTAATAACACTTAAGTTTTTATCCCCGAAATGTTTAAATCTTATCAAACATAAACATGGGCACAAAACCTCTCGCTTATGCCACAGAAATTTGGTTCAGAGCATCGCCCGATGGGCCGATTGGTAGCTAGTCTGGCCCTGGCTTGGGACGTGCTAGTCTCTAAGGAATGCTCTCTTGAATATTGTTCCTAGTAAGATGGAACTTTCGCAAATACGCAGCGACTCATATTTCTGTGAACTTAGCTAAGCCCAAGAGTCCAGATCCAGATCCTCCATAAGACTTGAACGTTCATTTTTGAATAAGAAAACGTTTACGAAAATCGGATAATTTCTTGAGTTACGTACAATCGAACCCAAAACCACTTAAGTTGCCCTAGCTAGTCCGAAAATGCCCATCTTTCAAACTCACTTCCTCGATTACTTTCATGAGTAAAATTTTTGAAAATCGGTCAAGATTTCGTCAGGTTCTCATGTTGACAGACAGACGCAGACGAACAACATTTTTTTGGCAGATCTTTTTCATTCAGATCTCAAAACGAAGCCCTGTTTCGTTCTTAAAAGGTAGTTTATTCCTGTCGTAAGGAATCTATAATATAAAATCCAAAATGTTACTGCTCACTAAGCTACACCTCACTACATCTCAGTGCACGTCACTTCACTACACCTCATTACACCTCACTGCCTTTCATTGTACCTTGCTGCACTTTACTACACCTTGGTGCACCTTACTGCACCTTGGTGCACATTACTGCACCTTGGTGCACATTACTGCACCTTGGTGCACATTACTGCACCTTGCTGCATCTTACTGCACCTTGGTGCACATTACTACACTACGCGAAATACGCCTCATGACATCTGAGACCATTGATTTTGTTAGCCGAAATGTTCTCACCTGTACTATATCACAAACAGAACCAACGTAGTTTCTCCAAAATATACTGAAACTTCTTTCTCTTAAATGTAATTCTGACCAACCTTTCTTTTGGAAGCAACTTTCTAACTGATGTAGTTCTAGAGATGAGAGTCATTCCTCCCCATTCTAGAAGTGGTCGTATCCCAGGATTGGGCTATTTTTCCACTAAACCCTGAGACACGTTTTCTCTAAAGTTTCAGTCTCCATAGCTTTGCCTTTGGAAGCGACTTACCAAATGATACAGTTCTAGAGACATGAGTCATTTCTCCCAATTCTAGATGTGGTTGTGTCCCAGTATTATGCCATTTTGCCTATAGACGAAACAAGTGTTCTCTAATATTTAGTTCTCCACAACTTTGCCTTTGCGAAACTTCTCACTAATCAAAACGAACTGTGATTGACCATTTTAACTAGCTTCACAAACGAATTCTTATCTGGCGAATTTTTAAAAACTCACCCCGAACGAAGGCCGGTATCCGTGCTAGTTAAAATATAATTCAAAAATAATGAACATTTCGTCTGAAATATTTCTTGTGGAATGAATTCCAAATGCACTGAAAAAAGATGTAATTCGTTAAAAACTTTCTCCCTATCCATCTATCAAAGTGAAAGAGCGAAACGAAAAGCTTAACCTATATACCCATATGGAATTTTCATCAACGCGTGTATTATTTTTCCTTTGTTTTCTGCATACGTATAAAATTATAATCATCCAATCATCCTAACAAAAGACATTCACATTACGTAATTATTCGCATAAATTAGCTTGTCTGCATACCTACACTTAATGCTCAGAATATCTACGTGTATGTTCATATATGTCATTCGTAGCACATATTTTGTCTTGTGTCTACATTCCCTGAATTTTCACATATTATTGTCATTATAAGCATAGAAACGTTAAATGATAACACCGTATATTAGATATCTTATTCTTGTCAGTTATGATAACATCCGAGACTTAAAATTGTCTTGAATTAATGATCATAAATTAGCATACCATTGAGAACAGACTCACTGATATAGAAATATTTTTCGTACCTTGATGTTATGAAATAATGTAAAATACATTTATGCATGGAAAATTAAATTCAATCTCTGTATTAGACAGTTTAATGTCATAATAAAAACCATTAGACAACATTTAGAACATTTCGTAAGAGTAACTTGTCAGTGAAATCGTAGAATTCATTTCAAATAAATGTGTAAATATATGAAGATTGTTCTCCCGGTGATTTTACGCTTTAAGAGAGATACATAACGTCAACGATAAATATCTTAGTTTCAAACAAAAAAAGACAACATAGACTGGGATAATTAATTAAATTCTCCCAACACACAACATTCCACATAAAACATAATTTTATATCTATAATTATCAACACCCATAAACGAAGAGGTCGATAACAAACAACAACAAAAAATACTGTAATAAAAACCAAAAATTTCGAATGCACAACGTATCATCTCCGTAGCTTAAAATAAAATTAATCGTTCAAATGACAAACGAAAATTGTAAAACATAAAACATAAACGAAAATCCCCATTAAATCCTCGCACATATACCCAATCAATATGTTTGTCACAAAAAACCTTCTAACTCATCACACCGACTGTATATAAAACTTATTTTGTGATAATCATCGTTATACTGCTAAAGCATAAGATTGAGTATCGAAATGACTACCAACTCTTCATTGCCTTTATATTACATTATCTCTCTTTTACTTCTTGTTTATTCACCAATCTGAGTACAAGAAAAAATAAAATACAAGCACTGCTACCACGGGTGTAGTATTGTGTGGAGAAATAGTTGCCATGAAACTTAACGCAAAGCAAAGAAAAAAGCTCCTGGTCTATCCTGGAGAAAATCAAATTCTTATAATTTAAATGATTAACTACGAGTATATATATATATATATATATATATATACATATATATATATATATATTGCCTTTTATGATAATGAATACTTGTGTGCCACAATCGGAATTGATCTTTCTACCCTAAGTTGATGAAATCTATGAGTATAAAAGTACACAATCCCGTCACGCCAAATTCGATGACATTCCGAGTACCATCTATCAGACCATTAAAATTTTCACGGGCTGTGGTATAGGATTTTACGATAACGAATGAAAATAAATCTAAGGCAATGAATTAACTTTACTATTCTACATGATAGTACCGCTTGTGTCATCAATATATCTGAATACATTTTACTATATTTTACAATAACTTTTATCAACTTTTATCTTTATTCTATGAATAAATTTTGTGATGAAGGAATAGGTTGCGCCCCTGCATGGGCTATATAATGCACCATAAATACGTGATTTATTGGAAGGCTGGTTAACTGAATACCAATAAGACCAGAAAATATGCTCGTTCTATGTGTATTCTATAACTAACTTACCAATTTTCACGATACTCCTCTCTATACATTGGACAATGTTTATTCGGACATTTTATATTCAGTTACACACTTTGTTCTGATAAAAGACAGTAATTTAATATTTCGATTTAGTGAATGTAACACCTTATACAATGCTTCACTTTGTTTCGTTAAAGGTGTCGATCAATAAAATCGATTTGCTTTTGTTTTAAATCATCGAATTATTAACATTGTATTAATTTTGCGCTTTTGACATTGGTCTTTTGTATCCTTTGCAAAGCTTTATTAAGTTTTTGAAGTGAAAAGTTTTTCGATTCTAATTACAAATATTTATTTGTTATAGTTACATGCAATCTTTACATTTTTTATAGTCATGACTCACGGAAGTGCTATAGCACATATTACTATCCCGCTGGGACATTTTCTGTTCGAAACGTTGTATTTCGAGCCCGAAGCAATTGTCGAAACAAGAAATTTCCCTGCGAGACAATACTGTACTTTGTTGTCTTGGGGCCAGAAAATACGAAAAACTGACTTTGACCGATCAGGGAATGTTGTGTTTTCTGGCTGCAAGCCAACAAAAACATTTCTGCAATTCACCGACAAAAAGCTCTCTTTTTCGTGCGTCATTTCGGTGTCGCACGATGTCACTTTTCGCACTAGTGCGACAAAACTTTTTAACGCAATAGTGTAGGAACAGGCGTAGTCGGTAAAGTGAATCTAATTTTTATGTCAATTGAAATGACAATTGCATTGTATGGAGTAAAGGATTTTACAAATCATTCTGATTTGGTTAGTTATCAAAGTCACACATTTTTGCAATCTAATAAATTATTTTATTTTTACCGACAATTCGTGTCTTTAATTGATCTTATCGTTTCTACATGGGGGCTCAAGGTAGTGGACGAGGACATTGAGTAAATAAAGTAAAGGAAAAGTAATTGGTAA
>CM055406.1:36229481-36239516 GCA_029228625.1 Pseudolycoriella hygida | reverse complement strand
CTCATCCCGTCCAATTCATACACCAGGATTGGGCCATTTTTTCTTAAGACCCTGAGAAACGTGTTCCCCAAAATTTTATTCTCTACAACTTTGCCTTTGCCAGTAAATCTCCATATTGCATAGTTAAGGAAATATAGACGAAAAACCATCGTAACTCAATTTCGTCCATTCCATTGGTCCCAGTGCCCAGACCACTGACCCAATTTCCACAAATTTTCCCAGTTTTGTAAGATCAAATGCTGTCATTTGACACCAAAATGAACAATTTCCGTGCTGTACTTGCTGAGATATTTGTGAGAGAGTTTCACCGACCCTCGAAAACCCATGTTTTTGGTCACTTTTTCGACCATATCTCCGGAACAACTTGACCAATTTTGCTCATCTTTGAATCATGGGACATATGTTCCTTTCAGGGGGAAAAAAGATCAAGGTGATCGGTTGAGCTGTTTGAGCAAAAGTGGAGACGGACGGACATTTTTTTTATTGCTGATTCGTCATATTTAGACGATAATAAATGTATCCCCTCAACTCGATCTAGTAAACGTATAGTAACTTTGTACTTCGTACGAGTCTAACAATGTAAGCAATGCTAGAGAATCAGATGTCGCAGAAAGTGTATGGTGAAAATTAGCGAGAAAAAATGTAATTTAGGAAATCGCGTTGAGTTTTCTGCGTGGCATAAGCGTAACATGGTAGAGATGGGTTTCAAAACCACCGATTTCTGCTTGAACGACACCTAATTCGAAATATGAATGCAGACTTTTAGTAAAGTTTCTGATAACAGAGTAATTTTAACGAATAGCGATTAGAACAAGAGGTTCCGCTAAAGTCACGACTAGCCGTCGCTACGTTGGTAGTGACAAACACAACACATTAGACCTTTTACTTAGTGTAACCCAACTCAACCAACGCTAATCAAATCAAGTCTTTAAGATTGTGTAAATATGACTAAAATTCTATGAAAGTTCAAAAAGAAGAAAACAAAATAAAAAAAATCCCAACACCATCAACACCAAACAAAATGTGTATAAAAGAATGTCGTCAGTTAAGCATTTTTAGGAATAAACGAAAAGTTACAAACGCTTGGTAAGAGTGTAAATCCCTGCAAATCGGCAAAAAAGGAAATAAATAAATAAAATGTCTTACGTCTTCGTCCCCAAACAATTTTAAATTTATATTTTTCCTACATTTCGTAATGTATTACATATAAGCAGTGAAAGTAAAATGACGCTTTTTTAGGGTGAAGGTTCCATTATTCAGTTTCTTTAAAGGGTTTTAAGTTAATGCTAAGGTGTATGGCTGAGTTTATTTGAATAATGTATTATACGTAGAGTTATTGAGGTATTTAAAGAGAGTGAAATTGTTGTGATATATTCAATGAAGGTAATTTCTTCGACTTGTTTATCTCTGTGTGGAATGCTATTTTCCACTTATTCCCTTCAATATTTTAAAATAATAAATATAAATAAGCATCAAAGAAAAAGAACTCACCACAATTTTTTGTCAATTCCTCAATCAACAATGTTTAGACCTGTACGAAGAACGAAATTCTTCGAAAAGGGATCTTATGTGGCGTTTACCACGACGTTTGTAACCAATTGATTTTCGACCTGGGAGAAGGGGGGAGCACCGATCATGGTACTTGGATGATGAATTAGCAATAAAAAAAATGTCCGCTTTCTGTCTGTCAACACGAATAACTAGAGTAAAACCGAACCGATTTTCAAAAACTTTTTTCCCTGAAAGGTAATCGTCAAATCTTTTTTGGGATTGAATCTGGGCACTGTCGGGATAAGGGCCGCTGAGCTAGGGCCGTTTAAGTTTTTTGTACTTGAGTAAATCTTTTAAGATTTTCATAATTTTTTTTGTTTCAAAGGTCTGGGTATGCCTGACAATTTATGGAAGAACCTTTTTTAGATTTGAGCTTTTGGACTCAGCCAGGGCTCTAAAACGTGTTTTTGTTACATAAATCGAGTAAATCTTATCCGGTTTTCAAATTCTATTTTTTTGTGAAAAATAATCTAAAAATTGATTATGGGATTGAATTTGGGCAAAATCGGTTGAAAACTTTTGAAGTTATGGTCGAAATAGTGGTCAAAAATCTGGTTTTTGAAGGTTTGTAGAACTTTTTCACTTAATAAGTAGCGGTAGCTACTTTATGAAAATGATCTAGCTGTCTGTCTGTCTGTGCACGTTTTTTGACAGCTGTTAAAGTGACTGTTTTGTCAAGAAAATTACTCTACCGCTACTTTCTTAATTCTTATGCCATTTCTATGGTTTATATCTCTGCGAAACTAGAACGGAAATCGCTATGGAAGGTTTAAAATAAAAGATATGGACATCAGAAAATTACGAAAATTAAATTATAAAAATCTGAGCAAAATTCAAGGACCACGCGACCCTACACGATATTTGGTAGTTTTTCGTGAATATTTCTTTAATGATGAGGTTTTTTGTGCAGTGTTGTACAATTACGGAAATATATTTTTGCATCAAATAGAATTTTGTACTTCTGCGCAAGTTTTTGCAGTGTTAAAAAGCTGCGCAGAAGTACAAAATTCTATTAATGCAAAAATATATTTCCGTGAGTGTAGAGAAAAAAGAGGCGAACTTTTTTGTATGGAAGTGCGGGCTAGAGGCCTCTCCTAAGTGCTCTAGATCAGTTCTAACATTTGACCCAGCACAAAAAAATTTCCTTTTCATTTTTTATTCAAACTTTTTTTCGAAATTTTAGGTTTTTGAAGAGGTTTCTTGCATCGTTGCTTCGGACGTGTTTTTCAATATTGCCCTTTCGGAAATTTCCAATCCAATTTAATGTGGACGTAATTTCACACACTTAAGAGTAACATCTATTCTGATGCGTGGGGACCCGCATATGTTTTCATCGTAGAAAAGTCACCTTTTTTTCATTTTTTCCATTATGCCTTGGAGATATGGAGAGTTTCTTTGTGCAAGACACTTTGGATCTTTTCTTCATCTTCTTTTGGTGCGATTTACCAGTTAGGTGCTTTTTTTGTGATACGATTTTGTGAACGATCTTGAAAGCAAAAAAAGTGAATTCCCTGAATTTGAAGTATCGTTAGGAAAAAACGCCTAAGTGAGAAATATCTCCAATTTTTGTTTTTTGGAGTTTTGACCTTGGAAATATTTCACGCTTATTCAAATTTTTTCCAACGAAACATTAGAGTTTTATGTGGAAAACCTGACATAATAATAATTTTTAACGTGTTTATTGTGACGCGACGTCGGCTTGTGTCAAAGCATACGACATTTCATGTTTTTTGACAATTGTCGTTGCTTGACATATTAAGGTATTTGTGATATAAATGAAAAATTTATCAGCTCGGGATATGACATAAAACACAGATCTTGTTCATTCTTCCCATTCATCATTTCAATCAATGCAATCAGTATGGTACAGCCTTATCGGATTCGAGATAAATCACCTCTGAACTGCACTTTGGGGCCATTCATAAATCTCGAAATTTATACTTCCCTCCCGCTCTTTGCGGGAATCATAAAAAATGTATGAAACGTAAGCTTTCGTTTAACCCTTCTTCCCGTGCTTGCATTTTGAATGGGTCATTTGGGTATTTTGATTTCGAAATTCGTGCAGATGCTCTTTGTGAGCTGGATCTTATTGTAGAACTTAAGATTACTTTTGAACGTGACAAATTATTTTAGATAAAACTACGGGGAGGTGTGGAAGCGAGATCTTTACGACATGCATAGAACTTCGTCTCTACAGGATACTAACACGAGGTTTGATTATGGTGGTGCGGAGGTCAAAACGAAGTGTTACAGTATGATGAAACCAACGAGACATGTGCCATGGATCTGCCTATCTGATAAATCTAATCGGGTCATGTCAAATAAACTACGCGTACGCATCTAAACTTTGTTACACCACAACCACATCCTACATGTCAAAATTAATTTTTCAAATACATTTTGCTGTAATAGTATATTCAATGAATGAGAAGTCATTTAGTTCCCCTCAAATATATCTATTACACTTGAACATGAAAATGCAAACACCGTTTACAATGTAAGTTTTCGGTATTTAAGATACAATTTGCATAAATACAAATACTTAAAACGATTGAATTAGCTTAAATTCTAACATATACACGACATGAAAGATTTATTATGTCGGCGAAGTATACGCTGAAATCTCAAATGGCATAAATACTAAATAAACAACGAGTGAGAGCACATATCTATGAGAATGTATCACATCTCAAATGTAAATGTTAAAATTAAGCTATTCATTAATTTGATTAAACGGGAAGTACGTTAAGTTAATCAACGATAATATTCCTACTCACAAGTACTCGTTGGCATATAGTCAATGGTATAATATGGATTACAATATAAACCAACTAATAAGTATGCTTGAGACAAGACAACTAGCATATACAAATGGTATAAATGCACACACGTAACGGGATGAATGTCACTAAACAAATTAATTAACCAAAAATTTATCAGTTTAATCAAATTCGGCTTGTCAGTTCATATTAATTAAATGCATACAATGACATGGCTTGTAATATGTTATGTGATGCAAGAGTTCCATTAATACAAATTTGTTTGTTAATGTGTTTGTTGATGACTTATTGTAAATGCACTGCCGCTGCTGAAAATGTGATAGTTGTTTTCATGACAAGTGGAGCCAATGCGAAATACTGCAGCATGCGTTAAGCTTGTAGCCAGAGAGAGCGTTGTATTGCAACGAGAGTGTTTGTTTCTCCCCCAAGTTACGTTCAATTGATGTCCAAAGGATAAAAACTGTTTTTCAAAAACTCTTATTTACTCTAAAAAATGTGCAGTCAAAACGAAAGATTCATTCATTCATGTTTTTGCACTTCAAATGTGAAAATGTTTTTTTTTTGGTTGTTGGTATGTTGGTATTATATGAGAAGAAGTAAAGAGAATGTGAGGAAATTTATTCTGCAAATTTTTTACATGTTCATACGTGCATAACAAATTGACGCTGTGAGTTGCTAACAAGTTGGGTTGTAGAGTCGGATGTACTTTTAGGATAAAAAATTAATTATTTTAAGTGACAAATTTTAGGGATCTTTGAAATCGTCCATAGAATAATCACCTGATGTTTCTTTCCGGTGTCCGATGCGAGGTGGGCTAGAGAACTGCTAAACTTAGACAGGAGACGCATCAAGAGGATGGTGGATGCGATTGAGCAGGCACCTGGCAAAAATGGGAATCTCTTACGATCCCAACTGTACCTGCAGCCAAGTTTTCTTTACTGAGGCTTAAGACTCTAGGAGGTCATGTGGTCCAACCTGCAACAGTATCCAAGATGGGACCTGCCGCTCTAGAAAGGTTCCTGGTTGGGACTGGGAGGTTTCTAAGATTTACATGATGAGCGGGTTACGAAACAAAGGATCATCAGTGTTTCAAGGACCAAGATTGGTCCGACACAAACTGATAAATCTAAAAAAAATCACCTGCAAGAGTTCTAGGGATGTAGTTATGGATGAACAACAAAGCCTTTTTTGAAAAACTTTTTCTGAATTGTTTCTGGGACCTGGATCTCGTCATTTAAAAATAATATAATAATAATAATCTGCCTTACAACCCATGAAGGGTTAACGGCTAGATCATTATTTAATAGTTTCACTACTTTTGTGGTTCTACTGTTTGAGATCCTTTCATTGCCGCAAAGTTTTTACTGTGCCAGTGGTAAGCTGTGCGACAAACCCAGTACGATCTATGAGATGTAACTAGGAGCGAAACTAGTAGGAGAACCGGTTCTCCCAACAATGCCTATTCCGGTAAGCCGAACGATAGCGCTACACTCAACTTCACGCGACTTGAACGATTCAATCAGTTTTGTTTTGTTTACAATCGGTACAAATCCGTCTGCGGTTGAGTTTTGAACCAACGCACTGGCATCTCAATCTCATAGTAGCAAGCAGACGTGTTAACCACTACGCTATCGAGTTGCTAGTCGAGGCAATTAGTATGTTCGAACTCAGCACGATTTTTTTAGGACCCATACGAAGTGCAAAATATATTGTTTATCACAAAAACATATCGAATTTCAACCTGAGAGTTCGTGGGTTTTTCGCAATGAAATCCTAATACAAACATATGCAACGGACCCGTACGTATCAAACAGAACAAAGCCTTCGGACCTACCTAGGGCCCTAAGTAGAGGCCTTGGACACATACTTTCATAGATAAAATGTTTCCCTCAATTTGGTCTGCACCATAGCAACACAATTTTTTTTGGTTAGGGCCCACTTGAGCCCTAAGCACAGGCATCAGGCCGAAATTTGTTTTTCAATATAATTCCGTACTCGGTTGCCCCTCAAATATAAAAAGAATCAACAAAATCCGTTAGGATTTATCCGATTTATCTAAACAAGGGCTTCTAATCAAAAAATGTTCTTCCATAAAATGTGAGACATTCCTAGACCTTTCGATTAAAAATTTTTTTTTCAAATCGTAAGGGCTCAAAATCAAAAAAGTTTCTTCCATAAATTATCGGAAAAGTTTTACTTAAACCACTTAAACGGCCCTAGCTCGGCGGCCCTTAGGCCGACAGTGCTCAGATTGAATCACATAAAAGATTTTTCGACTACCTTTCTGGGAAAAAGTTTTTGAGTGTTACTCGAGTTGGTGCTCCGTCCCCCCTACTCCTGGGTCGAAATTCGACCAGTTACAAACGTCGTGGTAAACGCAAGAGACCCATCTTCGAAGAACTTCGTCGACCGAGGACCTAAAAAAAATTTTTTCATGTGTTGTAGAGAACACGAAAAAGATCATTTTTGCGCATCCAACAATGAGTCTTAAGGTTCATGTTAAGGCCCTAAGTCAGTTTTTACGTTGAAATTTTCAAATGTTAAAATTTTTGAATTATTTTCGGAAATTAAAAAATCTTTCGGAAATTCAAAGCTTTTCGAAAATTCTAAAAAATTTTGAAACGTTTGAATTTAAAAAAACTTTTTTAAATTTTCCGAATAGTTTGAAGACAAAGCTGTAGACGCAACTGGATTGAACAAGTTTGCTCATGGAACTTCAGTTGTCTCATCATCAGCCGACCTCCAATAAGATGAGGACGGCCCGATGATTTGACGCTCAAATTTTAACCACCTGAAGAGTTTGGAATAGTGTGAAAAGTCCTAAAGAATTATTATTCTTCCGGATAAACACCAGCACCTAATGCGAGGATTCACGAATATATTCATAGAGATAGATAAACAGCATCTATATTAATTAATTGCTCTGCATATCTGCTGACCTAATTAACATAATTTCTAAGACAAAATTTAATCCAAATTTAATGCTAAGGGAAAATTTCTCACATTCTTCCTATTATTAGTATGATATCCCAGCAGAGAATCGCATTAAATGAACGCTATGCACTGCATTGCAACTTTATGACCCAATTAACATTCTGTGTAAAGCAACAAATCATCCAAATTTAACATGTATTGTTGTGTGGATGTACAAGGGTATGTCACTTCAACAACTAAATGAATAACATAATCAATGGGATACAATATTACTTCGTTTCGTCAGACGATTCTACACAAATTTGTCGAATCCATTCCGAACAATGCTGCCGATAGAATATACACAAGACAAAAAAAACTGCGTAGATTATGGAACATTTTTGTAGCTAGTGACACACCTACGATTTGTAAGAGTATCAGAAATTATATTTCTGGGTATTTTCCATAAATGTTAATTTAGATCCTGTTTGTTCATCGTTTGCATGTGTGGTTTGCTTAATTACCACTGGAGCGGTATACATGTCCGAAATCTGTAGTATTTTCTCTGACCGAATAATATAATGTGGGACACTAAACGCAAAGCAAATCAATATTCATTTCAAACAATACGAAAATTCTTAGGAATTCACATTGATTACATTCCAATATTATATTATTACAAAATTCTATGGCAATCGATGCATCCCACTGGAAGCGAGCTTCATTTTGTGGATGTAAATGTATGTAGAAATTCAAAAAGATGAACGCTGTGGTTACAATAATGCACTAACAAAAGATCTGTAGTGTTGCGGAAATACAAATTTGCATTTCCTCTTCAATCCGTTCCGTTATGTTACAGAATTCTTTCAATTGAAATTCTTTGTATACGAAAATGGACATTGGATTTACGATTTTGTTCATGTATAGGTAAATTTCCAGAAGAATAAAACTCGTAAAATCAACACAATCTACATCCACATGCCAGCATGTTGTCGCAATTATTTTACACGCTCTCTCAACCTTTAATAGTGCATTTACTCAGTTTTCGAGCAATGTTTATTCTGAAAACACACACTAAACTTTAGCTTTTATGACAGCACGAAAATGATTTCATATTTTATCTGTTTGGCGAATGTACTATCAGCACCATTTCAACAGTTAAATTTTATCGCCTACAGGTACTGACGTTTCAGTTTCGCTACATTTTTTATTGAAACGCATTTCGTCAATTTCGCACCTATACTGAAACTGTCAATAAAATATGTCCCTCTGGAAAACTTTCAGTTCTGATTTTGTTTATTTTACATGTTTATCTGCAATCTCCATAGAAATATCAATTTCCTTTATACAACACCGAGAAATTCTTTTATGCCTCGTTTGATAACCCAATGATGCATTCGTTATTAATGTACACGTGAAAAATAATGGATTGTAAAGGATGGCACTCCTAGAAATGCAATATTGACGTCATGTTGGACAGGTTAGAATAGGTATATGCATGTCCGTTCTTTTAACTGTTTCAATGATAAATATATCAACCTTTACTAATATTGACGTATACTGCTTTCGCAACGTGAATTTGAAGGGGAATTTGTACATTTTTCATTTTCAATTTGCCAATACACGAAGTTTTATTGAATTCTTCAAAGTCTATTTTGTAACGCCCATAACAGATTATTGACCTGTAATGAACGACATTTGTTGAAAAATTGCTCGTACTTAGTTTCTTGTATGATTTATCAGTTTTTGCTTTGTAATAGTGACTTTTTTAAATATGTTCATTGTTTGGCCAATTGAGAAGTGAAGTTGCAGCTGTCAGGCAATGTTTCCTTTGCGTTCACACGAAACGAAATAAAACTGGGCAAAACCCTTTTGCCTAAAAAAAACCATAAATTTGTAGAAAATTCTTTAAAAAATCCACGAAAACCTTCCCCATTTAAATTCAATCCTTGAAAATTCATCCTTTGATCCTTGCACCCAAAATATACGATTGTCTGCCCCACGCATAGCGCGAAAATATATCCTAATAAAATAACTTCTTAAATTAACTCTGGAATCTTTCTACTAGGAAATATTTTGAGAAAGAAGAGTTCATAACTTTATTTATTAATTTTTAAAAAACTGTTCAATGAAGGGCTCTGCTTTCTAATCCCGTGTCTTAGCGACCTCCGCTGTTCAATAATTCCTTTCTGAGTCTTGAGTCAATTGTTCTATAACAACAGTCGAAATGGTGAATCGATTTTATAAAAAAAACATAACCAAAGACCCGTACGTATCAGAATAGATGTGACAAACAGAATAGATATGGCAAAGTGACTCGAACGTACCTAAATATACAAATAAGCAAACAATCCAACGTTTTCTGTTCTTTTATAACTGTAAGAATTTCAAAGATCAATATAAATTACCCAAGGTAATGTCAAAGGCCCTACCGAAGTACGTCTCAGACCATTCAAATCTAGAAAAGCTTATATCCAAGGACTAGGCCATTTTCCCCTAAAACCCTGAAACATGTGTTATCTCAAATTTAATTCTCTATAACTTTGCCTTTGGAACTCTCATAGTTCTGGAGATCTGGGTCATCCTGCCCAATTATGGAAGTGGCCATATACCAGGATTGGGCCATATTTCCCCAAAACACTGAAACACGTGTTCGCTTAAATTTAATTCTCTAAAACTTCGCCTTTGGAACTAACTTTTTAACTCTTACAGTTCTAGAGATCCGGGTCATCCTGCCCAATTATGGAAGTGGCCATATACCAGGATTGGGCCATATTTCCCCAAAACCCTG
>CM055406.1:36148627-36229167 GCA_029228625.1 Pseudolycoriella hygida | reverse complement strand
AAATGAGGAATTTCCGTGCTATACTTGCTGAGATATTTGCGAAAAAGCTTAACCGACCTTCGAAAAACCATGTTTTTGGTCACTTCCTTGGCCATATCTCCGGAACCACTTGATCGATTTTGCTCATCTTCGAACTTGAATCATGGGAGGCATGTACCTTTCAGCGAAAAAAAGTTTGGGCTGATCGGTTGAGCCGTTTGGGTTTGCAAAAAAAAGTGGAGACGGACAGACGGACATTTTTTTTTATTGCTGATTCGTCATCTCTAGACGATAATAGATGCATCCCCCCTCCTCCCACCCCGATCTACCCCATGTTACAATAAAATTGTTTGTAGTAAACGTATAGGACCTTTGTACTTCGTACGGGTCCAAACATAACCAAAGAACCGTACGCATCAGAATAGATGTGGCAAAGAGAATAAATGTTACAAAAAGACTCGAACGTATCTAAATATAGAAATGAGCACACAATCGAATTTTTTAAAAAAGAGGACCAACGTAGTTTCTTCAAGAAATTCTGAAACTGCCTTAAGAAGCAAACTTCAAACTGCCGTAATTTTATAGATATGTGTCATCCCTCCCAATTCTAGAAGTTGTTTTATCCCGGGAGTCGAGTTTTGACCACGGTTGAATACGCATTTCCCAAGCTAGGCTGTCTCCACGATGAATAAATCGGTGCTTGGCCGAAATATTTAATTTTGTGTCATCGCCAAAGTGTTCAGTGTTTTGTGCTATTGCCGAAATTTTTTGTTTTTTGCTCTATATTGTGATTTATTCTCGTGAATCGGAACTGAAACGATTGAACCGCATGGCGAATATGCAATTTGTTACATATAGACCGTGTCTTGTCACCGAACCTCAAGTGGTGACATCTATGTTTTTTTCATAGCTGAATTACGGTCCCAACAGAGAACTACTTCCTTTTCTCAAGTGAATACGGACGAACATAAAACTAATGAGACAATCCATTGTAACAATTATTTTATTGTTTGCCGTGAACGTGTGAAGGCGGGTAATCATTTCACTTTTCTTTGCGCCTGTAACTCAAGTTCAGGGGTGAAACTGCCGCTTCATGGTTTGTTTCCAAGCGCTGAAATAATTTGGAAACTAAAAATTAAATTATTTCAGCGAAACACAACTTTGCGTGAATAAGTTGCTCGTCGATTGTATCAATAGGCAATGCCTATTAGGCATGTACACAATTGCAGTGTTTCTGTGAAATATGCTTCGAAGTAAATCAGTCGAATTTGCACGTGGTGAATCGAGCGAATTTGTATCAGATGCACGGCTGAGCCGGTACTTTTTCTAGTTGTTGTCTAGTGGCTATGTTGTTGCTTTGATACTCTGTTTGTCTTATATCGTCACCCGCCGGGTCATCCCTCAACTCGGTTTGTGGAACGAAGGCTTTTGCCGCGGTTATGGCCCGCTAGCGAAGCTATGCCAATGAGTGAAGACTTTTTTGGGCTACATAGCAGTCCTTAGCCTAGCTTGTGGACCGGATGTCTTTGCCTTGGATGCATCTTTAGGCTACAGGGTGGCTAAGGTCGACGGGTAGAGTAGTGATAACTGGACGCATAATAGTGGTAACACGTGGTTTCGTTCCGTGTAAGTCGAGACCTGAGCGGGAAAGCTTTGGGGTTTATGGTGTGAGATTATACCTGGACTGGACTCGCAAGGACTAGTTACTCGAATAGGGTAGCATCTGATTGCATATGAACGTGAAGTAGGAGCTCGGGTCATATGCCAGGTGTGCAACTGTTCAAGACGTGTCCAATCGATTGATCGCTCTTGTAGAAGGCCGGCAATGTGGACACGGTGTTCGTGTGGAGTAGAGGTCCTTAGTAGGGCTTCTTAAAGGATTTATGTTGCTGGATAGCACAAAGGGTCCATTGTCCTGTGTGCATCGATCAGGAATGGTCGGCTCTAACCGGGAAATGCTCAAAAACCCTGAAACACCTGTTTCCTAAAATTTTATTCTCTACAATTTTGCCTCTGAAAGCAACTTTGTCACAGCCATAATTCTAGAGATATGAGTCTTCTCTCACAATTCTAGAAGTGGTCATACACCAGAATTGGGCCATTTTTCCCAAAAACCTTGAAATATGTGTTCTCTAAAATTGTATTCCCTACAACTTTGTCTTAGACAGTAAATCTCCATATTGTGTAGTTAAGCAAATATTGACGAAAAACCATTTGCTTTCTATATGGCCAAGAAACTCAATTTCGTCCGTTTCCCGGTTTTCTGATATCAAATGCTTTAATTTGAAAACAAAATGAACGATTCCCATGCTCTACTTGCTGAGATATTTGCGAAAAAGTTTCACCGACGCTCGAAAATCCATGTTGATGTTGACCTCATATCTTCGGAACTACCTGACCGATTTTGCTCATCTTCGAACTTGAATTATGGGAGGTATGTACCTTTCAGGGGAAAAAAGTTTGGGGTGATCGGTCGAGCTTTTGGAAAAAAAAGAGTGGAGACACACGAACATTTTTTTTTATTGCTGATTCGTCATCACTAGACGATAACGACTGTATCACCCCACCTCCCAGCTCGATCTACCCCATGTTACAATAAAATATCTTGTAGTAAACGTATAGAACCTTTGTTCTTCGTCAGAGTCTAATAAATCAACAATCAATAGCATTCTCATTTACAACTTTTACGATGATATAAAATCACCGAAACATTTTCGTCACAGAATAATTTTGTTATCAGTATTTCGTAGTAAAAGTAATTTAACCCAACTGTTGACGACGCGACGGACGGTGAGTTGATTTTCGAGTAAATATAGCAGTTGCATGTGAAAAGCTACTGCACTTATAATATAAATATAACTATGCAACAGGGCAAGTCCCACTAAATGCATGAGGGGGATCAAAAATACATAGAATTCGACAGTTTATCGCAAAGAACACAGCGCCACTTTTTGATACATCACATAAAAATTCTCAGGGGTAGTTATTGTTTTGACAATCATATGATTCATGTGTGTGCAGATAAGAGCCCGTAACTTGGCAGAATTTACATAAAATTTTGAAAATATGAAAAATTTCAAAGTTGACTGCAATATTCAGTGCGATATTGTACATTATAAAGTTATGCCACTGTCAATGTACATAAAAACTTGTCTCACGTTTTAGAACTTTCAAAAGGATCTGTGATATCTCCTTTTAAGCCTATATTATTGAATATGTGAAGCACATTATGCGAAATTCATGCAATATCCTCTCTAGTTCTAAAGTCATAATATTCGTTGTCGAATGCACTGAAGGTATATTCAATGGTTATAAGAATCGTGAGAGACGTATGCATCCAAATACTTCGTATTCATATGCATTCTCATGTAAAAAAAAAGATACGAAATGAATGCATGTTTTATTGTGAAAGTAACTGGAAGAGCGCATGCAAATTTTTTGAATGGACTAGTCAGAAAAATGTGTACATAATCGTGAGGGATGTTCGAAAAAATATTTTTTTGACAAACAAAATTGCGGGTGTCATACTAGTTAGCGCCGTTTGTTCATATTGTTAAAGAGATACATATTACAAGTATTATTTTGAGACCCGTAGGATGTGTACAAAGGACAACGGTTACAATCCATGTGGGACATAAAAGATTGTATTTCAGTGAGGGAAAGCTACCTCTAATCGATTTTGGGAGTTAAATTACCACAAAAAAACAGTGTTCATAAAAACGTCATCAGTGATGGATCAGCATCCTGTAGTCATTAGATTTGTCTCGATTCTTTTACGATTTTACAGTATTCAACACGTGGAAAACGTCTCAGATAGATCAATAATTAAGGCTGTGCTCGGAGATGTGGCATAAAAATTGAATCTGTATTTGTTATGCAATCAGAGAGAGCGCCGCAATTAGAGAGAGCGCCGTAATCAGAGAGAGCGCCGCAAACAGAGAGAGCGCCGATATTTTCATTGAGCAGTAACAATGAAGTTATTTTTTTTTGTAGCTGCAGCGTGTTTTTGATTGCGAATATTGAGACTGAAAGAATGTTCATGTTCTACTTTTTAGCATAACGTTACTTAACAAGCAAGAGATAATCTATGAGTTTACAAGCTCTTGCAGTAGATTCAGTCAATTACATAATATACGAATGAGTTGAGTGTTTCAACAAACGAACTTTTTGGAAGAATATTTTTGTGCGTACGTTAGAGTGAGGTTTTATTTATTTTAAAAGGGAATTTAGCTCTGACACTCATAGTCCACTTCGCAAATAAGAACAAAAAGAAATTAGACCCATAAATAATTGTAACGTTATACGAAAACAATCGAAATCCGTTTATAACTTCATTTAACTTCGTTTTTTAATCTAATAAAAACGGCAAAAACGTGTTCATGCAATACCATAAATTCAATTTGTGAATATAAATTCATAGAGTCCAGCTATAATAATCCAGTTCCAGCAACCAATATACAAAAATACAATGCACAGCCGTGGCCTACCCCCTTATAAAATAATATAATTTTTCATTTTAAATGTGAAGTGATTTTAATTGTAATTTATTATTACCAGCATGAATTCAAAGCAATTCAACATATTTAACAACGATTTATATGTGTTTCCACATGTATGCATCCGAAGCAAGTAGTTCGTGTTACTCATTTTGTCTTTCTTTTTTTATTCGGACATTGAGTTAATGTTTCAATGATGGCGGTTTAATTTGGTACTTGGGAAGTCAAAATGTTTAAAGTTAACGTCAGAATTCCCACTCGTCCTGAAATTCCTTTAACTTTTCGATTTGAAGAAACTCTTTCCGTAAAGGTAATCTTTACCAGCTGTCACTAATTCGTATTGTAAAACATTTTTTACCAAATGTCAAAACATGCTAGGGGTTTAGTTCTGAAGAAAATTGAAGATTCATTTATTGTAATCTGCCACGCCTGACTAATGTAAACATTTGTAAACAGTCAAATTAAGACCCAAGAGTAGGGAGATCGGGGATGCCGAATGTGCAAAAAAAAACTTGTCTGTCTATCTGACGGACGGTCAAAAAAAAAGTAAACGAAAAAATGAGGTCGGGTCGGGACAAGAATCGCTGAGCTCGGGCCTCGTAAGCGTAATTTTTATTTGATTGGACCCGTACGAAGTACGAAGGTCCTATAGGTTTACTACAAATTCACACACATCCAATATTTAAAAAATTGTCTGTCTCCACTTTTTTTCGAAACGGCTGCACCGATCACCCCGATCTTTTTTTTTTGCTGAAAGGTACATATGTCCCATGGTTCAAGTTCAAAGATGAGCAAACTCGATCGGGTTGTTTCGGAAATATGGTCGAAAAGGTGTCCAAAAACATTTTTTTGGGGGTAGGTGAGACTCTTTCTCAGATATCTCTAGAATTAAGGCAATTAGAAATCTACTTTCTGGGACAAAGCTGTAGAGAACTAAATTTTAGCGAACACGTGTTTCAGGGTTTTCCCTAGAAACATCCCAATCCCGAGATCTAGCCACTTCTAGAATTGTGAGGGATGATTCATATATAAAGAACTATGAGAGATAGAAAGTTGCTTTCAAAGGCAAAGTTGTAAAGAATCAAATTTTAGCGAACACGTGTTTCAGGGTTTTCCCCAGAAACGTCCCGATCCTGAGATCTAGCCACTTCTAGAGTTGGGAGGGATGAGTCATATCTCAAGAACTATGACAGATGGAAAGTTGCTTCCAATGGCCAAGTTGTAGAGAATTAAATTTTAGCGAACACGAGTTTCAGGGTTTTCCCCAGAAACGTCCCAATACCGAGATTTAGCCACTTCTGGAAATGGTTGCGATGATTCATGTATCAAGAACTATGACAGATAGAAAGTTGCTCCGAAAGGCAAAGTTGTAGGGAAATAAATTTTAGCAAACACGTGTTTCATAGTTTTACCCAGAAACCTCCCAATTCCGAGATTTAGCCATTTCTAGAATTGGCAGGGATGAGTCATATTTCAAGAACTATGGCAGATGGAAAGTTGCTTCCAATGGCAAAGTTGTAGAGAAATAAATTTTAGCGAACACGTGTTTAATAATAATAGCAAGAGTTTGGTACATCGAGGCTCTTCGCACGTGAAGGCTTTCCGCATGACGTGAAGGCTTTACGTACGGGTCTTTGCATATGTTTTCTCTAAATTTTTTATTCTCGATGTCAATTTATGAAGGAAAATATTTTAAGATTGGTCCATTCATCGTATACATCATTGGAAGACAGATTAAGTGGAGTGATGGAAGAGGGATTAGATATTCATGGCCATTTTGCTTTTTGCTCGTTATATGGGTCGTTCATTATTGTGTCACAGCGAATTTACAATTGGAATTTTTAGTGAATTATAGACTGCTGCCTTGTGGAGAGACCGTTGGAGTCCCGCTTATAGCGAAAGACGTCGGAGTCATAAGGCGAAATTCAACCAATGCTTTTTCGGTCATTTCAATGCAAAATATCAAGGCGTCAAGTAAATGAGCTTGAACATTTGAATTTAGGATGAAGGATGCGAGTATGATGCGGATGTATGTGAATGTACGGCAAGGATGTGTATATCACAAATTCTATTGGGGAATTATACTTAATAAGCGTGAGAGGTAAATTTTATTTTGACTATTTTAAATGCACATGGCATTATGTTTTGTAGCTACTTCAACTACATGCTCGAACGACGCGACGGTAGTTATTGTTAATTAATACTGTAGGGATACAGTAGTATATAAGTGTAACGCATCACGAGTAGCGGTCTAGCGCTGATCGCGATAGAGGGTTACACAGCACTTACGTGTGTATGTTATCATCTGTTGGGAACTAGGATAGACACAACCCTCACAGCCATCAAATTTGACTAGTTGACCTTTTTGAAGAAGCGTTTTAAAACAGTCTCATTGGTTCTGGGAACTTAGCTGGTGATGTAATGTCTGAGTCTGAGTCTGGAAGAAGGAGTTGACAGGAGGATTATGTATAATAATAGGAATTGAGTATGGATAGACAGAGGAAAGTAATTTAGTGAGGGCCTCGGCGGTTTTTCGATATTGTCCCTTGTAACCAATTTGGCTCATTCTTGTTAGGAAATCGTACGGGTCTGCGTAGCTAATGTTTTGTTATTACGTTATCTTTAAAGGGACGATTAAATCTTAAAATCGAGATACTAACCATAATTGGGAGTCTTAGTTCGATCGTTACTTCGAAATTTACCCAGAGGCAATTTTCCGATTTTTAGAGATTAATATGAAGGTTGGAGCAAATTTTTTGACAAAATTAAATTATTATCTTTTTCATGAAAAGTTTCAAATTTTGTTGCTTCCATCTATGTTTCATTTAGTCCCAAGCGGGTGAATTTTTGTTTATTTTATGTGTAGAGACGAAATGTAGTCGCTTATTAATAAGACACATTATTGCGTAAAGCAAACAATTTTTAACATGTCAATGTGACAGCCCGAATGAGATGTCTATCATCATTTTTTGTCGCATATAATTCCGTTACAATAATTCTCATCCGATTGAAATAACTAATGAAATTAGTTACAACATCAGCGAAAAGTATATTTTTATTTCTGTCATCGTTTCTTTTCATGACATTGATAGACCCTATTCTGTTTCGTAAAGGAAGTGAAAAATTTTTAATGGGAACATTAGAAATTTCTGTCGGTTCTTCGCTTTATAACGAATAATGAGGAAAACTCGAAAGGCAAGGCATAAATGCAGTTCACATGAAACACAATGTTATTTCACTTAAAGCGAGTTTATGCAGAAAGTGCGGGAAAGTTGAAGCGAACGAACACAATCCGAGAAAGAGAATTTTTATTTTTGCAGCTCATGGTGGGGGAAAAATAAAAGTTTTCCAGCCTGTTCGTTATAATAAAGTAAAGTTTTCGTGGATAAAGGATGAGCTTTCAAACAAATCTGACGCCAACTGTTCCTTAAAGACGGCTATTCGCACCGCGCATACAGTGTATGCCATACACATTAACATAGGGAAAAATAGAAAATTGCAACTTCAGCGAATTACGACACTTACTTCCCTCTGGCCGTATACTTTGACTCTGGCTGGAGCACTCTATTTCCACCTTTGATAAACAAAAACCTATTAAGATTTCTACGAGATTATAACTATTTTCGAACCGTCGAAGATACAATAGTATATTAAAACACGAAGGCAAAAATCGCGTGATTATAGTCGAGTTTTAGTGAATGATTCAAGGGTGCGTTAATATACCTTGCACTTCGCCCCAAGGTCACTTCACGTATCGAGACAATGATCAAATGATTTAGTACTTGTGTTATACGCCCATTTATTGCTTGTGCCTATAATGACCAATTATGTGGATTTAACAACGAAAAAATACTCGAAGATTTATCAACCGATAAAACTGCCTTACATTACCAAAGAAAATAGGTAAAAAGTTTTATGCGTTCGATGCCTATTTTTGGGAATTTAATTTTTAAAAATTCCATAAACTTCTAAAAAAAATACCTAAAAATTTCTTAACTCTTAAATTTGAGAATTTAAGAATTTTTAGGAATTAAATTCCCAAAAATAGGTCCTGTATGCGTTGCATCTCTATCCTTGCATTTCAATATAACAATATCCACAACCAGTTTTTATACGAAACGCAGCACAACTGCGACAAAGTATAGCTGTACATATCGTCGATCTCGTGACAAAGAGGCACATTCTCAGAGTGTATAATTTCGGGGGCATATAACTTCTTATCCTATCAACCTCAAATATTCGACTGTCGAAATTATGAAAATATTGATGGAGTGAAATCAGAGTTATAGGCCCATGAAAACTTGTTTGCATGGGAATGTGCGAGATAAACGATATGAAACACTGTCAAACTTCGTGTAATTTCAATCCTGATCACTCAAAATGAATTTTAAATGACGTTTTTCTAGAATTTTATATCACTGGACGTACAGTTTGCCATGGTGTTTATTGTAAACTTGACGAAAGTTATTTAACTCGACTATAATTTATTCAACTCTACCATAATAACGCTATTATGGTAATGTGTCGATGTATCCCAATTACCCAAATTCTTCCGCGGAAATTCGTTCGGACAAAGCTTCTTTTGTTCAATTGGGTGTGGAACTGGACTATAATCGGACTATAATCGGTAAACCAATGCAATAACATTATTAACACTCCCGGTAGTAACTCTGCGGTAGCTTCAAAGTTGTTTTTGTTGCTCATTTGTTATAAAAAGCTCAAAATAGATTCTACTCTTGTTGTGTTAAAAACAGTGCGAAATTCATTGTGAAAATTTCTTTAAAAAAGTTTGAAACATTATCGTTACATTAAACAAAATAACATCAAAGAAAAAATGGAAAATAAATTTTATAAGAAAATGAGGTAACTGACTACATTTAACATTTTAAAAAAACATTTCCTATGAATTGCAAACTTATCGGAGGGTGTGGTCAGCTGAAGAACTTTATGTTAATCTACAAAAAAAAGTTTTAACTTGTTTGAATTGAGGGAATTGGGGTTATATTTCTTAAGTGAATTTAAGAAACTTAAACACATTTTTCGATTCAAGAAAAATCGTTTTTCAGAAAAATAAGCGAGAAAAATGTTGAACACCTCGTTTTGTGTAATGATAAGTTGAGACGATTTCTTTGGGTCACCTCTGTTCTGTTCCAAAACAAACGAAGAACTAGATTTTTTGCAAAAAAAATATTTATAACGCTCGGGGCTATAATATGCATATCATAGCCCTCAAACTGAAGTTTAAGGCCCTGGTGTTGTAAAATATCGCATAACACACGGGCTGTAATTTGAGATCTCGTATCTGGGAGGGGTGGCAGTTCCGAGAGCGTCCCCCTCTCAGATACGAGATCATCTCAAATTACAGCCCTTGTGCTATAATATACTATTACAAACCGAGTGTAATTCGGAAATCG
The DNA here is from genome assembly GCA_029228625.1 of Pseudolycoriella hygida. Lineage (NCBI taxonomy): Eukaryota > Metazoa > Arthropoda > Insecta > Diptera > Sciaridae > Pseudolycoriella > Pseudolycoriella hygida. Next base: position 36,219,278 of record CM055406.1, on the reverse strand, counting down.
GAAGATAAATGGAAAGCAATTAGATGGTGGAATGAAAAGAACAAATTGGAATTTTTTAGGAAAAATTCCAAAATAAAATTACTTTTTCAACAGTCAGGGAAAAAACTCCGATCTCGTTACAATTTATACTTTCCACCACCTTTTGTTATGAATATTTTACTCTGATTGTTTCATTCTCCAGATCACACAATATTTTTCTAAAAAATTGTTTTTCAGACACAAAAAAAAACTCATATACATGCACGTGAAAAGAATGTTATCAACTTCCAATTTTTTATCGAAAACTTTCACAATTTTTGCAAATGGCATTCAAATTTAAAAGTACGAAAATAAGTTCATCGAAAAATAATATGGAAAAGAGCTTTCGTGCTAGATATGAATATTATCCTTACTATCATATGATATCATCTTATTGAATTTTGGAAACGTTTCCATTATGCAAGCAATATTTGTATTCTTTCGATAGTGAAAACTTTTTAAGGTTTTCTATGTACTATGATATATAGTTAGCTTTAGACGAGATGTATAATATCTTCATTAAGCTTTAGGAGAAACGTTGTTTTAACTAAACACGTATAACTCTGACGACGGAAAAAGTGACGTGATATTTCTCCGACACAATTAAATAAAAAATAAAATAAAAAACGAGAAAAGAAGAAGCTATAGCTTAGTAACTATGAAAAGTATTTTTCATTGATACTGCACAGTAAAATATTGGCGCTACAAATTTTGCACCCCTCGGAAACTCGTTTCCCTACACAGAAGTATAAAACTCGTTTAAAATAAAGGACGTGACATAATCTTGATTTTTTTGCTCTCAAGATCTAATTATCTGTGAAATCTTTAGCCTTCGTCACTAATAGAGGAATTAAATCTAAGTTTTTTAAGGGATCATTTTGCGGAATCTCGTAATTTCGCACTAGAGGTGTGCGGATCGAAGGGATTGGGTAGTTAGATAGGGTAGCGCCTGATTACATATGAGCGGAGTGTGGTAGTCCGTCTCATGTACCAGGCGTGCAACTGTCTAACTATCAAGTGCTCTTTTTACGTCCACGTCGTAGTCCCCGGGACCTCAATTCTCTTCGGAGTTTTGCGCTAAACATAAGAGAGCTCCCTGATGACTTTCCTACGCGTCATCATGGAAACGGAAGTAGGTTGGGCGTTTGGTTAAACTCCAAACACCGGAAAAAATGGATACCGGTTATGAACTCAACGACACAGCCTCGGATCGGACAGGACAAACGGCAACGACTCAAGCAACGGAAAAAGGACAACTAGGAACATGGAATGTAGGATCTTTGTTGCGGCCAGGAGGATTGAGTTCTCTCACAAGTGCGCTAAGAGCGGCAAAAATTGACATCACGGCAGTGCAAGAAACGAAATGGCCTGGAAAGGACACCATGATCAGTACCGACTATAAGTTCTACTACAGTGGGAAAAGTAATGACAGTCCAAGAGAGTATGGAACAGGTGTCATGGTCTTCGGCACAGCTAGAAACGCGGTGATTGGTTTCAATCCTGTTGACGAGCGATTGTGCTCTCTACGGATAAGAGGAAAATGTTTCAACTATACTCTTATTAACGCCTACGCACCCACGGAGGAAAAAGACAACGAAGCGAAGGAGCTATTTTACGAGAAACTGGTTGAGATATATGATGGAGCACCGCAACGTGACATTAAGATTCTGCTTGGAGATCTGAATGCCAAGATAGGTGTGCGGGTCGAGCTTCTTCCGAACCCAACCCGACCCGAACCCGATCTAAAATCTAAACCCGAAACCGACCCGACCCGTGCTCCCAAATGTGAAACCCGACCCGACCCGAACCCAATTCAAAATTTAAACCCGAACCCGGCCCGACTCGAGTAGAAAAATCTGAAACCCGATCCGACCCCATCCATTTAAAATCGAAATTCGACTTTAATTTCAAGCACTTTTACCCTAGTTGCTAGTTGTTTGAAAAAAACCAGAACGTTTCATAAGTTTTCTTGAAACGATTGCATTGAAATGGGACTAAATCTAGGCCAGTTTTATAATCAAATTTTCTATATTTGCTTCAAGAGAAAGATTTCTTGTCGTCTTGATAATAATGATATTCATTATTGTGTACAATGCATTCCTTGTAGCTTATTTTTGGGTGTGATTGTAATGTAGGGTGTATGTTATGATGAAGAAAAGTAACAATTTATTGTTGACTTGGTTTTATTTGAAAATAAAGAGTTGAAAATTTATTGAAAACCCGAAACACGACCCGACGAAAAAGAAGCCCAGACCCGACCCGCCCGAGCTTTTCTAACCCCTAACCCAACCCGAACCGAATACGTGAAAAGCAATTCGGGTTCGGGTCGGGTTTCGGGCAACCCGCACACCTCTATTTTTGCACATTCCGCTATACCGAAAGCATATACTTTATTGTCCCCGTTTTCGACATTTGCGCGAAAATTTCATCTTTATATGACATTCTGACGAGTCCAAGCGACTTTTATAAAATAGTAATTAAGCAATTTAAATTCCATAAAATATTCTTCCCTTTTATATTCCTAATTAATCCCATTACGTTTACTTTGATACATTATTCCTCTCACATGCTGCTACACGAACTAAACAACTAATACGTGTACTTTATTTACACTTTATTTCAGAGGAATTTGGGGTAATAATGAAGGACATCGTCCATATGGGACCGTATACCGTTCATAGTGTAATAAATATTATTGTACGCATAACTGAAGTCAACAAAAGCTAAAATTGAAAATGAAAATTTTGTAATATTATAAAAAAAGCTCTGAGCAAACATAAGACCCTTAAAATTTCATGTAATGGTAAAGCCTTTCTGATTATTTAATAAGTAAAATACACAGGACCTCATTGTATAATCAAGCTTTGTAGATTAATAACCGTTTTTAACTTTTCCTGTTTGCTATATTTCTGCTGCTATTATTACATCAGGGTTAAAATGACGACAACGGAAATTTTTCTGAATATGACCATCACAACAAAAACCCTTTTAAGGTGACGCAAGTCCTTGTCCCTTCTTCCAAAACAACTGATATCAATTTTGGTGACGCTTAACGCTTCGAAACGCAAAAAAAACTTTCAAAATATTTTCACATTTGATAAAAAAATGCGTCACAAATGCCGGACCCCCCAGTGTTATAGTTTTTCTGTTCTTTCAGTTTTATACGCAAAAATTTGACATCCTGTACAAAAATACTACATACATTCCTACATACAAGTCAAATTTTTGCGGTGTGAAAGCTATAACACTGGTGGGTCCAGTATTTGTGACGCATTTTTTTAATCAAATGTGAAAATATTTCGGAAGTTTTTTTTGCGTTTCGAAGCGTTAAGCGTCACCAAAATTGATATCAGTTGTTTTGGAAGAAGGGACAAGGACTTGCGTCACATTTCCCTTTTAAAAGGGTTTTTGTTGTGATATTAGTAGTTTTGGAAGCAACTAAAACCGATTAATCCAAAAATATCAAAAAAACCTGATGGAAGTTGAAAAGTGCTAGAGAAATCTACAAGAATCCCTTAAACCTAGGAAACTCCATTGCATAACCTGACTCATGTCGAGAATAACCGAAAAATATCAAAAAACCTGATGGAAGTTGAAAAGCGCTAGAGAAATCCACAAGAATCCCTTAAACCTAGGGAGCTCCATTGCATGACCTGACTCATGTCGGGAATAACCGAAAAATATCAAAAAACCTGATGGAAGTTGAAAAGTGCTAGAGAAATCCACAAGAATCCCATAAACCTATCAAGCCCCATTGGATGACCTCACTCATGTCGAGATTAACCGAAAAATATCAAAAACTCTAATAGAAGTTGAATACCTCACTTACCCAACCGTGACACTCACCACACACATTATTTTATATGGGATTTGTATGGGAGCTTCCAGGAGTCCTAGCACCCAAACGAGGCAAGTGACCCCATTTTTTTTAAATTTTAGATGGCGTAGAATGCCCATCCGAAGGTCCCTGCAAAATTTAAAGAAGATCTGACCGCCAATTTTCGAGAAATCGCCAAAAAAGTCGTTTTTCATACAAACGGCTCTGGAACTACTAACGAACTAGCTAACTAACTAACGTAGGATATAATTCATTTTCTTCGGCTTCTATGAAGCAGCGCATTTAGTATGGAAAATGACGATTTTCTAAAGGTCATATCTTCGGATCCACTGGACCGATTTTAATGAGTAAAATGTCGATTCCAATCAAAATTTTACGTAGAATCCGATTAACTGGGTCTCAGGGGGGTACAACGCAAGGGAAAAAGTCAAAACTTAGCTGTATATATGGTTCCGCAGTCTATGAAAAAAAAATTCTGATTTTTTTGATCGTATGGGGACTTGCGTCACGGGCGCAATGCTACCGTGCGCCCATGATAATGAGCATACCGTCAAAAGTAGAGCTTTTGACTAACGATGTTTTTCATTGCTACCTCTTTGCGATTACAACAAACTCTGCGAAATTGTGACTATTGTATGTCTTAGAAAACTAACCAAGGAAGTAATAGAAGTCAAAGCTGACAATTCATAACACGAAAATTTTTGCTTCGCATCTAAATCAATTTAACTAAATTAATATTAAATCTAAGGGTTTTAAACACTGTGAATAGGAAACGAGAGAAAATAATTCGCTGCGTTTTTTTTCTCCTCTTTTTTATTAGAATTCTCATAAACTGGTAAGTGAAACAAAAAAATCGCATCGCGCGCCAATATAATGGGCTGATAAAATTTGCCAAGCTCTTCGGTGGTCCCCATTGTCAGTTTGTTCATATAAAATTCCTTCAGTAATTAGTTCTAGCGAGATAAAAAAATAAAAAGGATAGAGTGATACAGACAAAGTAAATAACGGAAGTCCTGGTTCGAAAGCCTCTGGTGTGAAAAAAAAACCCTGTACCTTCCGTATTTATTTTGTTTGTGCTGGTATATATTTTTATGTCACTTCTGAAGAAAGAGCTTTTGAATTACTGTGTATTTACGCAAAGGAATGAACAAATTTTATGACTTTTCGCTTGGACTTCCCAATTTGTAAGTACTAGACATTTAATAAATTACAATCGATTCTGAAATAAAATTTACGTTATTTTTCGTACAATTCCGCTGCGAATTGAAACGAAAATTTAATTCATATTTGAAACATTCGAAGCTTCAGTCTCATCCTAAAAACCGAATAAATTACCTCAGTGATTAATGGCTATATTCAATTTCTTCGTTTGAAATGTTATATCCTTTCGAAATTTTAAACCATTTTATTGCTACGTTTATTTATACTTTAAATTCATTTTGTATTTATTCAAAGTTTTATACTCTCTTGCGTCTTTTTACGGATACAATTTGAAACACGACGTGTTTCTGTTTATATGAGCAGGAAAAAGTTCCGACTCCGTTGTGTGTTTTCAAGTTTTTAAATAATGAATATACAATGAATATGTACTTAAACTGGAATTTTATTTCGTTTTTACAAGTGCTGTTGTTTTAACATAAAAATAACGAAAGACGAACGCTCGAAATATATATTTCCGAAAAGTAGTTTGCATTTACTTGATGTAAGATTCCGACCTATGATAAAGCCATTCATAACCGTTATATCGTTTAAACATTTTAATTTATAAGCGGCTTAGTCGATTTCTTTTGCCTTGTGAATTTATTAAGATTTGAATAATTTGGGAGTTATTCTTCGCTTACCGAGAACTTCCTTTAGCACATGATTTGTAATCTAAAAAAGTTTAAAGTAATTCATGCGTTAGAGTTAGAGTGGAGCGAAAATCCAAGTGTGTAGAAATCAAAATTGAGGTGCAAGCACTTTCTATTCTGTCATTTGTGTGACTCTTTGGTTCAAGAACTGTAATTGTAGAAGGAAATCTGGGTATCAGCTGTCGCTGTGCGAAGATGGAAGCACTGTCGTAAGCTTTCTGACACGACAATTTTCAACTTGCCTGTTTTTAATCTCAGAGTATGACTAAGTTAGCCCGAACGGATAAAAAAGGTTTGGAATCGAAGGTAAATAAAAAAACGAAGAAAAACTAAGAAAAAATAACAATAACAACAATCAGTACAAATGACAAAAGTTAAAATAAAGTTAAAATAAATAATTTCTGCCAAAAAAATTTCTCTGAGAATACATCGTGTCGTTTTCCTAATCTGTAATACCTCACAGACACGCCGACTTTACCTTTTTTCGTGGAGGGTAAACCCAAAAAGAATTTTCTCGTGTAAAAATTCCAATGAAAATCCCTGAAAAGGACTTTTCCTTTGACACGAACATACGAAATAGGAGGATTATGGTTTCCAGCTTTTTCCCACACTTTTATGTAACGTCACTGAACAGGAAATATGTTTACACGCGAGTGAAGCGAGTGAATATTTTTAAAACTAATATTTACTTCGTAGGGAATAGTAAGCTATGAAGGCATGTTGACAGTTACAGGCGGCTAGGTAGAAGAGGAAATTCTAATTGCAAAAGTGGAAAACGAGTAGCTGATGGAAGCTAAAACATGTACGTTTTGTTTATTTTGAATGTCAGTGAGACGGTTAAGACGGTTAATATTTTCAAGCATTTTGCATTCAATTAGGGGCCATCCATAAATGACGTCCTATAGTTTTGGTCATTTCTAGACCCCCCTCCCCCACGTCCAATAGCGTCCAATTTTACTAACCCCCCCAAAAAATGACGTCCAAATCAAAGACCCCCCCCCCCCAAACAAAAACAAAATATAGAAATTATGAGTTTCACTTTGCACACATGTTTTTTGTTTTATTGTCGTTTTACAAGTTTGTTAAATTGGATTTAACATTTTGACATTTGACGTGTAATCGATGAAATAAAAACTCAAATCAATGAAATAATTTGATCTTCATGACAGAGACATGGTAAAAATTTGAATAAATGATTTTTCGGCATTTTCTTAGCATTTTTTTTGTTGGACGTCCATAAGGTCCTGACCCCCCTCCCCCCGTCCGGTTTTTCACACCCCCCCCATACGCCCCCACTCTGGGTCCCTCTCCCGGCCCTCCATCTCTGGCATTTGTGAAAATGTGGAATCAAAGAGTCCCTTCTTCCTCCTGCCCCCTCTACTTTCATCATTCTTGCAAATCTGGAGTCAAATGACTATTGAATTACGTATGTTACAGCTGTTTAGGTGGTCTAAAAGCTAAGATAAGCATAATTGGGATGGACCCAATTAGATGACCTGGGAGTTGAGAAATGTGTTACGCTAAAGATATTATTGACACGAACGCGAACTCAAAAATGTTTGCATGGAACAATTGAGTAAAATTAAGGAGGCAATAAATTCGAATTCGCCACATCAGTTTCTGGGACCGACTTTCTTTCCGATTATTATTTGTTAATATTTATATTTTCATTCAAAATAATATCACATTTTTATAAAAATATCAAAGTTGACCGCTATCGGTCCTGAAAGTTAATAAGAGACTTCGCCGTCGCGAACGCTATTTTTGGAGAATCAAAAAAATTCTTTTAATAAATTTAATTAATAAAAATTCTTATAATACTATAGTGACACAAAACACTTTAGAACCTGAGAGGCGATGATTTTAAATTGGTTACTTGGTCGATGTTTTCACGCAAGATGATTTTGTGTCGGATTTTCATTGGGGCGTTGCCCCCACGAATTTGCCCGTGGAAGACAACGGTCCCAGTTAACCCTGGAAGTCGGGGTGTATGATACCACATAACCACTAACTCGACACCTTTGCTTAAATGACCAATTTGATTTTACAATACAATCAGACAAAATAACCATTTTCTGTTGAATTCTGAGTACCAATAAAAACTATTAAGTCCAAAATACATTAAAGCGACAATATAACTGATTTATATCTACCCCATTGATTGCTTCGAATTTTCATTCAGCTAGTTTTTCATTTTAAAAGGAGTTTTTAATTTCCTGCAAAAATTTTCAATAACGACAATATGTTCCATTGATTGAGGGACCACAATGGGTGACACTATAGCAACCTTAAACTGATAACGCCGATTTCCACGTATTATTTCGATTTCTGCCATATTCTAAAGACAGCGTTTTTTTCATTTTTTGAATGTTATGGATTAGTCAACATCGCAGAGCTGACTTGCGATACTTTCAGAAATAGATTGATGATGTCTGTGTCTACACTGAGGAAAATATCTACAAGCGACGTAGGAATTGTGTTTATAATATACGCTACCGACGCGACGTATTTTATACACCGTGCACGTATCACAAACGCCGTGCACATATTATATGAGCTCATAATACGTTCGTTACGTATGGCATACTACGCAATACTTAGATAGGGTTGATAATATATCCACCGCGTACATATTACGTCGGCGGCGTATATTATAAACACAATTCCTACGTCGGTCGCTTGTAGATATTTTCCTTAGTGTATGTTTCATCTAAGTATTGGCGATTGGGGAAGAAGGTTGGATAAACTTTATTACTTCAATGGCACCCTGTCCGAGGCTTACACCCATGCAAAAAAAATCCAACTTGATTCGCTATATGTCATGTATGAAAGTCGATATCGCTCGTAAAACTAATTATAATCCGTTATTACTCCAGCTATATCAACCGAATGGAAAACATACTTCCATTTTTTTATTTTATTAAAAATCATATTACATTAGCCTTTTTCACCTGAGCATATCATTTCTATTTATGGCTGGCATAACTGGCATATCGAAATAGAGAGCTAGGAAAGGTATATAAAACATGGATAATATGAAAAACATATTTATTCTGTTCATTGTTTTGAACAAAACAAAACGTGATCTATGGGGATTCGACGTTTTTCTCTCATTCCCTCTCTCTTGCTCTCTCTGTCTTATTTCACATTGTATTTGTTAGAGTGTATGGTAATTTGAACACAGAAATAATCATATCCCCCAGTAAAACATCTGAAGGAAAACACAAAATCCATCCGTCGTAACGAAACACAACCAATGGTACCGTGTAATAAATGATGAAGTATAATAAAGACATAAAGGAAAAAAAAAAAGAAGAAAAGAATGTAAGATAGACATTTGATCCGATGCTCATGCATGTTAAACAGTTCTGTTGGTTTTTCTTGATGTTTTATTTTATTTTGTTTTTACTCTTCTTGAGGACACATAATTTTAACAACGTCGAATGTATTAAATATCCAACCTTGTTCAGTGTTTTGTTTTTAAATAATTTCTTTTACTGGTCCAGTGACATTTGAACACGACGTCATGTAATTAATCTGACTATTTGTATGACAAAATGTTTATAACTTAACGTAGGCAGTCAAACAAAATAAATATGCAGATTGAAAATAATATCTACAATCTTTTCGGTTGAGATGCCTGTCACGCTAAATAGAGCTCGTTTTCAATACTTGTCTCCCTTTCTGTAATTGAGTATCAGAATTCAAATGTAGATCTAAACAAAGTTGAAATTGCTACACTATCCTTGCACCGAATACGACTGCATCAGCTTACATTTAGTTAGAAAAGTTTCAAATGACATGCATGGTGAACAATAAAATACAAATTGCTAAGACTTTTGTTTCATTTGAATCTCTGTTAAATTTGAATCCCTTCTTCAAGGCTGATTGTCTATTTGTTTGTTAAGACAGATCACACATGTGCATTGATTGTTTTTACACGTAGTTCTAGTCATTAATTGGAAATAAGATTTGAACAATGTGTTTGTCAAATTGGACGAACCTGCGCCTAAATGGAAGAAGGAGTGAGGTTAATAGTTAGAAACACCACCGAAGTCGGCACCAGGCTGCGTACTTGGGACCTTAAGCTGGTCATAAAGTAGGTAGCCTGGTGGTGAACGTTTGTTTCTGCCAAAGTGGAGGCAGTTGTGAGTTCTATACGTCCCATAATGAATGAAACACATTGACAATTATAATTGCCCAACTCAGCAATTCTGCGGCAGAAGAATTAACGAACTCCCACAAATTTTCAAATTAATTTGTCCATTCGAGCCAATATATTTTATTCACATGCAATTTTTCCTCACACATTCATTAAAAATGTCAACATTTTCATCAAAAGATTCGATTGTCAACGCAGGATTGCTGCAGAATTAGAAATATTTCTCATTCTCGACAATCGCCTTTGACAATCATATCACATACGATCAAAAAATTAAGAAAATTTTCGCAGACAGACGGCGGAACCATATATACAGCTAAGTTTTGACTTTTTTCCTTGGCCCCCTAAGACCTAGTTTTTCGGATTCTACGTCAAATTTTGATTGAAATCGACATTTTACTCATTAAAATCGGTCAAGTGGTTCCCAAGATATAACCTTTAGAAAATCGTCATTTTCCGAACAAAATGGGCTATTTCAAAGAAGAATATTTTCATTAATCCTACGTTACTTAATTAGTTAGTGATTTCCATTGGTATTTGTATGAAAAACGACTTTTTTGGAATTTTGTCGAGAACGGCTCGATAACTTTTCTTGAAATTTTGTAGGGACATTCCGGTGGGCATTCTACACCATCGCCATATGAGATTTAAAAAAAAAGGGAGGGGGGGGGGGTACCGGCCTCGTTTGGGCGCCAGGGCTCTTAGAAGGCGCCATATAAAGCCCATATGTATGTGTTTGTGTGTGTAATATGTACGGTAGCACATTTTGTATGAGACAAGGTTGGGTGTTTGAGATAAAGGTTTGGTGTCAAAGGGAAAATTGTTGGGTTGGGTGTGTAGTGTATCAGGGTGACCGCCAAAATGGCGGAAAATAGGCGGTAGCTCAAAAAAAAACTTTTGATAAATTTTTTTCGCCGGAAAGAGTGCCCCCAAAAATCTCCTGTTTCTGCACCCTCGAAAAAGTCAAAAAAAATTTACTATCAAATGAAACGAAATGAAAAAATAAAGATTTTTGGACTTGGGTGCTGAAACAGGATTTATTTTTATTTTTTTTTTTTTTTGGGTCATTCTTTTTTGGACATTTTTTTCGCCGGAAATTTTTTTAGTCTGAAATTTTTTTCTATAAAATTTTTTTCCTCATTTCTTCCAAAACTACTAATATCACAACAAAAACCCTTTTTAAAAGGGGAACGTGGCGCAAGTCCTCGTCCCTTCTTCCAAAACAACTGATAACAGCTTACAGCTTCGGAACGCAAAAAATTCTTTTGAAATATTTTCACTTTTGATTAAAAAAATGCGTCACAAATGCCGGACCCTCCTAAAGAAATAATTTTTCTGCTCTTTCAGATTTCGAACGCCAAAAATTTGGCTACCCGTACTCCACATATCACGCAAAACTTAATTTTTTTTCGTGTCAAATCTGAAAAAACAGAAAAACTATAACATTGGGGGGTGACGCATTTTTTTAATCAAAAGTGAAAATATTTGAAAAGAATTTTTTGCGTTCTGAAGCTGTCAGCGTCACCCAAATTGATATCAGTTTTTTTGGAAGAAGGGACGAGGACTTGCGTCACGTTTCCCCTTTAAAAAGGGTTTTTGTTGTGATTGCTGATTTCGTAAAAATGATGGAAATACAACGAAATTGCTGAGTTCGACAACGCATAATTGCTAATGTTTTTCCACACTAAGTTTCGATTCGGCACCAGGCTTCTGCTGCCCCCTGCATTCAAAATGACATAACTGCCTAGTTGAAACTTATGTGACGTGTAGATCTCACTACTTCCTACACTTTGGTGAAAACAGATGTTGAGCACTAGGCTGCCTTCTTTATTCCCAGGTACAGGGCCAGGTGTCAAATTAAAAACTAATATAATGTAATGTTCTCGCTGCTTCCTTAATTTTGGCATTTTGATATTTTTAGCACCAAGTCTCCTAACTAAAAGTGCAGACCTTTCTTCTAACGAAAAGTTTGTTAAGAAAAACTGCAATCTCTTAAAAGAAGCAACTAATAGATGATAAAACAATGAATTTATTTAGCTATTGAGGCATATTATGATGCCCATACTTTCTAGTCCAAATGAATTTATAAAAAAAATCTGTGGAAACTGTACCGTAGAACAATTTTTGCTTAGATTAGAAATTCCAATGGTCCATTGTCTCTTACGTGTCTCTTTTACACAAATGATTTCAGACTATTTTGCTTGATGTATCACAAAATGTAATTTTTCGGATAAAAATCCCTTTAAGATTCAGAGAAAAATTCGTAGCACATTTTCAAAGAAACATGCAAAATCCTCCTACGTTGTAAAGCTGTCGAGAAACATTTTGTCAACTTTTATCGTTATTTAATTATGAGAAACTGTAGGATTTTAAATATAAGTCTAATTTTCTTTTTCCATGACCAGTGAAAATAATACGACACATAACGTGTTTATTATTCTCGCTGTGTTTATTGTCCCTCATCGTGTCTCACACGCTCTAACCCCAGGTCATAAAAAAAAAATATATAAAAACGACAAACGACAATATTTTTCCCAAAGAGAAAATAGTTTTGTTTATGTTCTACGTAGACTAATATGAATGCTTTTGGCTGGGTTTTCCTCTGAAAAATATTTCTATTTTGGATTCGCGAATCGAACGCTGAAAGACAAAAGAATAACAAAAAACTGTGCATTGAACGAATAAACACACCGCAGCTAAATGGTTTGTGTATTTTGTCGTCTGGAATGTTGTTGTTCTTTTCGTGGTTAACGTCCCAACAACTGGCGTGGAAGGTTTCACCAGTACGTTGCTTTTGTTTCACTTTAACCTTTTGGTCATAACATAAACATCTTGTTCGTGAGTGTCTAAAGTTTGATGTTACCAACGAAAGAAATTCATTTTACGTTTTCAAATGATTAATGAAATTTAATTTGTTGAGGTAAGCGTAAAAAATGGCTAAAAATAATCATTTGGTGTATTTTTAAGTGTGGATCTGTTAACATTGGAGAGATTATATGTTTTTATTTTATATTTATCAACTTGTCTGCCCGAAAAATTTGGAAAATGCAGGGAAATTAAAAAATTCTTTCGAGTTTTTTTTTTTTTTTTTTGGTTTTGTTGAATTTTACTGTTTTGTATTTCTGTCTCTATGCTCATGTATTTCACACGTCTTGCCAGTAAATAAACGTCAGAGCTGAGATGGATATAATGAAAGACGTAACTAATTTACTAAAATAACATTTATTGATAGGTTTTTTCCCGGTTGGCTTGCAAAGATGAACGATGTAGTCAACAGATTGTAACGTACGTAATATAAGTATCAGTTTCAAGTCATAAAAGTCATATTTTGAATTTTTTGTTTTGTTTTACGACGTAAGCACACTCATTTTGAGAAACAAAGTAAAAAAACGTTTCGACATTTATTTTTGAATTTATCTAACGAATAGATTAATTTCTTTAAACTTAATCCTGTGTCCTATATAGACTGGAAGTTCTTGCAGCAAATTTCCAATAAATCTCATACTTCAACAGAATAGATGTTACAAAAAGGCTCGAACGGATCTAAGTAAATATTGCCCTAACTCTTCAGTGTGTGCAATTACGTCCTCATTGAATTGGATTGGAAATTGTCGAAAGGCTATATTGAAAAACACGTCCGAAGCAACGGCGCAAAAAATCTTTCCAAGCCTAGGGCGCGCCCAGGGCTAACAGGCCAGGAATTTAGAACCTACCTAGAGCCTTTAGTCCTTAGCCCTTGGGTTGAGTTTTACTCGAGTTATCGTGTTGACGTCGTGGTACACGCATAAGACCCCTTTTCGCAGAACTTCGCTCTCCGCACGGGTCTAAATAGTTTCGCTGTTCAATTACGAATTCATTTCAAACAAATTTTTTACAAAGTTCGGAAATTGCTATTCAGTAAAACGTTGGATTTCCTTTACTCTTCCCACGAGGTTAGACCCTCCACCACATGTAAACCATTGTTTAAATAGTCAAATGTTAAAACTGACACCCTCCTGAGGGTATGCTTCGTTCTATATTGATTGTGTAATTGGCCTATTCTTCAATAAACAAACAATTTTGCCGATATATCAGCCAGCGTTTGATGTTACCCACAAGTATCTCATCGACCATCACCATACCAAATACACAAAGCGCACAGAATCGATTACAAAAGTTTTTGGAAGTTTTGTTGTATAAAACACGATCCATGCATATCAATTGCCGTATTACCCTCGTCGCGTCGCCAGTGATAGTTGCTCCACGTTCAATTTCCTTTCCATACACTCAATTGTGAATGCTCTATGAAAATTGTTCAAAAGTTGATTTCCAAAGTGAAATACGAACACACACGTACATGAATTCAGATCTGTGCTATGTATGAAGAAGGAAAGACAAGCATCTAGTAAAATCATTCCAAATAATTTCTAACCGACGGGAGAAGAGCAAAAAAAAAAAACTAAGAAAATCTAATCCCCTCAGATACCGAATAGCATACTCGCCATAGGAATTAAAATCAGTCTTGAATGGTACCTTTTTCTGCTTTAGATATGATGCTCTGAATATAAATGTAGGTTTTTACCCAATAACCAAAGTCGATTTTTTGGGGCTAAATATGAAGATGCTCTGCAGTCTTTTTGTTGTTGTTCTTTATATCACAATTACGTTGTAGAGTACGAACAGACAAAACATACTAGACCCAGCGGATGAAATGGAGAAATTTTCAAATTCAAATGCAAACGAAGACAATAATACTAAAGTGACTTGGAACTGATAAAATCGAACTTGAACCCTTTGAATATCATTAAAAATTAGGCATGTGTTGTGTATTTATAATTTTTACGTTCGATCGGAATACAAGCCTTTCAAGTCTATCAATTTACCCGTTTTTGTAAACAAAAATTAAATTCATGGAGTAAATAAAGTTCAGGCGAAAAAATTCCTTTTTTCCCAGCGGAAGAACGAGAGTTGAGAAAATAAAAATTTTCTCACAGCTATTGTAATCACACATAACGTAAACAAAACCTAGGGGCAGATAATCGTGTATTTTGAGTACAAAAGGATTTTCTTAAAGAAAATCATCAAAGGGCTTTTTTGATTTATAATGATTTTCTATCGTTTTCTTTGATTTTCAAGGATTTTCTTTGTCAATTTCTGAGGATTTTCTAGCATTTTCACACGATTTTTTTCCGATAAGCAAGGATTATCTTTGATTTTTAAGGATTTCCGAGGGGTTATTCACTGGTCAAAAATTTGTACCAAAAATTCCAATTCCAGAAATTCCAACGAAATTCCAAAATTTCCGAAGCTTAGGAGTTCCGAAAATTCCAGTAATTCTACAGAAATTCCAAAAATTCCACAGAAATTCCAAAAATTCCAAAAATTCCACAGAAATTCCAAAAATTTCATTGAAATTCATGAGTTCAGAAATTTTAAAAATTACAAAAATTCCACTAAAATTCCAATAATTCCAGAAATTCCATTTTAATTCCAAAAATTCGAATTTTATTCCAAAATTTCCATCAGTCTGTACAAAAAAAAAAAAAATGAAGTGGATAACCCCTCGAGGATTTCCTTTGATTTCCAAAGATTTTCTTGCAATTCAAAGGATTTTTTTCTCAACAATTGATTTTCTTTTGAGTGCAAAAGGATTTTCTGCTTTTATCTGACCCTCGAACAAAACGACATTTAGGTCTGCTGGTCAATATCTGCTAAGCAAAAAAGCCAGTAAAATTAAAAATTCACGATTGTTCCACGCTGTGTGAGATAAAGATTAGGCTTTGCTGTTGGCCTCTCCAAAGTACACAGAATACCTACTACTGCATACTGAAGTATTCTCGTTGTGCTCATGGAAGAATAAAGATGCAGGTCTCAAAATTAGTTATTTATGCAACTAGTTGCGAAATGGAGTTGTTTTTGTCACTAGATGTTGAAGTTATCAAACGAGCGAAGCGAGTTGGATAACCACATCGTGTGACAAAAACAACCAATTTCGCAACGTGTTTTATACAAGACTTTATGCAACAACTTGTAAAACGTGAACTTTTGAATGAACTTTAAATGAACACCCAAATGGGTGATAAAAAGTTACTTTTTATCACTAGTGACAAAATGTAACTTTTTATCACTAGTGACAAAATGTAACTTTTTATCACCCAAATGAGTAATAAAAAGTTACTTTTTATCACTAGTGATAAAAAGTAAAACCAGTTATAAAACGACACCGACAAAAAACTCGCTTTGTCGTGCGTCATTTTGTAGTAATATTCGAATTCACAGAGTCTTGAAGTGAAATAAAATACGTGTGTTCTGTTCAATATTTAACAAAGTAGTGTAATTCATATAAGATGATGACTCGACACATTACTAAAGAAGGGTTGGTAAAAGAAAGTTGAGTGAAGTTATCATCGATATAGCCCAAGTTACAACACATTTCGGTGTCACATGAGGTCACTTTTCACACTAGCGCGACAAAACTTGTTCAACGCACTAATGCAATAAATTTTGTCGCGCTAGTGCCTAAAAACCGCTTTTACGCACTAGTGCGTAAAAGTTGTTCTTAAAAAATCATTGAAATTTGAAATACGCAGGGAAAGGCTCGTTTTTTGATGGCGAATTGCAAAAAACGGGGGAAACTACTAATGGAATTGTTGGGACAGCGTAGTGGAATTATTGGAAATATTATTGGAATTATTGGAAATAAATAGGAAGCTTGGAAATTTTGGAAATAAATTGGAATTGGAAAAAAATTAGAATTATTGGAAATAAATTGGAATTATTGGAAATAAAATGAAATTTTCATTAAATATTTGATATGTATTTTTATATAATGTTGGTAACCAATAGTTGGCAATTTTACTTGATCGTGAAAAGAATTGAAGATTTAGGTGTAAAAAACATATTTTTTAGTTTGTCGCTGATGATGTAACATTAAAGTTACGAAAAGTTTACGAAAACAAAATATTTTTGAATTCGTTAGTGGATCGAAAAATTGAGTAACAACCAAATCTTCAATTTTTAGACCCGTACGAAGAACGCAGTGCTTCGAAAAGGGGTCTATTGCGTTTACCACGACGTTTGTAACCAGCCGAATTTCGACCCAGGAGTTGGTGTGGAGCATCGATCATGGTCCCTAGATGCCGAATATGCGAAAAAAAATTTGTCCGTCTGTCCGTCAACACGATAACTCGAGTAAAACTTGACCGATTTTCAAAAACTTTTTTTTCCTTGAGATTTAATCGAAAAATCTTTTATGGGGTTGAATCTGGGCATTGTCGGGGCAAGGGCCGCCGAGCTAGGGCCGTTTAAGGGGTTTTTGGTCTTTTGTTCATAACTCGAGTAAATATTTTCCGATTTTCAAAAAAAATTTTTGTTTGAAAGGTATCGGCATGACCGACATTTCATGGAAGAAATTTTTTTGATTTTGAGCCCGTGGACTAAGCTAGGGCACTAAAAACGAAACTCTGCTACGGCCCTACGTGTTTTTTGTACATAACTCGAGCAAATCTTTTCCGATTTTCGTAATTTTTTTTTGTTTGAAAGGTATGGGCATGACCAATATTTTATGGAAGAAACTTTTTTTAATTTGAGTCCTCGGACTTAGCTAAGGCACTAAAAACGAGTGCTAAGGCTCTATGTGTTTTCTGTCCATAACTCGAGTAAATCTTTTCCGATTTTCTTCAAATTTTTTTTTTTTTGTTTGAAAGATCTGGACATGATTGACAATTTGTGGAAGAAACATTTAGCTAGGGCACTAAAAGCGAGTCTCTGCTAGGGCCCTACGTGTTTTTTGTACATAATTTGAGTAAATCTCTTCCGATTTTCAAAAACTTTTTTTGTTTTAAAGATCTCGGCACGGCCGATAATTTATGGAAGAATTTTTGCCTGTGCTTAGGGCTCAAGTGGGCCTCATGTCGGTCCTAAGGTCGGCCCTAACATAAAAAAATGTTTTTTGCTATGTTGCAGAGCAAATTGAGGGAAACATTCCCAGGTGTCCCAGGCCTCTACTTAAGGCCCTAGGTCAGTACTAAGGTCGGCCCCAGCCCAAAAAATTGAAGAGAACATTTTTCTCTATTTGGAGGTCAATTTTGTGCGTTCGGAGAATTTTTTTACACCGTTACTTCGGACGGGTTTTTCAAAATTGCCCTACTGGCAATTTCCAATACAGTCTAATGTGAACGCAATATTTACTTAAATACGTTTCAGTCTTTTCGTAACATCAACTCTGTTTGCCGCATCTATTCTGATACGTACGGGTCCCTTCATATGTTTTATAAATTTTTGGCCACTTATCCCCCCCCCCCCTCTCGTTGTCACACATCGTAACAATCACCCCTCTGTTACGTAACTGACGTAACAAACAAAACTTGAAAGACGAAATAAGTGGAAATTTTGGAAATAAATGGAATTTTGACCAGTGGTTTTCCCCTCGCAAAAAACGTTGTTTGATACACGTTACGTATGCTGGTAGTTTGGCGCACACGATGTGTTGCCGCACCTGCCTTCGGCTCGTGTCGGCAATCTCACGTCTAGCGCGTTAACCTACCTTCATACGTAACTACTACTACTACTACTAACTACTAAAAACTACATAAGGTTGTCTGTGTTCGAATCGAATAGTCAAGTCAAGTGAAGAAAGCCCGCGTATATTACTATCGCCGTTAAAATTGAATAAAATAAATATTAGTATTTGTATAAGTTAACGAATTTGCGCTGCAAGTGTTATTGAGTATTCAGATTATCTCAAACAAGTGGAGTACAGTGCATTGAGTATATAATTCGCAGAAAATTCGCATCAGCAAATTTTGCATGAAAACATAACCTCAACAACAAAAAGTCATAGTCCAGAAAATCATTTACAAATTCTCATTTATGAAGTAATGATGCTGAATTTGATATAAAGGTGAACTTATTCTCGATACTTTGCATTTTACCCTATCTTTTGAGTTCAGATTTGTTTTGAATTAAACTGCAGATTAGAAGAACTAGAAACAAAGCAAAAAATTTCTTTGCAAAACGTAAATCCGAACTGTAAGACCAATATTACTTCAAAGATTTATCAAAAGGTGAATTTAAAGCGAAAACCCGAACGTAAGACCACTTAATATTAACGATTCACCGTTAATTGTATTAAACCAAAATTGCCCAAAACAAAAAGTGAGTGTAAAACGAAAAACCAAACGTAAGACCAACACCCACTATCCACTCACATTTGTTTAGCATTTTTTGTAATGTCAAAATGACGACGCTGAAACTTTATTATCAAAACATTCGTGGTATGCGAACAAAAAATGAAACGTTTTTTCCTAAACTTATTGCCAATTCGTATGATGTTGTTTTGCTGTGTGAGACTTGGCTAAATGAAGACTTTTACGATTCCGAATTTTTCGATAATAGATACGTAGTGTTTAGGGTCGATCGTGATAAAGAGGAAACTGGCATGTCCAGGGGTGGTGGATGCTTAATTGCCGTGAAATGCGAGTTGTCGTCAATGAGAATGCGTCAGTGGGAACTGAGCAAAGATATTTGGATTTCTGTTGTACATGAAAATGGTTCCAAAACCAACTTTAACGTCAGGTACATAGAAGACAAAAGCGATCTGTCAAGTTATGAAGTTCATTTCCATAAGGTTATCGACATTATGACCTCTGCTGCTGATAACGATCAATTTGTTCTATTTGGTGACTACAATCTCAGCGACAGCATCGAATGGTATTGTAATGCCGATTCGTTTGAAGCGAAGATAAATAGTCACACCAAGTTTGACATACGTATTTCTCACGAACTGTTGAATCTGGTAGCTTTGTGCATCTTGAAGCAATTCAGTAATGTTCGGAATAACCTCAAAAGGACGTTAGATCTTGTGCTCTCTAATGTCGACTCGAGTAAGATCGAAGTTGCCAGGTGTTGCAGTCCGTTAGTTCCAGAAGATCCTCACCATCCAGCGTTGAACGTAAATGTTGACTTGAGTCCAATAAAGTATTTGCGCGAAGAAAGGCTACCGAAGACTAACTTTTACAGGGCCGACTACCCGACGCTTAATGAGCAACTTTCGCGAGTAGAATGGGAAATTGAGCTTGACGGACTAGACGCGAACAGTGCAGTGAATCGGTTCTACGAGATTATTGAATCGTTTATTGATGAAATTCCTAAGGTGTACAGTTCGAAAAGAGATTACCCGGTGTACTTTACTCCCAAACTTATTAAACTCATTAAGAAAAAAGCTAATGCCAAAGTGGAATTGTATCGCAATGTTAACGACTTCAACAAAAATCGATTTTCAAAGCTACGCAAGCAAGTGAAGCAAGAGATCAAATTGTCCTTTTCGAATTATGTCAGCGACTGTGAAAGTAAAATAAAATCGAATACGAAGTGTTTTTTCTCCTTCACTAAATCGCTGAGGAAAACGAACTCGCTAGCAAGCTGTATGAAATACGGTGATGAAGTGAGTAATGATAAACTGTCGGTATGTGATCTGTTCGCTAATTTCTTCAGCACCGTATATCAATCACATAACGAGGCGGATGATTTGAATGATTTTGATGAGCGAAATTCGATTTATAATTCCGTTGTCGATGGCGACGGCAACGATATTGCTTTTTCGGCATCTGATGTTCGGAACGTACTGAAGAAGTTTGATGTCAACAAAGTGTCGAGTCCGGACAATGTTCCGATCATGTTTTACAAAAAATTAGCCGAATCGTTAGATGTACCGTTGTCCATTTTGTTTAACAAGTCGCTACAAGAACGCATTTTTCCTGATAGATGGAAGTTGGGATTTATATCGCCGATTTTCAAAGAGGGAGACAAAAGTGACGTCACCAATTACAGAGCGGTTTCGATTTTGTGCGCGGTATCCAAAATCTTTGAAAGGCTTATGTTTGATGTGTTGTTCGACAGAATCAAAGACAAAATACATTTTTCTCAACACGGATTCTTTTCGAAAAGATCAACGCAATCCAATCTGATGGAGTTCGTTACGTTGGTATCCCAATCAATTGCGAATGGTGGACAGGTTGATGTCCTATATACGGACTTTTCGAAAGCGTTTGATCGCATCGTTCACAGTCGTCTCTTAAAGAAATTGATTCCGTTCGGCTTCAACAAATCTTTGATTCAATGGTTTGATTCATACCTATCGAACCGTTCACAGGTGGTTGTGATTGGCGGTGGAAGATCAAGACGTATTACCCCGAACTCAGGCGTTCCACAAGGGTCAATTTTAGGGCCGTTCTTGTTCATTTTGTATGTTAATGACCTTTTGTCAAGTCTCGATAACACCTTTGCCTTTGCGGACGACCTAAAACTGCTCCGAAAAATAGTGTCCGTTGGCGATTGCCTCTTGTTCCAATCAGAAGTTGATCGTCTGCAAGAATGGTGCGTCACGAATGAGTTAAACTTAAATATCAAAAAATGTGCAATCATGTCCATTACTCGAAAGACCGAAAAAAATGTAATTAATCACCAGTATCGCATCGATGGTCAGATAGTTCCAAGAGTTGAATCTAAACGAGATCTGGGGGTCATAATCGACAATAAGCTTTCTTTCAACGAACACATGAATTTGACAACCAGAAAGGCCTACCAAATGCTTGGTTTTATTTTCCGGTGCGGTAAGTTTTTCAAAAAACCGGAAAGTATGATGGTGTTGTTTAACTCGTTAGTGAGAAGTTGGCTAGAATACTGCTGCTCCGTCTGGAGTCCGATTTATGACAAGCATGATAAGATTATCGAAAGAGTCCAGCGAAAATACACTAGAATGTTCTTCTACAAATTTCATATGCAGAAATTAGAATACGCTGACAGACTCAAAAGCTTGAACATTTCTTCATTAAAGTCGAGAAGGTTGGTGAACGATGAGATGATATTATACAAGATATTGCACAATCGAATGGACACGAAGTTGAGGCAGTCGATATCGTACTGTGCTCATGGCAGGGTTACAAGGAGGACCAACCCCATTTTTTATACGCCTAAGTACTCGAGTAACATCATGCGAAACGAACCGTTGCACCGAATGCAGGATAACCACGACAATTATTTTTCTCACGTTAATATTTTTAATGAATCGTTCGAATCGTTTAGACGTTGTGTAAGGAATACACCGCTGCCTTAATCAGGAATTGTTTACGAGCTGGGTCGATGTTGAAATTTTGCTATGATTTGTGATTATGATTTTTTGATTTTATACTTTTATACTTAGAAATGATTGATATGTTATTGGGTCGAAAGGCCTGTTTATTGATCAATAAATAAATAAATAAATAAACTACTAAAAACTACTTTTTCATTTTGAAAAGCAAATCTACAGTAAACTTATAACGAAAGAATAAAAAAGTAAAACAAGTCATTTGTTTTGGCAGAATAATAATTTTGCTGGTGAAAAAAAAAAACATAAAAATATGAATTCTAATAAAAAAAATCAGTTTGGATTAATTACAATCCTTAAACGAATTACACGTAAAATACGCTTACATAACGAAAAAAACAAGACAATGAATTTGAACAAAGAATTAAATCACAAAGTTTAAGTCATTTATTTTAAAGCAACTTTTCTCACAAAGCGAAAAAGGTTCTTCTTTATTATTTTTTTTATTCGCATAGCAAATTTCCACTTTTCCTTCGAAACTTTGAAAAAAGAAATTCACTTCGACAAAACACTTTCGATTAAAATGCTGAAAAAAAGTACTTTTACTAAAAGTTCCTAAAATATAACGCAGACCCATCGTCTGAAAAAAGAATCCGATTTCACTCAATTAAAATAAGCGTAACAATTAGAAAGAAAGTGTATAAATCTTATTATACGAGATTATTTGGAAAGGTCTGTTAGGTGTAATTCAATGAATCGTTTTCTACGCGTATATAGAACAATTCGGGAACTGTGATTCACTTGTCTCAAATGTCGACTGGGATTAATGGTTTGTGTGAACTTTTCAGCTTCGTAAAAGATACTAGATGATATTAAATACACGAAATGTACTTCTGTAAAGTTTTTTGAGTAATAAGGGCGTCAAATCTGATTAAGAACAATTTCGTGAATTGTCTCATTTTACGTGTAAGTTAAACGCATTATTTGGAGGTGGGTATTGTATATTTCATATTTCTGCCGTTTCTTTGGACGAAAATTATCGCATAGGAAACTTTTTTCGCTTAGAACAGAAATTTTGTTTAGATATTTGAATATTTGCCCAAGAGAGGAGCAATTTATAGCGAAATTGTGTATCAGCGAGCTTTCGCTCCTAATCGGGAAGATTAGGTTATTTTTTCCGACTTCTTTAGGAATGTTTACACTTATGATGAACCTATAGAAAACCCTGAAGAAATAGAAGGTGGTACTGACGGCTCTGCTTTGAAGATTGAGACTGACATTTTGAAGAATTCACTTAGATCTGTTGACATGTCCAAAGGTAGTGGTTCAGATGATATTTCACCCTTATTGTTGAAGAATTGCTGCGAGGGTCAAACTCCCCCATTGCGTAAGACTTTTAACCTCTCCCTTTCAAGTAAAACATTCCCCAGTCGCTGGAAAAAGTCATACATTAAGCCTATTTTCAAATCGGGTTTGAGGAGTGTGATTAGAAATTACAGGGGTGTGGCTATATTGCCGACCTTCGGAAAGCTATTTGAGTCTGCGTTTTAATTAGTGAACGACTGAGTAGTTACGTATCATCGTCTCAGCACGGTTTTATCAATGGTCGATCAACATCAACTAATCTTTTGGAATTCGCTCGTACTGCGATTGAAATAATAGAGTCCGGATCACAGCTCGATGTAATTTATACTGACTTTCAGAAAGCGTTCGACAGGGTGTCTCACAAGTTGTTGTTGAAGAAACTAAAAGACATCGGTGTAGACAGTTTTCTTCTGAGCTGGATTCAATCGTATCTTAGCGGCTGCTCCCAGTATGTTAAGCATTTGGGACATGTCTCTGAAAATTTTTTGGCCAAGTCTGGGGTTCCCCAAGGTAGCCATTTGGGCCCGCTTTTATTTGTTCTATTTATGGACGATGTAGTCAAGACTTGTAAAGTGATTAAAATACTGTATGCTGACGATCTTAAGTTGTTAACGAAAGTCAGTTCTTTGTCCGATGCAATGCGGTTGCAATCTGACCTGAATTCGCTTTCAGAATTGTGCAAACGTAATCGGCTAGAGCTGAACATAGATAAATGTAAAATTATGTCGTTTTATAGAATTAGGTCTCCGATTAGATTTGTTTATGAAATTGAGGGTATCTGCTTGACTCGTGTGACCGAAGTACTAGATCTCGGTGTTTGGCTCGACGAGCTATTGACGTTCAAAAGACACATTGACTTCATCACTTCGAAGGCGTGGTTTCGTGAAGAGAATCTGCAAGCCCTTCACGGATTTTCGCGCACTCAAAAACATCTACTTTGCGCATGTGAGATCTCGCTTAGAACACGCTGCCGTTGTGTGGAACCCATAACCATTGTGTTACATCAATTGGACAGAATCAACACAGAAAAAGTTCCTCATTTATGCTTTGAGAAGACCCATACGGAGAGATCATAATTATCCATTACCCCCAACTTGGAACGTTGTAGGTCGATAGGTATTGAGCCTCTTTGGCGCAGGAGAAATAATCTTAATGTTTTGTTCGTTTTTGATTTGTTACGCTGTCGTCTCGGCGCTCCAGCGCTGATGTCTCGAATTTATCTGAGATCACCTGTTCACACTCTCAGGTCTATTGAATTTTTTATAATTGACTTTCACAGGACTGAATATGGCCAGCATGAACCTATCAACAGTATGCTTAGGATGTTTAATTCTTTCTCGCATCTTTATGACACCACTATTTCCAGGAATGTCTTTAGAAACAGGGTAAGAACGATGGCCTTCACCGCTTCATTTATTAATCAGTTCAGACTGTCTTCTCTCACTGAATCAATTGGAGACGAATAAGCGATGTTTCAGATGTTTCAAGTGCCTCAGATCTTCGATCGCTTGATTTTAAATATTGTTTTGATCTCCTTTAGATCTTGCGACTATTAACATTGACCAGTTCGTGACACGCTTTTTTTGTACTCGTTTTTTTTCTCTTGTTCTAGATTTGTCTATCTTGTATCGATTTATATTTCTTATGTTCTATTTGTTTTCAATTTTACGCAATTTTTTTTTGTAGTCAGGTAGCTTAGTTATTAAGCGGTTGACGTAAGAATAAATAATAAACTAATCAAACCATAAAGTATAAAAATCGGTGTTACTGTCTTTAACACATAAAAACGTCTATTACTTCTCTTAATAAAGAGAAAACTCGATCTCTCCATTAAAAAAACATTTGAATGAAATTTGTTAAATGTCTGATAATAACTCAGCAATTCAATGTGTATTTTCAATTCTTTATCAGCGCTTCATTAATTCAAAAAGTCAACAACGCGACTGTTTGCGCATCTACCATCTTTAAATAAACTTTAGTGCTAGTCACTTCCTCTATTCAAAACACTAGTTGATCGACTAGTCTCATTACAAAAAAAAATTAATCCAATAATGCGACTGTATATTTTTAACGATAAACTATAAAAACAAAGCTTCAATATCAGCAAATTTCCACATAGCCAGTCAATAAAACAATAACTTTTCTCTGTTTTCTCTATCAATCCAATTTCGTTCATTTTCATTAAATCAATTTCA
This sequence comes from Pseudolycoriella hygida, assembly GCA_029228625.1. NCBI lineage: Eukaryota > Metazoa > Arthropoda > Insecta > Diptera > Sciaridae > Pseudolycoriella > Pseudolycoriella hygida. The sequence continues at coordinate 36,193,783 of CM055406.1, read as the reverse complement.
AATACAATCAAACTAAACGCAATCTCTATAATCCAGTTAATTTCATCAGATTACATACACATTTAGCTTCAACCGTCATCAATTTTATTGCAGCTAATTTTAGCTCATTTATTTCCTTTTCTCGGCAATTATAATAAGTTCATTGAAAAGGAAAATAATATGAAAAACAACTTATATTAGAGTACTTTACGATGCTCAAGACTATGATGTTGTGTAAGGGTTGAGCAAAGATTTTTTTTCATTTTTTGGACTTGCAACAAGCTGGCAAGAGGAGTAATCGAACGTAACGATATTTTGTAGAGTCGAGAGATTTAAAGTTTAATTGAATTTCTATCAAGTAATTTTGCTATTATGTTTCAGTTAGTCTCGAAGGAAATTCATATAAATTAATTTCAATCATAAGCGATCAAAGGGATTTGCTATAAAAGGCACTACTGAGAAGAAACGCTTTTATATTCGATGCATCCTGCGGAAGAGAGCCATTGACATTATCATAAAAATTCACTTCCAGAAGGGAGTGAAACATTTTCAGTGCGATTGCTTCATGATTTGTATCTTAGAATGTCACGCGTCGTCTTCCTGGAATTTTATCTTGACGTTCGTCAAATCAAAATACGTACACACTTTTCGCATATTTTTCTTCGACTTTCACTTCTATTATTAGAGCGTCAGATTGCAACCACTAAATCCAACAAAAACGCTAAACACTAACGATAAATTCAATTTGGCGCATCGACAGAGTAAGCCGAACATTCATTTCTGTCAAATCTGGACATTTGCCTTTACCGTTAGTGTTTAGCGTTTTTGTTGGATTTAGTGGTTGCAAAGTGATTGCAATCTGACGCTCTCTATTGTATGTACGCTATAACAATGTACGCATTTATGTTCATTGAATATTTTGTTAGGAGTTATGTGTAAGACGCAATACTTAGGGATTTCTACCAACTGACACAACGAACCTTTCCGGAAGTAATTTATATAATTATCGAAATATCGCGTACTGTCGAGTAGCATGACGTCACGCAGTTTTCCCTGATATTTTTATGGACCGTCACGTTTTGCTGGACTCGCCTCCTCCTAGAGCGTGGCGTCATTTACGAACACAGTCCCTTGAACCTACTCTAACTCTATGAATTCCGAACCGCTCCACCGATTGAGAATAATTAGGGAATTCATTTCCCGTCGATTTTTTGGGAACCGGGAAACGGGAAGCACGGGAAATGGTAAAAAATTTCCCGGGAAAATGCCGGGAAATTAGATTACTTTCTTATGTTATTTTATTTCCGTTCACTTGGCAAATGCTGCGGTTTTGGTGAGTAAACACATCATTTGTGGGTGTCCGAATTTTTCACTGGTGAGGAATAGGTTGGTGGCCATGAGGTCAGACCGCTGGATGTATTGAAGGTAGGGCCACTTGTCCTGGACAAGTTTCTAGCAGGCACAGGTACGTTCTAATGATTCACGTGATGAACGGGGAATGAAAAAAGGATCAACAGATCTGTGTTTCGTGGCTCTAGGCCGCCCCAAACCTGATAAATCGAAAAAAAAAACGATGTCGACCTCTTTTAATGATTGGATTATCACGGTAAATCATGGTTAATCACTAATTTACTCATATTCATAGGTGATTAACTGATTTATCGAGCTGTATTCCCCCTCGCCGAATACAGTAAAAAAATAAGGCATAAACAATCTACTTTTTTACTGGTGAAAAATGGGTACCGTTTAAGAGTTTTGAAATATAACCACTGACCACCAAGAAGACCTCGGTTTGAAAAACATACGAAAAATTTTCTTTGTGTATTTTGATTCAACCTTTTTTGAACATATAACATGTAAATGCTCAAACAAGAATATCATTGCAATTGACAACATAATGACCAGTGGTCCACGAATGACTCATAACTCTTTTATTACTCTTAGTCTGCATTTCCCACTCTAACGACTAATGGTTATGGTCGATTTGTCAGCCCACAAGCTTATAACAAAATTACAAAGAACCGGGAAATTGGAATATAAATTCCCGGGAAACGGGTTTCAATGGTACCGGTATTTCCCGGGAAATTTTTTCCCGGTTATATTCCCTAAGAATAATTCTTCATTTAAAACCTGGAACAGCAATTTCCTATTTCGCAGAGTTTCATGCATCATTTCTTCGAAACGAAAAACCCCCCAAACTCCGGTTTCTTTACTGGGTCAAAATTGACGACTGAATTTTGAATTGTTCTTTCGTTAGTTCGTTCGCGTGTAAAGTTGTATACGTATATCTTTTGGACGATTGATTTAAGACAATTTCGCATGTAGCACTCACACAACTCGTACTACTGCAAGCGAAATTGTCTAAAATCAACCGTCCAAAACAGACACGTAAATAACTATTTTCCACTATGCAATACACTGATGATAAACTGCCATTAGCAACGAATTTGAGATGTTAAAAAACGATGCACCTCTTCAGTGGTAACTGCGGCCAAAACAATTCAATGAAAAAATTTGCATATCGTAAAATTGTTATGTTCCAAAATTAGTGTACAAGAGCGTGCAATAATACCCAATCCTAAAAATATACGACACCAGGTTTCCATATAACAACAGCACTGAATTATGACTCCCCTTTATGTTGTTTAGGATTCGTAGCACGACAATCCTTCTGGTACAATAAAAATAAAGAGAAAGACGAAACATTTATTTTCAAAATACCACAGCAGAATGGTGTGTCGGTTACGAGATGAACGTTTAATTTAATTAAAAGTAAAATATTTTACAAAAATCAACGTCGTTTATACAATTATTTCGCCCAGCCCTGCAGTGGCAATTTAGGAAACTGGCAACGATATTTTACTTTGCGGTATACATACTTCTTACAAACGCTCTTAATAAATTGCATTGAATTAAGACCGATGTGTGAAAATGTCGTCAATATGTAAATATTCCTCATCTTAGAAGATAATATCACATAAAAGGGAACTCACTCAACAAACCATATGTCTTTATTTGTGTAAAGAAATGGTAGAAAAACGTTTTGTTGATATTCAAATTACAAATCTACTTGTTATTTTCTTTGTCGTTGTTTATGTTTTTATGGTTAAATTAAGTGTTCTTTCTGCGGATCAGTTGAAACATTTATTACGATTTCAGAAATGAGATCCAATTTCAGTTATTCAGCACATCTTGTCGAAAAATAAATCAACAAAATTAATGAAAGGTGTGTGGATGATGGAAATGCACTGTTCAAAGTCACGAACTTATGCACTTCGGATATGACTTAGTTAGGAACAGTTCGGTTGTGTTCGTGTTTTATATAAATTAACATTTTGCTCGGCAAACCTGCGGAACAGACCCAGTTTACACAGCACACTTTTTCGATATGGTTTTTCATTTATTGTTACATCAAATGGGTACAAAAATCTAGTGTGAATTTTTGTACCCTTTTGATGTACGTGACCTTTTTCACATTTTTTTCCGATTAAAAATTTGTACATGTCGTGCATGTTAAATGCTTAAAAAGTGTGAAATTTTTTCGGAGACTGCGTGCGGATACATATATACAGCTAAGTTTTGACTTCCTCTTTGCGACGCAAACGATTTTTCCCGGATTCTACACAAAAATATAAAGCGAAGTGTTTTTTCACTCGTTAAAATCGGTTCGGCGGATCTGGAGATATGACCTTTAGAAAATGATCATTTTCAATACAAAAGTGCATTTTCAAAGAATCCAAAGTTAATGAAGACATCCTACGTTATGATTAGGATTAGTGGGTGGGGCATAGATGTTACCCCAGCACCTAAGCCGCCAATGGGCCGGTTGTGCGTCCCACGCTCAATTCCTACAACATCCTACGTTAGTTACTTATTTCCATTGGGACTTGTATGAAAAACGACTTTTTTGGCTCCCGCTCGAAAACGGCTCGATAACTTCTTTTGAAATTTTACAGGGACCTTCGGGTGGGCATTCTACGCTTTATGCGATTTTAAAAAAGGATCTCGTTTATGCGCCAGGGTTCTTAGAAGGCGCCATATAAAGCTCATATGTATGTGTTTGTTTGTGGTGTATGGTAGCACATTTTGTATGAGAGTTGAGAGGTTGGGTGTTCGAGATAAAGGTTTGGTGTCGAACGGAAAGTTGTTGGGTTGGGTGTAGAGTAAGTCGAGGGGATCATTTTCGTCAATCTAAGTAGTAGCGCTTCAGTTTTGGGCCGGCGGCGGCGGCTCAAAAAAAACTTTTGATATGTTGAAGTTGAGGGGATCATTTTCGCCTACGGAAGTAGTAGCCGCCGCACTTCGATCTGGCGGCGGCGGCTCAAAAACAGCTTATATTATTCGTTAAAAACAATTTTCCTACTTCCGAAAGAACTGATATGACAACAAAAACCCTTTTAAGAGGGAAATGTGACGCAAGTCTTCGTCCCTTCTTCCAAAACAATTTGAGCGACCCATGCAGCTTCGGAACGCAAGAAATTCTTCTGGAATATTTTCACATTTGGTAAAAAAAGGCGTCACAAATGCCGAACCCTCCCAACGTAATAATTTTCTTGCGCTTTCAGATTTCACACGCAAAGATTTGGCTACCTATACTCCAAACATCGCGCAGAGTTAAATTTTTGAAGTTTGAAATCTGAAAACTCAGAAAAATTTTTACGTTGGGAGAGTCCGGCATTTGTGACGCATTTTTTAATCAAATGTGAAAATATTTCAGAAGAATTTTTTGCGGAGTACCTGGCGCTCAAATGTTAGGAGCAACTGTTCATCACTTTTCTTCATCGCCCAAAATATGACACTTCCTTGTCTTCGATATTAACTTTGAGCGTAAATGTTTTATTAGACCATAATAGCATCTGCTTGCCGCCGTATCATGGCTGTGAATGTCAGGTGTATTGTCACCATTTGATCGTATCAGCGCTCCAAGATAATCCACTATCTCGAGATTGAACTCTCCAATGGGTATTTTGTCTCCCTATTGATTGGCTCCAGATTCGGCCTCGGATTCGGCTCTGTCTTCATGTACTTGGTTTTGGATTCGTTTATTATCAAACCCATTCTCTGAGCTTGGATTTTCAGATTTGAGAAAGTGTCAACTTGCAGCTTACGACTCGCAAAGCCCAGAACTTGAACTGTTCCACTCACCTGCGTCTTGTTGGTTTGGATACCGGCACGTCTCATTGCGATTTCCAAAGGCAAATCAAAGAGTGAGCAAGATAGTGCGTCTTCTTGCTTCAATCCTTCTCTAACAGCAAACTAAACACATCTGACAAGTCGTTTTGCACCTTGACACGACATCTGGTGCCATCCATTGTCGTCTTCACAAGACGAATTATTTTGTTTCAAAGCCCAGCTCTTTGATCGCCGCATACAATTCCATACGCTTGGTCCTGTCGGTCATAAGTTTGTTTGAAGTCGATGAAGGGATGGTACACTTTGGAATTCTTTGCCCTTTGCAGAATCAGACGAAGTCTGAATATTTTGTCAGTTGTTGAGTGATCTCGTTTGAATCCGCCTTGATAGTCTCCAATGACACTCTCACACTGTCAACACTGATCAAGTCAACAAGTGTTCTGTTATTGTGTTTGAAATTAGTTTATGCATTTTCGTTGTGAAAATTGACGAATGAAGTATTTTGTTGACTAAATATCCTTTATGAAGTGTTAAGGCCGCGAACGAAGTTGGAGTTCTCATCACATCGCTAATTGATCCAACGATTTCGCAATATTTGTCGGTGACCTTTCACCATAATCTAACAATGAGTGCATGCAGTTAACACAAATAGTGATTGACAAAATGAACTGCCAGACCAAAGCATGTAAAATGTTTTAGAGAACGCATTTTTGGCTGGTACACCACCAAACATAGTTTTTGGGACAACGCGAGACATTGGATAGTATGGATTCGTGACTACAGTGTTTTCTCAGTAGTAAGGCTATGGAAGATTTGTGCCGGATTGCTCAGTGATGTGCCCCAGTTACGACGCTCATACACTTTGCCTTCCTGCCTGATAATACTCCCTACTCACGTCGTAGAACTGAGGCTTGCTCGCGGACACGGTTGGCTCATCACTAGTATGGGCAGGCTAGTCTGTAAGCGAGATCGCTCAGGGCTGCAGGGAAGACTTCATTGGGGTGTGGCGTGACAGTTGCGCACCTCTGAACGAGAGGCGGCCTGGCTCAACCTTCACACAGCTCGCTGTAGCGGCTACTTCCATTTCAGGATCTGGCTTCATGGTTTAACGGTTCTGCTAGTTGAAGTGGTTGAGGCCGTGAAACTAAACTGGGTGGTGATAGAGTCGAATTTTTAATGATTTCAGAATTCGGGAAGACGGCTGCACGATAGAAGCATTGTTGTGCCTAGCTGTCGTTCCACTCAGCGGCTATGTCACAACTATGATACTGTGTAGCCTCGTGTTACCCGCCGGTCTACACACCAACCCGGTTTGTAGACCAGAAGATTTTGCCTTGGATGTGGCTCGATAGTTACATTGGGACTATTCCAATGAGCGAAAGCGTTTGGTGCTACAGGGTGGCCGAGGTCGACGGTGGAGCAATGATGGCAGGCCGCAGAGCAGGGATGACACGTGGCTCGACTCTGCCTTGGTCGATACCCAAACAGGAAAGTCTAACGGTTTTATAAACGTATGGCGCTACACCTGGCTTGGATTCAACCGATTGCCGGCTCTTGACCGGGTTTGAAATGTGGATATTTTTGTTTGTGAGTGGAGGAGGTCCGAAAGAGGCTTCAAGATTTTAATGATGACTGGGCCCGTAAGAGGCCTGTGTGCATCGATCAGAAATGGTCGGCCCTAAGCTGATAAAATCTTTCTAAAATGACACTCTCAGCCCTTGGAGTTAGTCTTTCGAATAGTACTCGAGCAAAAACTTTGTAAAATTGACCCTTAGGGCTGTTCATAAATGACGCTTGCTATAAAAAATAAGCATCCATAAAACGGTCATAACTCAGTCAGGACAGCCAATTCTGTTTATAGAACTCCGGCTACCCCCCCAAACAGGCTCTGGAGCACATAACTGCGAGTGATTGTGGAAAAATCATTGCAAAGAAAGATGGAGAAGGAAGAGACAATATGCGGCCTCATTGGACGGTAGTAATAAGGGCCCGTTCACAAATGACGTCACGCTTACTATAAAAAATTAGGATCCATAAAAAGTCATAACTCCAGTACTCTGTCTACCCCCCAAAACGTACTATAAGTACTACTATAAGTATAAGTACTATAAACAAAATGTCTTACAGTTTGGAGTTACGAAGTTTGTGGATCGCTTGCTATCGTGACGTCATTTATGAACAGCCCTAAGACTAAATTTTCTCATTGTTTATAATACGTCGTGTCAGTTAAGTTGATTAAGTTAAAATTTAAATAACGTCTACGTAGCGTCTACGCAAAAGCATAAATTGAATGACGATGACAGGAAACAAAACTTAACTTTATTCGCGTCTTTTTAGATAACAAAAAAATTATGACTATTCAAATGTTAAGCATTTAAACGTACTTTTCCCGCAACATAGACCAAGTTATATTTTTGATGTTTAGGTGGTAGAAAGTCAATGAGAAAATGTTTTTACCTTCAAATTTACAAAATGAAGCAATTTATGTGTCGTTCTCACACATTTCGTGCTAGATTTTAAGCATTTTCGTCTGTGAACATTTTCCGAAAGCTTAAAATCAGTTAGCGTCAACGGGTGAAAAGGTTGAATGAGAAACACAAGCAGTCATCATCAAAAAATAGAAATTGAGTTAAGTTCATTTTCTGCAGCTAATTACATAAATTACGTTTTCCTTTTAAGCGCATAAAATATTATTGCATTGCAGCGAAAAGTGAAAATGAGAAAAAGCGAAGAAAATGGAAAAGCGGAAAAGCTTTAACTAAAAACGAACTGAAAATAGAGGTGTAAATTTGAAACAAAAGGACTCTCGGGTATTCAATTAAATGCTTTATATTATCTAAAATTGAATTTACCACTCCTTGACACTCAATAACTAGTAAACAGTGTGTAGAATATAATTCTTACATACGATATTGTTTTTAGCGTGAAGCGGCACAACATATTGTTGGGTACATGCTACTACATTATGAAAAAGAGAGTAGCGGTGAATGATTCCGAAAATATGTCTATCGACGAATGATTCGTGAATCTGAGACATGTCTAACGTCAAATTTCGTAAGGTATTCTAGAACTAGTTTTACGCTATCGAAAGCTATTATACGTATTTAGATTTTCGAGATTAAGAAAGAAGATATTCTTTGCTTTCAGGTGAATATTAAGGATCGCTTTTAACGTTTTCTTAGCACCTTCGCTGTGAAGCAACTAAAAAACTGCTTCCTAGAGCTTCATTTTCTCATAACAGCGGAAATAACGAGAATTTTATCTCATTACTTACATAGCTACGTTGCATGACAAAAGCTTCCCTCCTTTTCCTTTAAACTTTTCATTTTCCGCAAAAATCCAATTGAGTAAACTTTTCGTCAGAAGAAATAAATGTATACGAAAATAGGAAAAGAAGGAATGCTTTCCAATCATTTCCCGCTGCTTATCATTGCTAGGTGAATAAATAAACGAGACGCTGATACGTGAACATGTGTACAAGGCCCCATCATCATCCAACACAGGTGCTGTGTGAAAATAGCTTTACAATGTTTTATACATTCAAAAACGAAGTGCACTAAATGGAACACCCTTCATCCTCTTTTCCTATTGTATTTTAACTTTACATAAATATTTTGTGTACATCTGCAACCATTATTATTTCATAAATTTTATACGGATACGGATACGATACGAAGGTAGATGAGGATATATGTGTAGCTAACAGCGCACTTTTGTTAAGTGCTTTTAATATAAATTGCTATAAAAGTCAAATTTACAAACGACGAGACATTCTCCTCCCTCAACAACAACGACGATTTAAAGTAATAATACTACTATCTGATGAATAATTTTCCAACATTTTTATTTCTTTGTAGTCGGTGAAGGATAGCGGGAAGAAAAGTGTGAAATATGAAATTGAGAGACATGCAGCAATCTCATTGTTTGCTAGACACTGTATTTGCACCGAAAATTGAAAGGGAAAGTGTGTATTTTACTTTCTTTCATCGACATGCACGGTGACGTAATTTATCTTTTCATCTCCTTTTTTATTTATGTTTATAAATGTAGCCTAACCATTCAATGACATTGATAGCAATTACTCCACGATGGGGGTCGGTTGTTGTTAACACACCACTGCAATTAATTTGAATTTCAAGATAATAAAGTTTATTCGTGTGTGTGTATGTGTGTAAGAGTGTAATTTAAAATTAAATGGATTGAAATAAAGCATGTGTTGTGTAATTCCAGTCGATTCGAAAATATAACATCAAGCTAATTGATTTTAGAGCGGTTCAACAAATACGAGTTCGGAAATAATTTAACCGGAAGGCGAAATGGAAAATTCGAGAACGTACCATCCATCACTTGTCTTATGTAAGTGTCTTACAGGTTTCTTTGGTTTCACAAAATGTAACTTTCTTTTTCATACAATTACAATATTCTTAGTAGCTTAGGAATTTCGCATCAGCAGGCGTAAGCAAACAAATATCTTGTAGAGTAACAGTTTTAACTTTCGATTATTAACCGTGGGGTCGTTCATAAATTACGTAACGCTTGAGGAGAGGAGTTGAGGTCCAGTGTTACGTCACGTGAAATCTTTGAAAATGTTTACAATTAGTCGGAAGCAGTTGGACAATTGGCAGATTCACCGAGCTCTTCTAAGTATGTATTTCATTTTCCATCAGCAAACAAAGGGTAACAGCCCGTTACGCCAGAAAAACTAGTCCAAATTTGAAAGGGTGAATAGAAAGATGTTTTATCGAAAAGTGTTAAGCCTATTTCCACTACTAATGGTAAAATACAGGGTTGAATTAGCGACGCTAATAGCTAAAAATATTTTGAAATTTCCAGCCATTTTAGGTAACGCTACTTTTTCCTACTATTTCGCTGCTCCAGCCATCACCCTCATTGTGTGATGGCAACCATCATAAATTCACTTTTTCGCCAAATTTCTCGAGTGGGGTGTCGTTGGCCAGGAAAAATATCTTAAGCCGATCTGATTGATTTTGTGAGACTTAGGGCCCGAAAACGTTTAGAAATGCCCAAAAAAGCACATTCTGCGATTGCGCGATCTCAAGATCTTTTTCGAAAAATTCCAAAAAATTTTTTTTTCCAAATTTCTCAAATAGTAGAAACTTTCCAGTGTTCCCCACCTGAAAAAATCGAAAAATAAAAAAAAATCAGCCCTACGGGTGAAAAAAAAATCGAAAATCTCGAAAAGGTACATGGGGAAGGATCTGATTGGAATCAAATGAAACTTTTTTGAACTCTTTTTGAGTCCCTTTTTTCAAAATACGCTTGCTTTTTGGGGCACTTTCATAAAACTTTATCTCGGTTCAGTCAGGGTGTGAAGTGTCAAATTTTGCACTCAGAATAGTTGTAGTTTTCAATTTCGTTCGCTTAGCGAATTGCGTTAACGACACTAATTTTTTTTTTGATTTTAGCGTTCGTGTTAGCATTTTGTGTAGTTTTTGCGATTTTAGACATTTTTCAAAAAACTTTCGCGTTACGTCACAAATGGGATGGGTTACGAGCTTGCGTGACACCAGTGTGACAAAGAGGAGTGGGGTCGAAAAAAGCCAAATTTTGCGTTACGTAATTTATGAAGCGAAGTCAATAATAATTCTTATGAGAATAAACGACACTGTGATGACTGTTCGTGGTTTTCTTTATATTTTTTTTCTTTGCGAAATTACAAACGTCAAGATAATTCTGATAAAATGACGAACATATCACAAATCACACAAATATTTCCTTTGAAACAATCATCTCATTCGACTAATTCAGTGTGTAAGTAGATGATCAACTAACAACTATTGAGACACTAAAGCCTCGTACGGGTCCTGCGTTGTTTCCCGGTTTAGACCTATTTCGGGTTGAATTATTTCCAAAAAGGACAATAATTTGATCATGTATCATTGATTCACAAACATAAAGTGAATGTGTGCACCAATGGGTATATTATTAAATCGAAAGCGATGGGATTTTGAATTCCCTATGTTTCTCATGTTCGAAAGCCCACCGGAGCAGCCATCAAAAGACAAATATGTAATGTTTCAACAATATATTAGCTCGTTGGCATCGAAAACAATCCTAAAACCAAACAAAACCTTTTGTATTGCGAACGCTCTATGCATAAATTGTTAAATGAAATTATTAGTTTCAAGAATTAATACGAATGCCATTGCATTTAGCAATTGTTAATTAGTTGGGAACATGCATAAATTATTACATTTCGGATATTTAGTTTTCATTTCAAATTGCCTATAGTTTGTTTATTGAGTAAATAAAACGGGATAAATTGGACACCCAGATAACGAAAGTTACACGACGACTTCATCAATCCATGAAACATATGAAATAGTTATTTACGTAACTAGGAAAAATATAATGTTTTTGACGAGTGTGACGTTTGCAGCCCGCGGCCAAGCCAAGAACTGCAATCAAACTAGTCAAAAACATATATATTCCAAGTTTGGTACAATATATTTCATTCCGAAGGTTCAGAACACTGCTTTTCTGTTTTCTGTTTTATAATAGGACGGAAAACAGCAGTTTACCGTCCTAGGAATGAAAGTATTATAGCTTTTTTTAACTATTATGCACTAGTGGGTATAACACGAACACAAACGCGCGAGCTTGCGAGCAAGTGTATATGTGTCTTATGTACAAGAGCGAAATGTGAGTGTGCACCGGTGAACTTAGAAAAAGCGGTTTGAATATTAACGACATTTTGGTTTCACCCCAATTCAAAATTTTTTACTCAAAAGAATTCCCATAGTTATCTCGTTCATTTTTTAATGTTTTTTATGTCTTGCTTTTGAATTGAATGTTACTGAATCCGTTACTGATCATTAACTTATACAAAAGTTTACCTTTTTATTTCATTTTTTTTTTTTTACTTAATTTTTTTATATTTGAACTTAAAAAAAAAAAAGAATTCAGAAGGCAAATTAAAAAAAAGTAAAAACTTTTAGAAATCAAAATGTCATACCGTAAAAGTTTCTAACTTTGACCGGAAAGGTAACTTTGACCATATTTTCATAAACGACATTGAATGCCAAAATATTTTTCTTACGCTTCAATTTGGAGCTAAAGGATTTTGTCTTCAATTTTACGCAATATTAACTGTTAATAATTCGTATGATAATGTTGTAATGAATGGAGATAAATTCTTAAGTTGCTTTCTTTAAAAGCAGCACGAATATCAGGTGAGGCGTGGAGGTCTTTTTTCGAATTTTCATGCTTCCAACATCCAAGCAACAGCCATAGTCTTATTGACTGGTCACTTTGATAGTTCGACATTGTATTGTCTGCGTAGAAAAAGTATAGTGTTGGAATTTTGCTTTGCTCATACTACCATGTCACGCGGCTCCATCCACTCACTAACAAGGCAAACATCCAACCATATGAAATATTGACTTTTGTCACAGCAATGGGCTGTGGCCTGCCATAACAAAAAAAAATTGACTTTTGTTACATTGGACTAGAACTTAACCTCATTCTCGAATGTTAAATTGTCCTCTGTTTCACCTAATGCTTTGATGATGAATTTCTACAAGTTATTAAATAAATTTTTTGAGCGTCTGTCAAGGTGTTGGATTAGTTCTGTGTTGGGATAACCGAATGTGGTATTGTCGGTCAAAGTTAGAAAATTTTGGATTCTATGACCACCACATTCAATGGACTAGTTCGAGTAAAAACTAATATTTGCATATTTGCAAACTTTTATATGTTTTAGTCTAACACCAGCCCAAGCAAAAACAGACTTGTAGGTTTATACTATAAGTATAGTTACTGTAGAAAGTTATTTGGTATCAAAGTCGAAAATTGGTCAAAGTTGCAGACATTTACGGTATCGAATTATTTTGTAAATATTTACACTGTGGGACGACCGACGCGACGGTAGTTTCCTCATATAAAAAAATGAAAAATTTCTATACAATTTCATAAAAAAATGCAAAATATCTACTGGCATTAGATTCATCTCTCTATTAACAATTTCATTAAGCAAAACATAAGAGAGAGCAACAGCATTCATATTTGAAATCTCTGAATATATAAGCATGCTTTGAGTACATTTTATCTACTTCTCATATCAAATAACGTTAGTGTGTACAGTACAATTAGTAATTCAACTGTATTTGAGGATTGTAGGATTCTATTGTGTAAATTTCATCAGTTCACGCGGTGCACGCTTTGCTTGTGAGAAAAAGTCCTGATGGGTAAATTATTGTAGCAAGTCACATAATTCTTCCGCATTTTTAAATATCCAGTGTAAATAGTGCAAAATGCCACTCTAAATCATTCATCACTCTAAATTCCCCGGAAAAATAATTCAAAATTGGGTCAATCTTAAAAAAATTAATTTGTGAAAAATTCTTTGGTTACCTCCACTAACTCTACTAACAAAACTCTGTATGCTACGCTGATCCCTGAAGGATGAAAATAAAATGAAAGTAATGTCGAGAATATAATGACATTTTGTTAAATTACTGATTATTGAAAGACCTTCACCTGATTCTTCTCCCAGCCTCCGCCTAGACACACGAAGTGATTGCATTGTATCTAACATAGACTTAACCGCACGGCCCCCATGGGCGCAGAATTGGGATACGCCCAATTAGCGCGAGTCACCGAAGTGACTCTACCTATTTTCGGCAGGTTTGCGTAACCCTCCGCGACCTAGGTGAGGCCCGAAATACTATCATCTCTCTACTGTATTTTCGCCAACCTGGTTGCCTAGGAAGGACTAGGGGTACAGTCACCCATTTCAAATCGCAGACTGTTCTCACGCAGTTCACACCTCAACCAGACCACTTCGGTAGGGGTGTACGCAATCACCCCAGGCACCGCTGGGCCAACTCAGGAAACCATGGGTTCGTCACTCACCAGTGCACCCCTCCGCCTAGACAATTCGAAAACATTTTCAAAACAATTTAATAAAATGCCAAAGAAAGTTTTCACAAAGGAAAGACCTTGAGCGTAGTCCACGTTCCAGCCATTCACCTAATCGCCCTTCCTATACCTTCCTTAACTCTCTCAACTACACATGTAACCTATTCGTGGAATTCACAAAATATCGCGAGTCCATTATTGAATTACTCACGAAAATTTATAAAAAATCCTTAAAGTACACACTCTGTAGGTCTATTATATCGTGTTTAAGAATTGCTATCTGGGTTAGCAGCGAATCAGCAATTAAAATATCAATTTTAATTCAAATATTTGATTTTATTATGATCTTGTCTGTCATGAAATATTATGAAATGATGAGCACAATTTGAATCTAAAATGGATGTTAAAGTCCGAATCTTATATATAGTGGTCAAGGCATAGAATCGAACAAGAGATATGTATTCTTTGAAAATCCAGTAGGACATATCTTGATAATCCCTAAGGCTTATAATCTTAAAAATCCCTAATCTACATCAGTTAAACTCAAAGGTTATTATTCGCTTCTCTGAAGGCTGGTAAATGAAGATAATATTTGCGAAAAGAAAAGGTCCCTTTACTGACAACTATATTTTCCGCAAAATGTTTGCATTCAATGTACGCTTCTCTTCTCATTTTACAATATTATACAATATAATGTTAAAAATAAATCTGTGTAACAGCATGCTTTACCCTACAATAAATGGGACTTTTAAAAAAATAAACATGACTTTATTGTTTCGTTTTTATAGACAATAAATAATTAATTATTCAATTTCATGAATCTTAAAAGAAATTCAAATTCCAACCAAGTACAAAAACGCATTTTTTCGGAAATTGTCAAAAACTCTTTTTATTTAAAGTCTTTCAATCTTTTGAGCCGAACATTTTCATAAAAGCTAACTTGGCAATAAAAAAAACCGTCACTTAACTCAGTTATGTGGAAATTGCCAGATAAAAATACACAAAAAGCAAAGAAAATATATCCCAACAGAGTGTACAGTATACATTGTACAACATCCTTAACTCTAATATATAAAGTTGTCGGTTTATTATGCTATGAAGCTGAAAGATATACAGACTTAAATTCAAAAATCATGCCAAAAATTTGCCCATTCCATAAAATAATATAAAAAAAAATTCATTGTCGATCTAACATTGTGTGTGAGAATTCATCTAGTCATAATTTATGTATCTGCTTTTTTGACATTTTTATTATCCAAGTGACTGTTCTCCCCTGGGGGGCAAAGACACAATCCCGATGAAGTTGGCTGACATTTAAAAATGTTTTTCCTTGTTCCAATTATAAACATTTTTTCTTCAGAGTTTGATTTTTTTTAAAAATTTCAAAACAGGAAAATGCTTAAAATTTGTTAACGCTATTGTATATGTAAAGGTTGTCAACTTTTACAACCTCGTTTAAAGAAAACAGAATTGATTAGGTGAATGAAGAGTTACTTCTACTTTTGTTTAGCAGAGGAAGGAGGCGATGAACTAAAAATTCAATGTAGTACCCACTGAAAAAGTAGTTAGTCCCATATTGCCGTGTTGAAGCCTAATAATGTATCGCATTTATCTTAGCTGCGTGCAGCCTTTCACGAGCTCTGAATTGGTTTCATTTTCCAATTATTTTTGAAATTTTCCATTTAGAAATGAAAAGAAACCGACAGCTCAGAGCAATCAATAAATTGCCATACATAATTTGAGCTAAACACGCGTATTTCAAAATTGACCACCTACTCGCAAACGAGTACCATGTGCCGTTTTATTATTCTTCTTTTATTTTTCCAAAAACCATCAAAGAAATGGAATTCTATTCATCTTGAAGGTATTCTTATTTCAACCACAAATACAAACATTATTACATCATATAATCGTCATTCAAACAATCACCTGATCAACTGATTGTTTTTGTGACAAGTATATGTGTTTATAAAGCACGATGAAAAAAAAAAAATACACACAAAAAAATAGAATTTAAAGAAACACCTTTATATCAAAAGCTTTAAGTCTTTTTTCTAGGGTATACCTTTATTACATCCACCACATATAGTTACATGGTGTAGAAAATGTGAACGAAAGACAAACCTCTCGTTGACATTTTGAGTAGGATATAAAGTATTATTGCGTATTGATTTACAATCATCATATATATGTCGTACGATGTTCAAGTTGTTTGTGTATATGGTTTTGCCTATATATACCTATAAAAGTATAACGGAGGATGATGAGAAGGAGTATGATCCCGACAATCTAATTTCACAGATAAGAAATTTCTGTTATATGTTTTTTTCGGGGGGATGAAGTAAAGGCATTTTTATATTGAGAGTGACATATATATGGATGTGTTGTACGATGTTGTATTCGTAGCGGAGGGTGGTTTTCTTAAAACACAAACATGGAAATTTCTTTGGAAAAACATAAGATAAGAAAATCAAATTGTTATTGTGAGTTTACGGTGAAATTCGACTTATTTCATTTTTTATTTCCGAAATTTGAGACGCGTCTGTGTAATCAACGAGAATTGTTAATAATTCAACTATTATAAAAATTTATAGACCATTAAATAAGGCATTTAAGTCGAAATCATTTAATTGTAAACACTCACGCAACTTTATCAATCTCCAAAGAGAAGCACGGAAATTCCGTAGGAACTCTCATGTCAGTAACATTCAGTCATGTGAAAAACTAACTTTGTATGTTTGCTCACCTCTCTTGCTTCTTGCTGAGCACGTGCGACTCAACTGGTTTGTCACAACATTGCCCATTTTCCTTCTTTCCTTTACTAATCTGTCATCATTTGGAGAAATGGTTATATGTAAACTTAGAAATCTGTTCCACTTGCATTCAAGCTCCAGAGTACGTCTGCGGAAATGTACCAACATACATAACCTTAGATTTCCTACATTTATCTTCGTCCAGAACTTATGGCATGCGAATTGCAATGCATACTTTCCCATTAGAATGAGGTCATCATGCAGTAAATGCAAAGAGAACAGGAGACAGAGACAACAACTCTAATAAGTGGAGTAGCTACACCGCACGGATAGTAAAAGCTTCCCAGGCTGATTGATTGTTGCCAGTTGTATAACCAATTTCGCAGCAAACTCAAATAATATGAGTTTTACATTATCTGCGAGGTAAATATGAAGATTTATTGATTTTGAGATCATGTTTCGGTGGTCGGGTTGGTGAAGAAAATATGCTGCATGAGATACGCAGACCCGTACGATTTGTTTTACAGCCCAAACCAAGACGTCGTCCGTCGCAAGGCCAATCGACCGAGGAATGTTATGAAATTTTATTACATTACTGGAAATTGCCCAAAACGAAATATTGAAAAACCTGCCCGAAGCAACAACCTTCTCCGGAGTTTTGTAATCGTCCTCCAAACCCTACGCTTGATCAGCAACCCAAGATGTCATTCATAAATGACGTCCTATGTAAGGAATAGTGCATGGAAAATCGTGATACGCCATGTTAACATGTTATATGTAAAACTGTCAAGTATAGCGAACAACGACTTAGGCACACTTTATTTTTTTACTTCTAAGACGTGCTTTATGCACACGTAGTGTATTTGTTTGACAATATATTCATTTTCACGATGCACATTCACCTAATCTAATGGTTTATGCGACAACCTATACCCTATAAGTCAATGTGAGTTCGTAAGAAGTAATATGTACAATCTAAAATCGCATTTTTTGACAAGCGATATGTACGGTTTGTATCACATAAAATATATTTTCGTCTTATTTGTTATTTAACACATTTTCCGCACAAATTGTAAAATGTCATGTATGCAAGCTGTGCGTACGACGCTGGGATATTGGCATGAATTACGCGCGTCTTTTTAAATTCAAATATTTGAGTGAGTCAAAACTTTTGTAAGTTTATATTAGTATTTTCGAACGAAATATTTAATTACAAACACAGCGAATTCAAAAGAGAGCTTCGAATTTCAATACCTTGAAAATTTACATTTTCAAGAAAATGGCATTTTCTAGAAAATTTACATTTCCAAGGAAATTTACATTTCTAAGGAAATTTACATTTCCAAGGAAATTTACATTTCCAAGGAAATTTACATTTCCAAGGAATTTTACAATTTCAAGAAAATTTACACTTTCAAGAAAATTTACATTTTCAAGAAAGTTTACATTTCCAATAAAATTTTCATTTTCAAGGAAATTTACATTTCCAAGGAAATTTACATTTCCAAGGAAATTTACATTTCCAAGGAAAGTTACATTTCCAAGGAAATTTACATTTCCAAGGAAATTTACATTTCCAAGGAAATTTACATTTCCAAGGAAATTTACATTTCCAAGGAAATATACATTTTCAAGAAAATGTATAGTTTCAAGAAAATTTAAGTTTTTAAGAAATTTTATATTTTGAAGAAAAAATTTTAAAGGATATTGAAATTCAAAGCAGTGCACTGCAGTGTATTGAATTCGTTGTGTTTCATAAATTAGTGTAATTAAATATTTCGTAATTTTTAGTATAACTAAATATGTACTAATATAAACTTACAAAAATTTTGACTCACTTAAATATTATAATTTAAAAAGACGCGCGTAAATAATGCCAACATCCTACCTATCGTCGCACAACTTGCATATGACGTTAGACAATTTGTGTCAAAGAGGTGTTAAAAATAACTTTATTGCAAAAATGTGGAATTTTATGTGATACAAACAGTATCTATAATCAACGAATGATCATCATGCGCAACGTAACGCCTGACAAAACAATGGCTTAAGCGACAATATACGTTACGTAAAGTACATAAAGTACGCACTCAAAAAATGACTATTTTTAGACCTTCGCAAAAATGTATGTAAAAAAAAGTTGAAATGTATGGAACGTCGAAGCCCCTTCCTAATAAGAGCGAACGTAACCCAGATAACAATTGACCCCACGAAATGTACATAAAGTGCCATCGGAAAATGTGCTGATCCCATTTAATGTGCTCCAGTTCCAGGATATTTAATGTATATTAAAAAGCCCCCTTACCGTCAAATCTTTTCTTTGGAACGTGAAGTGCATTTAATGTACATTAAATGTGAATTACATGTACATTTAAAACACTTTGAATACACAACTAATGCACCTTTAATGTACTTTTTAGTGTGAACTACTAGCACATTTCATGTACATATAATGTTATGTAAGAAAAGAAAAGAAAATTTAATTTAGTTTTCCAACTTTTCTATTTCGGTTTTTCTTATTCTGATGATCGCTACGTCCTCCATCTACATTTTTTTATGCCAAGCTCTCATTTTTTTATTGGAAAATCTTCTGCCATTTGCGGGGCTTGAACCCAAGACGCTCGGGATCATGAGTCGACTGCTTTACCAATTGTGCCACCGGATACTTTTGTGTTGGTGTGTTAAATTTGTATAAAGTGTTAAATTATACAAAGTACATTCAATGTACTTTTTTTGTACCGAGAGAAAAAGTTTTGGAATATATGCTAGTAAATGAAAATTAAACAAATCCCACAGAGTGTTATTTAAATTTATTTGATCGAACACAAAGTACATTTATAAAAAGCTTTTATATCCCTGCACACGTTGATGCTGCATTCAAATTATTAAATCACCTTAATTGTTTAATTGTTATTTGAAATTGATTTGATGCGAAACAATAAAAAATCTATTCTACATCTACATCTATTCTATACATTTTTCTTTTTTTTCTTTTAAAATTTGATACTTTTTTTAATGTTACCCAAGCAAAAGCAGCCGTGATATCCATTCACGGACTAAAAATATACATTTTTGAAAAAATAAGATGAGCATTTTTCGAAGCACATAATCTCAAATTGTACTTGTAATCTAGTGCAATAATTTCGAGCTTTAATAGCACAAAAAATGTGCCTTTTATTTACATCGAAAATGTACTACATCACAAGCACATTTTTGGTACATAAAATGTGATAGGAATAGTGTACACCTTATCACGCACATAAAATTTGCGAAAAATGTACTTGTGACCTAGTGCAATAATTTCGAGTTTTAATAGCACAAAAAATGTGCCTTTTATTTACATCGAAAAATGTACTACATCACAAGCACATTTTTGGTACTTTAAATGCGATAGAAATAGTGTACACCTTATCACACACATAAAATGTGCGAAAAATGTACTTGTGATCTAGTGCAATAATTTCGAGTTTTAATAGCACAAAAAATGTGCTTTTTATGTACATCGAAATATGTACCACTTTACAGGCACATTTTTTGTACATTTTATGTACATATTCTCAACAACATTGAATTTCGCACATTTAATGTACATTCAGTGGGCAACCTAATTAAAAAGTGTGATCTGGGTAATTTATGGATGGCCGTATTGAATCTACGTAATTTAAAATGAGCACGATTTTGACTTATAACAAGGGTACGATTCGACCATTTAACTTTTCATTTGAGTGGTTTGATTATTTTTTAGAATAAAATTTTCAGCTATTCGATCGTTATTGTTTACTTAAATTGCAATACAATGTGCTGCCATTGTTTCCAGACATAACTTGGATGCATAACGATTTCGACTTTTGTTCGTTTTCTAGTTTGATTAAATTACGTTACATAAATGACTACGTTAAGTACATGCATGGTATTTTCGGAATATTCTATTCTCTCTTTTATTATTATTTATTTTCGATGTTTGTTGTGACTTCTTTAGCAAATCTGAGACAAGAAAATGTATATTTTATGAAACCCGCATCTTAGGTACCTACTTTGGAACTGATCGACAAACGAAAATAACTTCTAAAAAATAATAAAAAGCAAAAATAACAAATATAAAAGATTCGAACAAATTTTTTATTCACGTAATATATCCACCCGCACGTGGCAACAGCATATGAATAGAGTAAATGATTTCCAACATTTTAAGTTAAAATAATAAAAATCAATGGTAAGCGACAAAAAAAAAAACGTAAGCAACAAAATTTGAAACTTTTAATTAAAAAATTATATAATATAATATATAATAATAATAATATATAATAACAAATACAAATTCTTCGAACAATAAATAATATCCCCAAATGTAACTACTTTGGAGCTCTCCGACTGAATGCTCATCTTTAACTTGACTTTCAATTTCGATAATGTTTCAGGTGAATCGGTTACGACAAACTTTTAATGACTTTGAATTGGACAATAACAGCATAATATCAACATTTTGTAATTTATTTACAATAGTTGTAGTCCGAAACATTTTGTAATTGTATAGAATTGTATATTGCACTTAAAACGTTTTGTATAAACACGATGTAATCCATGGATTAAAGTCATTCTGTCTTCAACGTTAAAAGCGCTCGGTTTTTTCATCTTAGTACTTAACTAATAGACTGTGGAATCCAATGAACTTACTATCATTGTTAAAATGTTATATTTTCACCACTGCATGTAGAAACAAGGTGTACAATTTTGGGGGGAGGAGAGCCTCTATTTGTATTTAATAACAGTGATGGAGGTCGACAAAAACAGACAGTAGCACACTAAAAAAGCAAAAAAAAAAAAAAATGTAGACGAATGCTTTCTTATTCACAAAATTAAATATATACACCTACCAGACAACCAGGGAATTAAGAATACATTGGTGCCTCTGGTTATACAAGAGTCTCAGCGAATTTATTACATAAATTACTTGTAGAAGAAAAAAACACTTTAAATCTCAGAAGACTTTTAGACAATCATCTAAAAATATCTTGCCGGTGGACGAGAGAGCAAGAGTTAGCACTCTGTGCTGGTTCGGAAACGTTCAGAGAATGGGGGATAATATTTTATCTGCAGAAGTGGCAGATATTCGGTCTAGGGGTAAAGCAAGGAGTAGGTTTATGGACTCAGTTAAATCAGATCTAGAAATTGTGGGACTTCCATCAGACGGTTAAACCATCTCTTTGGCAGGTGATGTTTGTAGTTCTTGAAGGCCTCACACCGGGAGTCTAAAAATCATAAAAATATGAATAATAATCCGCCGTTACAACCCGTCCGGGTCAGAGGCTAGATCATCTTTAATTTAGTAGTCCCGCTATTTTTTTTTTAGCTTTTGCTCAGATGGATTCATCTTATAGACCTTTTCGTTAACGAAGTTTTTACTGCGTCAGTGGTAAGTGCACGCAAACCTTGTGTCATCTATGATGTACTAGATGCGGAAAATAGTAGGGCCTAGAATGTTTTACCACCAGGCGTTTTCGGACCACATGCTTAACGTAAATTCCGAACCACCCTAATTGTAGCTAGCATTTTGCCGTTAGGATTTCTTCTGGTAGTAATTATATCTCCGCCTAAGGTCAGACTCATATATTTGTACAAGAATTGATCGAATATGGGTGACATCATATTTGCTAATTTTCTGTGTATGATTCGTTGCGGTAATAAATACATAACTAAACAACTTATGAAGCCTGGGTGTGCGTAGGAACATTACTATGATGCTACCCATTGAAGAAAAATCCTATACAGAATTTGTCCCCACCAGGATTGACCCGGATATTCTTGGTGGAAAGCCAGTACGTAACACAGTGGTCCATATTCGAAAATTAAGGGAATGCGAAACTGTTCGAAAAACAATAAAATATATGGGAGTCTGTTTACTTTTGTAGACTCCTGTTCGTTTTCGGAAAAGAATGCATGGGATAATCAACATTTTCGTAAAATTTGTGGAGCCTCAGATTTTAGTGAGGCAATCTGTAACCCAATCAAACAAATTCTTTCGTTCGGACATTGATCAAAAGAAGATTTTGAGAGCTTTCATTTTTCTTTGTCCGAACGAATTTCCGCGGAAGAATTTGGCCAATTGGGTAGCGTTATTAGTTTTGGCAAAAGAAGATTGCGGAGAGCCACGGAAATCGTCTTTGAACCACTGTGCGTAACCACTGAGCTAACCCGTTCCTGAGCATCATACAAATAGTCAGGGACAAAATATGTGCAAATTTTTTGGTCCATGACATTTACATGAAAGTAAACAACCTCTTATTCCTTGATGTTACGTATGGAAAAGACAATGTGAGGGACCCATATAAGAAACCCAGCACTTTTGGCATTCCATTTGTTAGCCTAACAATTGGAACCACAGCATCTTAAGATAAAAACTTTTAAGATTGTTTTAAATCAATGAGAAAGTTTAGCTGTGATCCATCAATATTTAGCAAAGCAATGGGTACATTTCACCATAGATACGAAACTTTCAGACATCTGACACTCTTCGGTTTACAAGCTACTTAGTGAGTAATTTAACACTAAAATATGTAACACTGTATAGTAGTTTAATTGCATTAGATTCTCTATGTGCAGGTAAAGTTACAATTAAAGCATTCAGTTGTGATCCATAAATCTTAAATTCAATGTCCTCAAAAACCTATATGTAACAGACTAACCCACATTAAAATGTGCAACACAAAACCCATTCCACAATTCCAACACCGAAAACCACAATTATTCACTCCACATGGATATTAAAATGCTGTATAGAACATGGTCCAGATCAACTGGATGTTAAAGAACATGCTAACAAAACTAAATTCCTACCCAGAAAGCAGAGGCATATAAGATGGTGTAAAGTATAAAGTGTCTTTGGTTAAAATAATTGTGTTCAAATATATAACCAAAATATCATGTTCATTACGACAAACACCATATACCGATCTTAAAATATATGATGTGATGACAACATACCCAACATACTTAGTATGGTTTTAAAGCATATTTTCCACATACCTCGTCGGGTTCTTATGTGTAATATTACACTAACATGATATCACATCGAATGGTACAGCAACTTTAGTTCGGTCAACCAATAAAACATTCTTCTAACAAAGTTTTGAGGTTACGATAGATGGTGTGAAAAAGAAGGAAAAATTATTTTATTACATTTAATGTAACATTTTCGAGAACAAACAACAGATGGTTTCGAATAAATTTACGTTTTAAGTCACCACAATGACATCCAATTCCTTCATATAAATATTAGAGAAATTTTCTTGTAATAATAAATCTTTGGGAAAAGTTTCTTCTTTTTCTTTTTTCTTTTAATATTGTTTCTGTTGATGTTTTTCGTTGATTAACAATAACTTTGTCATTTGTATGGAATTTTCATGGTTAAGTAATTTTTGCTTCAAATGCTTTGGGTTGGAAAAGCGAAACGTGTGTTAAGGAAGGAAAAGTTAAATAATTATTGTGAGAAAAGCAGGGTTTTCTTTTTGTGGTAAGTATTTATATTTTTCTAGGACTCAAATATAATGGAGAGAGCTTTTGGTAGCAGTAAAATTAGAATTTAATGAATGTATGATTGATGATCTTCTTTAATATTTTGGTACATTCCCAAAAATGTATCGGGTAGACATCATTCCAACCCATTAAAGCGATGATTATATTGGTTGCGATGCGTAAGATTTGTATGAAAATACAACTTACGGAACTGTTTGTATGAAGGTGAATTTTCATCCAAAAATTACGAGATTCGATTCGTATCGCACCCTATATAATCATAGCTTAATCTATATATAAAATATATTTTTGATGCATGACGGCATTTTGATCATGACGTCGAAGATAACTAGCGACTAAAATCTAGAATGCTAGAATAATACTTATGCAAGGGACCCGTACGTATCAGAATAGATGTGGCAAACAGAGTTGATGTTACGAAAATATTGAAAAAGCCGTCCCGGAGCAAACGCTCCCGAAAGCACAAAAGTGTACCCCAAATAGACAAAGACGTTATAGCAAAAAACCATTTGTTGGGCTAGGGACGACCTAGTCCGAACGAGGACCCTCAGGAGAGGCCTCGGACAAATACTTCCGTAAAAAAAATTCCTTCAAATTTCTCTCCAACGTAGCAAAAAACATTTTTTTTTGTCTGGCTTCGACCTTAGGACAGACCTAGGGTCATATGGAAATACCGCGGACACAAACTTCCATAGACAAAAATGTTAATTTGTTCTGCAACATAGCAAAATTGTTTTTTCGGTTAGGGCCGACCTTAGGAGGCCCACTTCAGCCCTAAGCACAGGCACTGGGCCCAAATTTGTTTTTGAATATAATTTGGTACTCGGTTACCTTTCAAATCGAAAAATAAACAACAAAATTGGTTACGATTTGTCACATTTATGTAACCAAACACGTTGGACCCTAGTAGAAACTCAGTTTCAGGGTCCTAGCTGAGTCCAAGGGCTGATAATAAAACATTTTTCTTTCCTTAAATGTGAGACATTCCTAAACCTTTCGATTAAAAAATTTTTTTTGAAAATCGGAAGAGATTTATTCGAGTTATGTCAGGTGTGGGTCGACCTGCTAAAACTGTGGGTCAGGTGTGCTTAGTCCAAGGGCTAAAAATCAAAAAAGTTTCTTCCATAAATCGGAACTGGATTTATGTACGAAAGACCAAAAACCACTATGGCCTTAGCTCGGTTGAGTTTTACTCGAGTTATCGTGTTGACAGACGGACGAACGGACATTTTTTTTATTGCTGATTCGCCATTAAAGGACCATGTTCGATGCTCCCCCTACTCCCGGGTCAAAATTCGACTGGTTACAAACGTCGTGGTTATTATTAATCGTATGGGGTTCATACATTTCTGCTTTTACAATTAGTTCTTTCGTTTAAATTAGTGGACTAATTCCGTAATCAATGTTTGTTCATACGTTAATATCCAAGTCTCGTAGCCATGCTATAGCGCCAGGGTTGCCTGGTGTAGGATATTTAGGTCGCCCGTAAATTTTCGAGAAGGGCATTCGTTAATGATGTGATAAATCGTCTGTAAAGGGTCAGGGTTGCAGTCGCATTGTGGGGAATCTCGGTACCGCCATTTGTACATTTGATCCCCCTAACAGCCGTGACCCGACCGAAATCGATTGAGAATTTTCCATCTCGCCTAGGCATGTCAGAACCCTCTGGCTTGCAGTGTGGTGCTTATTTGAGAAACCAGGCCTTTCATTCCAAAATCTCGTCCATTCGGCATTTGTATTGATGGTTCAATGCTGCTTTACATTAGTGAACGTGATACAATACGGGGTGAAGGTGGATTCAATAATTCGTTTTTGATTGGGAGGTCGTAGGCTCTGGCCATTCTCTATGTGCAGCTAATTTAGCTAATTTACGCCTGATTTCAGGTGCCTCAATGTTGGAAAGAACAGGTAGCCACGGTACGGGTGTTGAAGCAAGTGCACCAGTGATTGTTCGCAAAGCCACATTTAACTGTGTGTCTATTTTGTTGGTGTGACTATTCGGACGTCGTGGTAAACGTAATCAACCCTTTTTGGAAGAACTTCGTATGGGTCTAAGAAATAAATTTTCAATGGAATTTAAATGAATTTTATTGCTCTTGCTTTCTGCCATTATAAAATATTTTGCGAAATTGTGGCTCATGTACTGTCTGAAGAAGTACCCTAAGAAAATAATAAATGTAACAGAATCAAAATATCTTCCGAAAATAATGTGGCTTTGAAAAACATCGCATTCGAAGTCCACATGCGATGTTCTTTCAAAGCGCTACTTTTCTGTTTTTTTTTTTTCTGTTGCTTGTTTATTCGAAAATAATACAATCTGAGAATGCGACTGTATTATTAGCAACAGTTTTGAATAGTTTTTTGTAGTAGTACAAAGTAATCCTTTCATTATTCATTTTTCATTATTCATTATTCATTTCATTATTACATTCACTTACATTTCAGGAAGACATATTTTTAGCCCCTGATAATAGCTATGGTAATGGAAACATTTCGAAGAAAGAAGGAGCAAGAACAGTTGAGTTATTATCCCAAAAAGGTGGCACACTTCTGGACGATAAGTTATGTATAGTAGGGAAATCGTCGCAAAGAATACACGACAGAAAAATCATGCAGGAAAATACATAAATACATACAGTGGGTGAAAATTTGTTGTTTTCAGTGGGATGAATCAAACAAATGGAAGACCCCTCACATGTACACTCCGTTTAGTTTCACTTTGTGCACTCATTAACTTAATTGCAAATGCACAATGTTAAATTGGACTGAGTGCGAGATTTTATGCTCATTCGATCAATAATCGACTGAGGATCGCATTATGTTTTTCGTTGGTAAATCGGGATCTTCGAATATTGGGTTGCATTTTGCTCAAACGAAACATTTTCTCATTAGTCATGAAAAGTATTGTATGACTGAAATTCACCAAATTCACTTCCATTGAAAAGTTTCATAATTCAATTTAGTTTTGAATTTACAAAAATGGTAAAATTAATTAAAGTCTCTAATGTGGATTATGCAATATTTATCAAACAAACGAAATGGAAGATGGTAGTTATATGCGAACAATTATTATTGTATACATGAAAATGTATATGGAAACGTTAAACAAAAAGACGACAAAATCGGAAACATACTTTAAAACAATTCATTTCAATCTTCTGTGTTTCCTCTTCTATTGTGTTTATCTTGAGTTTAGTAGGATAGAAATAAGTGCCAGCACACAAATAGCATGTACACTACGTTCTACATTGTGGAAAAAGGATTAAAGCTAAAAGTTTGTCTATTTACAGATAATTTGAGAAGTCTTAAATCCTTATAAATCCAATACATTTGGTAAAAGCACCCAACAAAATATTCCATCTACGAATTTAAGGTTTACAACAAGCATTGTTGCAGGTTTCCCACTGTATAATCATAGTCCTCTTTTGCACCAAAATACACGATTACCTGCTCCTGGGATTTCCAAAGTGCCACATCATCTCTCTTTTTCGGAACACAAAGGATACAGAGGATTCAGCGTTTCTCGGTTTACATTATCATGGGCGCACGGTGCTCCCATGACGCAAGTCCACATACGAACAAAAAATTAAGAAAAATTTTTTCGTAGACTACGAAACCATTATCCAGCTAAGTTTTGACTTGCCCCCTTGCGATGTTCCCCCGGAAAATATTTTTCCCTGATTCTACGGAATATTCTAAAATGCGAAGTGTCTTTTCACTCATTAAAATCGGTTCTGTATGTAACCTGTAACGCCGGTTTCTATCTGTTTGTTTTATTGTAAAAACTTAACATAGTTCCTAAGTGAGAATTTGAAATAACCGGTGAATAACTTTGGAGACTAGCTGGTGATACGCCGAGTAACGAGATGCCACTCAGATCGTTTAGTTTTGAAATGTCATTTGACAAACACGAGAATGTTGAGCGAAGACGAACGGTCTTTTTGTTTTTGGATTCCGCAGAGTACAGACGATTTAGCCTGAATATAGTGAAAGAATTTTTGTTGAAGTACCATATTTTTATTGAATTTGACGAAGCGTGTGTTAAAGCTTGTGGGGTAACAAGGTGAGAATTGAGTGTTAAACATCAATCAGTATTTTACCACCACAATTAAAGCTTTTAGGTAACATCAACATTTTGGGTCCAAAGAAACAACAATTATATTTTCTTCCGCATAATTCATCATAATTTTGCTAATTGGAAGAAAGGCATAAGTTGTCGACATTTATAGTCTCATCACCCAACCTAAAGTCAGGTTTGTGTAAATTTAAGGGGATGCGCATATTAGAATAAGTAAATTTAATTAATAATAAGAGTCATTCAGTGATAATAAACAAGTTTGTGAATGTTCTTAAGTTGGAAATCTAGTATTTTACTATTGAAATTTATGGCGCTGTAAAGAAATCCGTATGTTACATCGACGAGGTGGAATAACCGTTACAAGTGGATCCGGAGATATGAACTTTAGAAAATGATCGTTTTCAATACAAAAGTGCAGTTTCATAGAATCCAAAGTTAATGAAAACATCCAACGGTAGTTACTTGTTCCTGGTTTCCATTGCCACTTGTATGAAAAACGACTCTTTTGGCTCCCGCTCGAAAACGGCTCGATAAATTTTCTTGAATTTGCAGGGATCTACGAATATCAGATTTTCAAAAAGGGGGTACCGGCCTCGTTTGGGCGCCATATACAGCCCATATGTATGTGCTTGAGTGTAATGTGTATGGTAGCACTTTTGTATGAGACAAAGTTGGGTGTTTGAGATAGAGGTTTGGTGTCAAAGGGAAAGTTGTTGGGTGTTGTGTAGTATATCGGGGTGACCGCCTAAATGGCGGAGGAAACTTTTGATATGTTTTAGAGTAAGTTGAGGGGATTATTTTCGCAAATGGAAGTAGCAGCCGCCGCACTTCGGTTTGTCGGCGGCGGCGGCTCAAAACATGAACTTTCGATATGTTGCA
The DNA here is from genome assembly GCA_029228625.1 of Pseudolycoriella hygida. Taxonomy (NCBI): domain Eukaryota; kingdom Metazoa; phylum Arthropoda; class Insecta; order Diptera; family Sciaridae; genus Pseudolycoriella; species Pseudolycoriella hygida. Next base: position 36,164,548 of record CM055406.1, on the reverse strand, counting down.
GAGTAACTTAAGGGGCAATTTTCGCCCATAGAAGTAGTAGTCATCGTACTTCGATCTGGCGGCAGCGGCGGCTCAAAAAAAAACCTTTAGATAATTCGTCTAAAACAATTTCCTACGTCCAAAATAACTGATATTACAACAAAAAACCTTTTTAGAAGGGAAATGTGACGCAAGTCTTCGTCCTCTCTTCCAAAAGAAATTTGGGCGACGCTTACTGCTTCGGAACGCAAAAAATTTTTTTCAAATATTTTCACATTTCATTAAAAAAATACGTCACAAATGCCGCACCCTCCCAAAGCGCAGACAAATTATTAGGTTGGGAGGGTGCGGCATTTGTGACGCATTTTTAAATTAAATGTGAAAATATTTCAAAAGAATTTTTTGCGTTCTGAAGCTGTAAGCGTCACCCAAGTTGTTTTGGAAGAAGTCACGAGGACTTGCGTCACATTTCCCTATTAAAAAGGGTTTTCCTTGTGACCAAATGTTTGCGAAATACAGAAAAACTTTACAAAAAGAAAAAATTTTTCGGTAGAATTCTTTTATAAATAAAGAACGCTGAAGAATAAGGACTTGGATGAAAGTTTATTTTCTGATGTAAAAAATGAATAAATGAAGAAGTTTTTGTTAGAGTGGGAATCCTGTCCTTGATTGTAGCGTTATATCAAGAAGTAAATAGTTGATTTTGTGTTATAGGTCTCCAATGCGCTTTACACCATTTTCCATGAAACTGAAGCATTTTATAGAAAATTGTGTTTCGCATATGTTGCTTAAGTAACAAAATGTGATACAAGTTTCGCTGAACTTTCATAGATTTATATTTATTTCGTTACAAGGGAATTGATCTAATTTGATTGGAATAGTTTTTTTTTCTCATTAAATAAGTTTGTACGAAAAAAAGGAGAAACAATTTTTTTTTCAAATTGAAAAGTTTCAACAATCTGGAAATTATTTTAGAAAGGAATCTCATAAGATCTAGAAATGTATTTCATCCAACTTTGACCACTTAACCCAGTAAATAAAATCAATAAATAAAGAGAAATATCCTGGAGGCAGAGAAATGTTCTTCGAAAACTAAATAAATTGCAAGTTCAGTCATATGTTGGTTTCCAATTTCGAAATATCTGTCGAACCGTAATTCAATTTCCATCTACTTCTATATAATTCATTTTCCAAATTCAAATAGCACTTATTAAAATACTTGGTTCTGTTGCTTAACGAAAGAACTTTTGTTTAAGTTGTAAAAGCACTATGAAGCTAAAGTTATTGTAGAACTATGAAGATAATATGCAAATGAATGTGAGCAAATGAACTTAATTATTACAGCTAGCTATGTGAAATTATGGTTTTTTAATTAAGTTGTTGATAGAAAACTGTTCGTCTTTCAAGTGTCTGTAATTATAGGACTAATAGAGTGTTGCATTGATAATGTACTCGTGACGCAAGTCCAAAAATTCCACACGAAGACACTAACCGAAGATATGACTTTTTAAAAATGGCAGTTCGATGCATTTTAGGCATCCCATTGATGAAAATTCTCTTGTCTAATATTCTAAGACTTGATTTAGAAGTAAGCAAACAAGAAAAGAGTATGCATCACGTTTCCTCTTTAACGAATTTAATCGAAACGAAATCAAAATTGGAAATAGTTTTCACATGGAAAACATCAGAAACTTTCTCTTTGAAAACACATCACAAATAATATTCCTTTATGCTGATGTGTAAGGATTCCTCAATCAAATAATACTAATTTGGAATAAAATAACGTCTCTAAGTCTTTGTGTTGACGAATAGTGAATGTATGAATTAACAAACTTAATAATTCGCATGATTACGAAGAAGTGTAAAATGCTCGACTTCCAACACTTTGGAATCATTTCGGAGCAATGAGATAAACAATTTGAGTGAAACTTTTCAAGGGAATTATTTAATCAAAAATGTTCAAAAGAATAATCGCATGATTCCATTGTTACGGCCATAACTTTCTTAGAAGTGTACCGATACACAGAAAAAGTTTTTTTTGTCTTCTAAAATCCATAGAATTGTGAGAATATAAATAGACCCAATTTTCGATTTCAAGATTTATTTAACTTTAACACGGAGCAGCAAACATTAAAAATTATTTGATTGAATTCAATTGAAATTCAAACGAATTTTTTATAGGAAACAATTTTCCATACAACATAGTTAGAAACCTTTAATTGAAAAAATCATTCAAAAAAACTTCGGGTACATCCTTGTTTGCTATATTAACCCTATTTCTAGATATTCGGAAGGCCTTTGTATGTGTGGACTATGTGATACTGTTGCAAAAGGTAGAGTCGTCTGGTATTTGTGATACAGCACTGACCCTGATTGAAAAATACCAGTAAGAGGAAGCAGTATGTGAGGGTTCGGAATGAATTCAGGAAATCAAGTCAACTGAACTTAGTGTCCCCAAGGGAGTGTACTGGGTACGCGGTTGTTTTTAGTTTTTAATAATGATTTGTACGTCTTGCCGCTTCGCAGTCAGTTTGAACACGGATGACTGGAGTTTTTTGCTTGAGAATGTCGTTTTTCACAAACGAACAAGAGATTCGGCATGACCAGACCGTCATCAAAGACTTTCTCACAACAAACAAGTTTGCCTCCTCAACCTAGAGAAGAAATAGGTTTGAAAAACGTAAAATTGCGGTTGGGATTGGTAACCTGATCTTCACCTGGCAGACTATAAGTTCAGTAGAATCGTTTGAATAGCTAGATTTGATTATTGATAGGGGGCTTAGCCCAAAAAACGGAGCCAAAAGGTCCAATGAGAAAAAGTTGCTATGGGCCGTACGTGATCCGAAGCGATTTGATGGGCGCTCAATGACGAAAATCATGGGCGCGCGGTAGCAATACGCCCGTGACGCAAGTCCCCACGACCAAAAAATTCAGAAAATTTTTTTTCGTAGACTTCGGAACCATATATACAGCTAAGTTTTGACTTCCCCCCCCCCTTGCGACGTACCCCCCGGAAAATATTTTTCCTGGATTCTACGGAAAATTCTAAGGCGAAATGTCTTTTCACTCATTAAAATCGGTCCAGTGGATCCGGAGATATGACCTTTAGAAAATCGTCATTTTCCATACAAAATGTGCACTTTCATAGAAACCAAAGTTAATGGAAATATCCTACGTTAGTTAGTTACTTAGTTAGTTACTTAGTTCCAGAGCCATTTGTATGAAAACCCACTTTTTGGAGTTTTCTCGAAAACGGCTCGATATCTTTCCTTGAAATTTTGCAGGGACCTCCGGCTGGGCATTCTACGCCATATGAGATTTTAAAAAAGGGGGGGTACCGGCCTCGTTTGGGCGCCAGGGCTCTTAGAAGGCGCCATATAAAGCCCATATGTATGTGTTTGTGTGTGTGTGTGTACGGACGCATATTTTGTATAAGACATGGTTGGGTGTTCGAGATACAGGTTTGGTGTCAAAGGGAAAGATGTTGGGTTGGGTGTGTAGTGTATAGGGGTGATCGCCAAAATGGCGGAAAATGGACCGGGGGCTCAAAAAAAAAACTTTTGATTGTTGTAGAGGAAGTTGAGGTGATTATTTTCGCCCATGGAAGTAGTAGCCGCCGCGGCTCGGTTTGGCGGCGGCGGCGGCTCAAAAAAAACTTTTGATATATTGTACAGTAAGTTGAGGGGATCATTTTCGCCCATGAAAGTAGTAGCCGCCGCGGCTCGGTTTGGCGGCGGCGGCGGCTCAAAAAAAAACTTTTGATATGTTTAGAGGAAGTTGAGGGGATCATTTTTGCCCATGAAAGTAGTAGCCGAAACTTCCAAAAGTACTGATATCACAACAAAAACCCTTTTAAAAGGGAAATGTGACGCAAGTCCTTCTTCCTCCTTCCAAAACAACTTATATCAATTTGGGGTGACGCTTAAAGCTTTGAAACGCAAAAAATCTTTTGGAATGTTTTTATTTTTTATTAAAAAAATGCGTCACAAATGCCGGACCCATCAATGTAATAATTTTTCTACGCTTTCAGCTGTCATACGCAAAAATTTGATTTCCTGTTCAAAAATACGCCATACATAATGACAAATTTTTGCGTTGTGAAAGCTGAAAGAACAGAAAAACTATAACATTGGGGGGTCCGGCATTTGTGACGCATTTTTTAATCAAAAATGAAAACATTCCAAAAGAATTTTTGCGTTTCAAAGCTTTAAGCGTCACCCCAAATTGATATCAGTTGTTTTGGAAGGAGGAAGAAGGACTTGCGTCACATTTGCCTTTTAAAAGGGTTTTTGTTGTGATTGAAAAAATAACGGAAATAGTGAAAAATCAAGGTTTTCGTAAATTTGATATTCCTCATTGACTGTCAGCTTGAGTGTTAGGACAAGTTTGATTATTTTTGAATATATTCGAGAAGAAGTTCGATTGGAGCATTTACGCATTTACGAAAACCACCTTGCAAGACAATTCAATGCTTTTGTCAATTGATTAAAATAACAAAAAACAAAAAACATTTATTCGAGAGATTGCAAGAGATTGCATGAACCCGCCAAAATGTTTGCTGTGCGCGTCAGAAAATGACAGCGTGACTGGTGGAGCGAGTCTTTAAACAGGCGCTTGAATCTAAGTTGGGACAAGAGTAGAAGTGATCCAAATAAATCTTAATCATTGTGACATGACACAACAGCTTCTTTGGCAAGCCTCAGCGGAACAAAAATGTGACGTAGCAATTATTGCAGAACCGTTCTGAATTAATAGAAAAAGCGGTAACTGGACTGCTGACAGAGCCGGGATGGCCACAATATTGACGGCGGGCAAGTATTCCATACAAGAAGTTGTATCAGACGCCCACGAAGGATTCGTGATAACGAAAATTGCCGGAGTGTATATTGCCAGCTGCTATGCACCACCAAGATGGACACATGGTGCAGTTTGAACGAATGTTAGACTTACTCACAGGAGAACTAACGGGACTTAACCCAGTTAACATTAGAGGCGACTTTAACGCATGGACATTTGAGTGGGGCAGTAGACTTACAAATGAGAGAGGCTTCGGTCTACAAGAAGCGGTAGCTAGATTGAATATGGTTCTGGCAAACGTGGGAAACGCAACTTCATTCCGCAAGAATGGGTGGGAGTCGATTATCAACTCGACATTCTGCAGTCCAGTACTAGTACCATGTCTAAACTGGGGAGTGGACGAAAGTTACACACACAGCGATCACCAGGCATTGAGGTACAGATGACTCATAAAAGAGAGCGAAAATGGAGGACGAGAAATTTCGATCAAGAAGTTTTCAAGGAATATCTCCAACCAGAAGACGACAACGAAGAGAAATCGGCAGAAGAATTGACGAAAGAAAAGGTGAATGCATGGCGATGATAAGAAGGATGGAGATGAGGAATGGACGAAAACCGGCATTTTGGTGAAATGACGAAAGAAGACTTTTGCGAGCGACTTGTTTTAAGACAAGAAGGAGGATCCAAAGCGCCAGAAACGAGAGCGTCAGAGCAGTGAGGTTCGAGAACATCAAGATGGGATGGCGGCGTAGCGTGGTGGCGGTATCAAGGTGTAGCTGGGTGCACCGAGGTGCAGTGAGTTGCGGTTTTATATTATAGACTGTACTATAATTGCTTTTTTAGTATTTCGAAAGAACCTCTGGGTAATGCCTTTCAATCTTAAATCATCGCGAGGTATAATATACTATTACATTACTAGGTGAGGAATAGTACATTACGTACGAAATAACAATTTCCAAGGCAGCACAAACTGAAACGAGTTTTAATGCTAGAACCCGTGAAGGAAAACGAGTTTCCATTTCCAAGGGGTGCACCGAAACAATTTTTTCACTCGGATGAATGCAGTCCTCCTTAAAGTCGGAATGCAAATGGGTGCGTAATTTTTATTTTAAAGTTTCGGAAAGTCAATGGAAACTTTTTGGTATGCTAAATCACATTAAATATAAAAACAGTTACGAAAGATACTCTCACGGCGACGACCGACGTTGCATAAATATATGCGCAGTCTTTATCACATGAAATAAAAACTCAATTCTATAAGGTAAATAAAAAATAATCTTACATTTATTTTACCTCCGTTGTTAGTCTGAGACTTTTGTCTGTAACAATTGGTTTGAACGGGATAGTTAAATTACCTGAAAATAAAAAAAAAAAAATAGTTTTATTTACATTGCATTATCTCTCTAATTTTAAGGTTTTCATAAATCAAATGTTATCTCCGGTCAAAAAAGCAAAATTTGTATTGCATAGACCGAATTGTTTGGTAAATGATTACAAAAAAAAACGACGTAAACAGAAACAACGTTGGAAGTGGTATCGCCAGCAGTAACCTAAAGTCGTTTATTTGGTTGATGGTTTCTGTCCCAAAAGCTGAATACATTCTCGTAACAAATTCCCAGCGCGACCAGTTGTTTGAATTGTTTGAATATGTAAATTTAGCTCGATATCTTGTCACCACTTAGTTTACTTGGGTCAAAACAGAAATTTCAATAAAGGAAAGGATGGACATGGCTTGTATACAGTTAACGTATCTGATTAGTTCAATTGCAAAACTGGTTCCTCAGTGCATTAGCAACGAACTTCTAGTAATCCTTTCAGTTAAATTTGCATTTCTAATGCGAGTAGTTCGATTAAGCCTTACATCGAAGAATTAAAAACAAACTTTGGATGAAAGGTCAAACATTATAATGTTTTGAAAGCATTAGAGGTTTTAGGATTGAAACGTAAGGGGCGACACCGATATTCAGTGATAAAATAGAACGGTAAAATGTAATTTGTTCGGTTTTATAGTGTACCCCAGATACTGACATCTTTCATTTGTCACCATGTTGAGTACTTCCGTGCTTAAATTTTGGAGAAATTTCAACACCTTGAAAAAGAATTTCGTTTCTTTCAGGAGGAGTTTTTCAGACCTAAGCGAAGCTCCTAACTTTGGATTGGGAGAGGGAAGGTTTGAGGCTCCAAAGCATCAGAATTTTTATGTTATGTTGTAGGTTAAATTGATGAAAATATACATTGATGTCCGACCCAAGCATAAATATTTCCTATCTTGTAGATAAAACTGAGCTAAATTTGAAGTATGGGTCAGAGTGCGAGGCCTCTCTTTTGGCTATGAAGTTTAAGCGAATCCTTTGCACACGTAGAATTACCAATTAACATGTAGTCTGTGTGTTACGTGAGAAGATTGGCTTAATGACAAACAACCACCTGTCAGGAAAGTCTTTTATGCAGACGACTCTCTGCTAGGTACCTCAGCAGGAGCTGGACTATACAGCAGCTCTCCCAAAGTAAGAAAGTCGATCTCACTAGGTGGTTATTCCTCGATCTTTTTGGCGGAGGTAAGAGCAATTATGGAGGGTTGCCAGGTACTTACTCAGAAGAATATTGAGGGTCAAAATGTATCAATCTGCTTGGACAGTTTAGAACCAGTAAAGGCACTGGGATCATTTAGTTTCAAGTCGGCCCTAACTTTAGAATGCTGGGAATTTCTAAACCGTGCGACTACGTCGAACCACATCAATCTGATTTGGGTACCCGGGCATCAAGGTATTGAAGGTAATAAAATATGGGAGACAAACTAGCTAGGATTGTGGCGCTAAGAACACCATATGGTCTGGAACCTATAATAGGTACACCTCATTCATACTCTAAAAGCATAGTGAGCACAACACAGCAGGTTAGAAAATAATTGGAATAACGTTCTTGGTTGCCGACAAGCCAAAACTTGCATACGTATTTGCTCGAAAAACTCAAAATTCCTTCCAAATGTAAGCAGAACAAGACTAAAAATATTCACAGGACATTTTGGATTTAACAAACACCTAAAACACCATTGGTAAACCAACGGACCTAGGATGTGATCTGTGTGGGCATCACACTGACACAGCCGAACATTACCTCTGTAACTGCCCAGCTTGCATCATAAAAAGAAGAAAGCACTTTGGCAATTACACAATCAGGTATGAACTGATTAAAAATCTTTATCCGAAGGACATCCTGAACTACAGGGAGGGAACAGAGAGGTTCTAATAAACTAATAAACAACAAAGGGAATGAGAACCATGCCAGCACAATTGGCCCAACCAGAGACCCCATACGTGTTTACTTAGTAAACGGCTAACTTTTAATAAAAAGAAAATATGTGAAACATACATGTATACATGTATATTTTTAATATGCCATACACTTACAAAAGCTTCGAAGTAAATATGAAAACTACATGATTTGTAGCGAAGATCCGTATGTAATTGTCCAGTCTAATTGATGTCTTTCACATATTGAATTAAGACGATCTACACGCTTTCATATGATTCTTTGTTGTGTCTAAGTGGTTGAAAAGAAATTCCAAGAAAAGAATGAATTAGACGTTGTGTTGTTCACATAAAGTACTACAATCAAGGTCGTATTACGTAATCGTTCAAGCGAATGTCATATAACCGATATGAAACATTGGGTTTGTTATTTTATATCCGGACCATACCATACTACCATACCAAATAATGTCTGTTGACAGCTGTCATTTCTGATCCCCTAATATATAATTGGCTAACATGAGCCATTCCACATTTTATTCACCATTGGCGTTTATATTTTACACATAAACGATACATACATAACATAGATTTTGGATAAAATTTGATTAATAACTTGCTACACGAGATAATTTATAGCTGCCACATTGATCTGTTTACGTTAAGTATAGAAAAAATCCCATCAATTTCTTATAAATTGTATTATCCGGTAAGGAACGACGTTGGAAATGGATATGACTTAGGTTTTATATACATAATTTTATGAGCATTGAGAAGCGGAGAAAAAGGAAAAAAAAACTTTAATGGTGATTGAAAGCAAATTTTGTTGAAAGAATTTTTGTGTTTATGGAAAACTTTCAGTTGAAGTTAAATCGAACGGAGATTTTTCTCAGCACTAGCTTTATGCGAATATGAATTACTTTTATTATGTTTTTTAATGTGTTAGAAAAGAACGCGCCGATAAACTTGCATTGCATGGATGCATAATATTTTTATAAATTTGAAGAGCTTTTTTAATGGCGAAAAAAATATAAAAATCAACTATTATGACCTTTCGTTGTTATGTACGGTGACGGAATCATGTTATGTCTCTATTTCATGCTACTCGAGCTTATGATGCAAACTGTGAATTTGGAGTTAGCTCTAAAAATTTAGTTGCACTCATGCTTTCAAATTTAACATCAAAATCATTCGGCTGCGTTAAAATTGGTCTTTGTCTCAGATTAATCGATGAAAAAAAATGTACACAGCGACAAGAAGAGTATCGGGTCTAATTCTTTAGCATGTAAAGGAAATTCCTTGATTTTCGTTGTGATTGTAATGTTTTGCATTAGTTTGAGCCGCCGCTGCCGCCGAACCGAAGCGCGGCGGCTACTACTTCCATAGGCGAAAATAATCCCCTCAATCTCCTCTACAACATATCAAAAGTTTTTTTTTGAGCCGCCGCCGCCGCCGAACCGAAGCGCGGCGGCTGCTACTTCCATGGACGAAAATGATCCTCTCAACTTCCTCTACAACATATTAAAAGTTTTTTTTTGAGCCGCCGCCGCCGCCGCCGCCGCCGAACCGAAGCGCGGCGGCTACTACTTCCATGGGCGAAAATGATCCCTTCAACTTTCTCTACAACATATCAAAAGTTTTTTTTTTGAGTGGTTATCCTGATACACTACACACCCAACCCAACAACTTTCCCTTTGACACCAAACCTCTATCTCGAACACACAACCATTGCCTCATACAAAATGTGCTATCATACACACTCACACACAAACACATACATATGGGCTTTATATGGCGCCTTCTAAAAGCCTTGGCGCCCAAACGAGGCCTGTACCCCCCTTTTTTAAAATCTCATAGGGCGTAGAATGCCCACCCTTGCACGTCCCTGCAAAATTTCAAGAAAAGTTATCGAGCCGTTTTCGAGCACGAGCCAAAAAATTGGTTTTTCACGGTTTTTCATACAAACTAACTAACTAACGAACTAACTAACTAACGCAGGATATTTTCATTTACTTTGGCTTCTATGGAAGGAACATTTTGTACCGGAAATTGCAATTTTCAAAAGGTCATATCTTTGGATCCACTGGACGATTTTGATGAGTAAAATGTCGATTTCAATCAAAATTTTACGTGAAATCCGATAAACTAAGTCTCAGGGGGGTACGACGCAAGGGAAAAAAGTCAAAACTTAGCTGTATATATGGTTCCGAAGTTTACGAAAAAAAAATCTGAATTTTTTAAACGTGTGGGGACTTGCGTCACCGGTGCATTGCTACCGCGCGCCCATGATCCTTGAGAATTCTCCGAAAATCCTTGGAAATTCTCCAAAAATTCTTCGGAAATTCTCCAAAATTTCTTGGGAATTCCCCAAAATTTCTTGGAAATCTTCTATTGATTTTCTTTTAGATTATTCCTTTTGCACATCGGTTAGTCTACTGTGCTATTAGTCTTATTTTGACGATTTCGATACAATACGAATTACAATACGATTACAATACGAATTTTTACATTGTGTGCTTTGAGTTACAAGCGCAGTGCATTTGAGAAAATAGTGAGTCAAGAGCTTTAGTTCCGCAAAAACACGAGCTTAAATATAAACCTAACAACATAATACATAATTCGTTTTTCTGCTTGAAAATCGATATTTGTCTTCCGTTTTATAACCAAATTATTGAAAAAAATAGGCTAATTAGAATTTTGTAACATAAAGTTAGGGTGCTTTAAAAATGTTAGCAGGTAAGGATTTTAGATTTTTAATTTGGAAAAATGTTCATTCTGATGAGTCATTAAAATGCTCAACGTAGAAAATGTGATTCGTGCACATAAAAAAAGTTTTTAAATTGTAAAATAAATGCAATTAAATTCCTGTAGAAGTGAATAGCGCAGTCAACGTCAGCACTTAACTTCCGTAATAATTCTTCAAAGTTTACATCCCTCTCAATTACATGCCATATCACTTCATGTTTATATGCGTTAAAATAGCTTAGCATATTCTATCCGCTCCCCATACACACGTTTTATACGAGCTCTAGCATATTAGTACATCAGAATATTATTTGATGTTTATGTAGTTAGCTAGCTCCTTAATCATAACATCAAATATGGGAAAGCCATATTTTGTTTGCTATGCTTTTAGTAGCCCTTTTTAAATGCATTTCGAGTTGATTAGAAATTCTTATGCATGTGTGCATTGTATTTTTCTTTTGTATAAATAGGACTGTCGTCGGACAGAATAATTTAAGTAAATAAAGAAGGGTAAAGTCATTTTCTGGGCATTTCGTTTTTTTTTTTATTTTGCTTTGTTTAAAAATTCAATTTTTCTCATCTCTACAAACGATTATATAACGTAGGCACCGCCACCATTTAGCGATAATCTAAAATCTAAGTGTGACGGAATGGAGGTAGTGGGGTATATTTCAGAATTATATTCGGTAAAATTATATTTTCAAAGTAAGAATAATGTAAATTTTGTGTTTGTTTCATGAAAAATTCGTGGATAATTAATATTAATATAATTAATAAATGTAAATTAATTAGTTAATAATTAATGTAAAATTTATGTTAATCATGTAAAAAAGATGTACAAAAGCTGGATAAGTAATGTAGAAACGATGGGTTTTTCTACTATATTTTTCCATCAGTTTTACATTTTAAAGTAGAAAGGTATTTACATCATTTTAACATGATTTACATAATTTTTCATTATTTACATAAATACATCATTTTTACATTAATGGAAAATTTATGGATAACTAATTTATAATTTATGTAAATCTTGTCAAAATGATTTATAAAAGATGTACAAAAGATGGATGATTAACGTAACAGTTACGGCTTTTGGTACATTATTCGACCAATATTTTTACATTCCAAATTAAAAAATATTTACATAATTTAGACGGAAATTTTTTTAGACCAAAATTTTTATACTAAAATATTTGTCGACCGAATGTCACTTCCAAAATGAAAAGTCGAATTATGTAAATATTTTTAATAAAATAAAATAATGGTCGAATAAGGTAGCGAAAGCCTTAACTGTTACATTAATCATCCATCTTTTTTACATCACTTTAACATGATTTACATATATATTACATTTTTAAACATAAATTTTCCATTGATGTAAAATTTATGTAAATAATGAAAAAGTGATGTAAATCATGTTAAAATACTTGCCGTCAAATTTTTGCTGTTTTGCAGTTTTGCCAATACAAAATACATTGAAAAAAAAGATATAAAATAGTTAATCTTGAAAAGAGCAAAAACACGTAAATTTTAAAGCACACGGCCGTAGATGCTTTTCTAATTTGGAATGGAAAAATAACGCTGCAAAATTCATCGTTGTAACATTAAATATCCAACTATTGCACATCTTTTTTACATGATCTAAATCAATTTTACATTAATTTAAGATGAATTTTGCATGAATTATTGAGAATTTTTCATGAAACATACACAAAATTTACATCAAAAATATACAGCAAAGTTTTGACCCATGGGAAAATATTTTTGCCGGATTCTTCGGAAAAATCGGTTCAGTGGATCCGGAGATATGACCTTTAGAAAATGATCTTTTCCTATACAAAAAGTGCAGTTTCATAGAATCCAAAGTTAATGAAAACATCCAACGTCAGTTTGCTAGTTACTGGTTTCCATTGCCACTTGTATGAAAAACGACTTTTTTGGCTCCCGCTCGAAAACGGCTCGATAACTTTTCTCGAAATTTTGCAGGGACCTTCGGCTGGGCATTCTACGCCATATGAGATTTTAAAAAGGGGTCGGGGCGCCAGGGCTCTTAGAAGGCGTCATATAAAGCCCGTATGTATGTGTTTGTGTGTGTAATGTGCATGGTAGCACATTTTGTATGAGACAAAGTTGGGTGTTCGAGATAGAGGTTTGGTGTCAAAGGCAAAGTTGTTGGGTTGGGTGTGTAGTGTATCGGGATGACCGCCAAAATGGTAGAAAATAGGTGGGGGCTCAAAAAATTTATTGATATGTTGTAGATTGAGTTGAGTGGATCATTTTTGCCCATGGTAGTAGTAGTAGCCGAGCTTTGGTTTGGCGGAGGCGGAGGCTCGAAAAAAAAATAGATATATAATTCGGCACAACAATTATTGTCCTACTTCCAAAAGAACTGATATCACAACAAAAACCCTTTTTAAAAGGGAAATGTGACGCAAGTCCTTGTCCCCTCTTCCAAAACAGCTAATATCAATTTGGGTGATGTTTACAGCTTCGGAACGCAAAAAATTCGTTAACGTCCTTCTTAAATACTGAAAATCTGTCAACCATTAGATTCAGGTCTGAAAAATACTCATCATGATGTTCTTGCAGACGAAAGATAGGTGAATTTCTCTGGATGTTGGTTGTAAATTTGGGTAGATAGAAAACTTTCCTGCGTCTAGTGGATCTTGGTCGACGGTCAAATGCAAGCTGATGGCGTAGTTAAGAATCGATGCGATTATGGATTAGTTTAAAGAGAGTAATTTCATCATTTTCCAATCTTCTAGATTCTAACGGATGTAACTTCAGGAAATTTAACTTCTTGTCGTAAGATTGGCGTTACATGTTGAACTTGAACAAAAACATTCTAGTAAATTTCTTTTGTACGCGCCCTATATGGTCAATTGAATTCTGGTAAAACGAACTCCAAGCCGACGAACAGTATTCTAATCTGGATCTGACGAGAGCATTGTAAAGCGACATAATGCTCGACTGATTAGAAAAATATTTTTCGCAACGAAGAATGAATCGGAGATAAAGTGTGATAAAGTCGACATGCTCGTTTAATAATAATTTATCGTCGATTATAACTCCCAGTTCTGTTTTTGTGCGCACTCGTTCAACAACTTCACCACATAGTTTATATGGAAACTCAATTTTGGACTATGAGTGACCGATAGAACAGCACATTTCTTTAGGTTGAGACTGATGTTATTTGATTCACACCACCGTTCCACTAGGCTCAGGTCATTTTGTAAAAGGGAACAATCGTTCTTGTTGGTGATTGGGCGGAAAACCTTGAGATCATCTGCAAAACCGAGACCAGGGCTCTCAGAGAGGGATGTCAATAAATCATTTATGAATATTACAAACAGAAGTGGGCCGAGTATTGAACCTTGTGGTACACCGGAAGTCGGAAAAATTTCGTTTGATGTTGAACGACCAATCATTACAAATTGAGAACGATCACTAAGATACGAAGCGAACCACTCAGTGAGGTACGAGCTGATTCCAAATTCATTAAGTTTACTAATAAGGTGTCCATGATCCACTTTGTCGAAAGCTTTCGTGAAATCAGTGTAGACTGTATCCACCTGACCACCATCAACTATTTCATTTGCCAAAAACGATACACACTCCATAAGGTTAGTCTGTGTAGACCTCTTAGGGAAGAACCTGTTCTGAGAAGGGTGGATTTTGTGTTTGATTTGTTCGAATAGTCTCATAAAAACCAGCCTTTCAAAAACTTTGGACACTGCACATGGTATACTGATGGGTCTGTAGTTGGAGACGTCAGCTCTATCACCATCCTTAAATATTGCCGAGATGTAGCTCTTTTTCCATTAGAAGTGACCATACGTACACTAGCGAGAAAAGTAAAATGGCTTTGTCGTCTAAAACATGTAAAGTCCTGTTCATTACTCAGTATAAAAAAATCGTGTGATTAATGACCTCGGCTCGGATCAACACACTTCACTGAAATTCGGACCTTTACTCTCTAGACTCATTAGAAGATTTTCGCTTATCAGCATTTTTTATATAAAGAAGAAACGACACAAAATAACCTTGAACTTAAATATGTTTTTCTTACTTTGAATGCATAAAGTTTTCAAGTAAACCATTCGGACAATAAAACTTTTTAGATTCTTTTAAATCTGAGCTTTACATTCACTAAACTTCTTCTTAAGCAAATTACGACCATTTTACAAATACCAAACTAGCAAAAGAAAGTGCCTTACAAACTTTTCAGAAACATTATTTGCTCCACGAATTTGAAGTAAGCAAAAAACAAATAAAGAGAAAATTTTGCTTAGGTTAACTATATGCAAAGAGTATTTTTTTTAGTTTAGCTTAATTAACAATTTTTGGGAATGTTCACGATAACAAATGGACTAAAATTTCTAAAAAAAAAAATACACATTCCTTTCGTGAAGTTTGCAGACCAACACTTTTTTTGTTTTTGTGTTTTGCTTCACGAAGCCTAGCCATACACCTAAAACATTCGTTTTACAAGCCGCCGAACATGCGTACGTCGAATTTTCATGCATTTAATGTTTAGAAATAATTAAGTTAGAGGGGACTTATGTGGAAATAGGCTAACGGAAAATAAAACAAATAAGAAAAGAAAGTCAAAAGGACCTGAAATAGGATATGTTCATAGGAAATCGGCTTGCAAACTAAAAATTAGTTGAAATATAGTAAGTACAAGAGGAGATATTTTTCAAAATCCAATTACTGTGGCAGTGGTATAAAACATCGACAATATGACCGAAAATCGAAAAATTCACTTGTTGTCAGTTTATATCAAAGTGTTCAAAATTTAATTATAAAATAAAACATAACCAAAGACCCGTACGTATCAGAATAGATGTGGCAAAGTGACTCGAACGTACCTAAATATACAAATAAGCAAACAATCCAACGTTTTCTGTCCTTTTATAACTGTAAGAATTTCAAAGATCCATAGAAATTACCCAAGGTAATGTCAAAGGCCCTACCGAAGTACGTCTCTAGAAAATCTAGAAAAGCTTATATCCAAGGACTACATCGTTTTTCCCTAAAACCCAGAAACAAGTGTTGTCTCAAATTTTATTCTCTACAACTTGTCTTTGGAAGCAACTTTCTACCTCTCATAGTTCTGGAGATTCGGGTCATCCTGCCCAATTATGGA
>CM055406.1:36121410-36148127 GCA_029228625.1 Pseudolycoriella hygida | reverse complement strand
GCACTTACTCTCTCAGATGAACTGGCAGTCTTCCTTGATCGTCTCTCCATGCGCTTTGCAGCTTCCCCATTATTTTTGCAACTACATTATCCGCTACTTTCCACACCTCCTCATCGGGGCACATCTCCGATCTTCAGCTAGCGTGTAATAGTCTATTACGTTCGAGATCTTTTTTTTCAGAACACAGATAAAAAAAATCGTTCCAATTGAGCGGTAAAATTAGTTCAATATCAAAATATCAAGGGGAAAGGGTCACAAATGTCAAAAAATTACGTATGAAGTTTGCGTACAGTTTCATCCAGCCAGCGCACAGTGTGACATTTCTTTCAAAATGGCGGCGTGTGTCAAAATCGGGCGATATGCCAAATTTACCAAATAAGAAAAAAGCGGATAAGGATGTTGAATCTATTATGAGCTACAAACAACGCTACAGTAATTTTTTTTTTAATTTGTACCGATTTTGCCTTATTTGGTAAATTTGGCGTAGTGCCCGATTTTGACAAACGCCTTCATTGTGAAAGAAATGTCACACTGTGCAGCGTTACAAAAATCGGACGCACTTGCTCGCGGGGGGAGGGGGGTCCAGAGCTAGTTGGACGTCCAACAAAAAATCGATGAAATTGATAAGTCCAAAAAATGAAATCAACAATTTTCGAGAATCTATGTTTGTCATATCTCTGTCATGAATATTAACGTGTAGGCAACCGGTCGTTGAAAAAAATAACAATAAGATTTCTATCACTCCAAAAATTTTGTTTTAAAATCAACGAAATTTTAGGAGGGGCTAGTGTAAATTGAATATATATAAGAATTATTTACTGAACTAGCATTGTTCGGTTACTTGTACCATTATTTTTTTTAACGTTTCTATTTATTAATAAAGAAGAAAACAAAAACAATTCATGTAATGATGGGGCGCTTCGGTAAGAGATAAAAGACGATATAGTGAGATAGATAATAGATAGATAATAGCGAGAGATATCCGTTGACTTAGGAAGCAACTTGAAAGGTTTCAACCTGTTCGTTGAGACGTGAACCCACGACGTTTATAAAATCCTTAGCTTCTTTGGCCCATGGCCCGAGGGTTTCGAAGGCGACCGGCACGAAGAGGTAGTTGGAGGATTTTAATTCGGAGTATTTTTTATGCTTCGAATTGCTTCCGATTTCGGCTGCTGCGCCTGCTCTGATCGCTGTTTTATTGACATAGGAGGCCGCTAAAGTGTCCCTACAGGTTGCGTCCCATAACAATGGTTTCCCTCTCGCCTATGGGATCAACGTCAATCCGTCGGGACGCTTGCCGTCATTTCTGAATATCCTTGGTGGTTCTAAGGTTGACGGTACATTTATTGATGAAAGCGCGCGGTGCAGGATTTTGTTTAGTTCTGAGTGCCTAGAATACTTTGACTTGTTTATTGTACATCTTAGGCCGTGGGTCCCGTCCTCCGAGACCTTGGCACCACATCGGCAGGAGTAAGTATGACAAATATTTCCTCCTAACCTAAGGCCTATGCAAATTCTCAATGTGTTATCGTCCATTTGGGTGCCGTTGTTTAAAATTGGAATTGCTTGAAGCCATTTACGTGATTCAGGCTCTTGTAAGGCAATAAATCGTGCGACGTCCTTCGTTGTTTGGATATGTAAATTATCGCGAATGATTCTTTCAATGTTGATTGAATCCCAGTTTCTTTGCGAATCTAGGGCACTTGGATGGTCGGAAACGTTTAATGATTGCCAATTCCGCAAAGCCTCGTCCATGTGATGGATAGAAATATTGTTTCCCGATGAATTAAGTAAGTTAGAAACGAGAGATCTAGCGCCAAAAACAGAGGCGAGAAAAGCCGACGTGCTAAGATCGTAAGAGCGACGAATTCCAATGCCGCCTCGACTCACGGGTTTATTGTTTTAAATTTCAAACCGTTAGTTTTTGAGCAAATTTCAAGAATTGATCAGAAACTAATTTGTGAAATTTAAACTTGCTGGAAATTTGTCACAACTATGTCTTGTAGCTTAATAGAGTCACATGTTTGTAAAATTTTCTGCAAAAGGCACACCTAGGATCCTTTTTTGAGCTCTGACCTATGCTAGAGCCGACCTATAGACCGACCCAGAGCTTTAGGTTAGACCCATCTATACTTATGTAGGCAAGAATGCTCCGCTGAGTTTTCTTAACAACAAAGCAAAAACATATTTTTTAGGGTCGACCTTAGGCCCGTCCTTTGGGCCAGCCTATTCGCTAAGGACAGGTATTGGATCGATACATCCAGGACAACAAAATGTGCCCCTATTTTATCTTAACGCACGGAAACGGACGTCATATTTAGGGGTTCACTGAAATCGGAGTAAATTGGACGACGGGGAAGGGAGGGTATAAAAATCCGGTAAAACAGCGGACATCATTTATGAATGATCCCTGAATAGCGGTACTGTTCTTTTACCTTTCAAACTAACGAAGAATTGTGAAAATCGGAAAGAAATTACTCCAGATACATGCAATATATGCAATTCCAACTGAATGGAAGACCAGTTCTATTTCACCAACACATAAATCAGGTGACAAATGCAATGTAGAAAACTATAGACCAATCAGCATTATCTGTGCTTTGTCTAAGATATCACATAATATAACATAGTTTTTGAGAGCGTAAAATCTCAGATCCATCACTCACAGCATGGATTTTTTGAGAAAAGATCAACGGAGACTAACCTTATGGAGTATATCTCTGTGGTTGCAGATGCCATAGTAGCTGGAGGCCAAGTCGATCATGTGATACTATTATCTAAACTTAAACCCTTTGGTTTTCAACATACCTGAAAGATCGGTCACAATTTGCGGAGGTTCCAAATCTCAAAGAATTACGCCAACCTCTGGAGTGCACCAGGGCTCGATACTCGGACCACTACTATTCATAATTTTTGTAAATGACCCATTAATATCTCTATCTTCTTGCTCCGGTTTGACCTCAAAATTTATAAGGAAAGTAGCAGTTCCTATGACTGTGAATTGTTACAAGAAGAATGGTGGCGGAATGGTGTAATACGAACAATATGTCATTAAATGTTGATAAATGTGCGATTTTGTCAACGAAACATAAATCGAACAAACTGCTATTCCCATATACCATAGAATACGAACTAGTCACGAGAGTATCTACGAAAAAAGACCTGGAAGTAATAATGGATGATAAACTTTCATTTAATGAACACATTGTTCAGATCACACGGAAAGCCTACAAAATGCTAGAATTTATCTATAGCTATGCTAGATACTTCCAAACACAGCTAAGCTTCCGCTTACTATACAACTCTCTTGTCAGAAATAGGTTAGAATACTGTTCATTAATATTGAACCCGTACTACACGAATGCAAGCGATAAGATTGAACGAGTGCAGCGGAAGTTTACCGGAATGTTTTATTTCAAATTCAGAACCCAAGATCACCATATCATGAGAGACTAGAGCATATGAAACTTCATTCGCTGCTAACACGCAGACTCGAAAATGACGAAATAATTTTGTACAAAATACTTCATAAGCATGTCGGTTCAACGGTCATCCAAAAAATATTTTTTCATCAGCCATCCACCAGACAAAACTCGATTTTTTACTTAACGAAAATGATCACAAACTACCAGGACAACGCACCAATCTGCAGAATGCATCGGAGTCATGACAATTCTTTAAAGACCTAAATGTGAAAAACACTACACTTACGGAAATATATTTTTGCATCAAATAGAATTTTGTACTTCTGCGCAGCTATTCAACACTGCAAAAACTTGCGCAGAAGTACAAAATTCTATTTGATGCAAAAATATATTTCCGTAAGTGTATGTTTGATATTATTAGTTTTTAAGACAGATTTGTTATTAGGCTTAGGCGTGTTAGTTGGTCTCTAAACAAATAAAAAAAATATACACCTAGGGCCGAGTAGCGTCTTCAGTCCTACGTCCCAGTTAGAAAAATCCAGTACGACCTGAAACTACAAGGTCAAAATCAGATCATTCTTTGACCTGGTTTGTCTTCAATCTTTTTTTTCTGGCTGTAGCCAGGTGGACCTGATCTGATAGTAAGCCTTAACTCGAAGGGGTAAAACTTGCGTCATATACTTCACATGTTGAAGCAATGTAAATATGGACTTTACAAGTCATTACTCAAGGCTCCCGCCGTCGACTCTACAATCCTACATCGGTAACGTTTTCAGGACGCCTACTCTACCCGTATCCCCTTATTCCAATGGAAAAAATTTAATTTCGTAACGTGAATGTAACCTTTATTTTCTTATGTCAACTCATTCTTTACACACTTCTATGACGAATACTGTAACTGAAGTGTTTATTACGAAAGCGGTTGTTATATTTCCAAACATCATAAACACTAGAACATCTCTTGATTGCTAAACAGGAAGCAACCACCAGTCTTCCGCTTTAAACTTCTGCATGACCAACTTACCGACCGAAATTGTTTGCGCTCAAAAATCATGAATTTCAAAAATTTGTGCAGCAGACATTTGATTTGAACGACAAAGAAATGGAAGAAGTGAACTTCTAATGTGAAAAACAGTTGACGGGAGGTTACTTTAACCAGTATCTTCAATGAATTTCGTCATCCAATTGATGTTATTTTGTTGGAAAAAAATTCATTATAACTTTATTTATTTGTTGGCTATAATAAATTATTCTTTTTCTTGTAATGAATTCTCAATTTAATCTGGGATGTTCGTTCATTTCGATTTAGGTTAGATATAAGAAAGTGTGGACTTTAAACCACAGCAAGTACCGTAGTTGTTGCAGACACATTTTCTACAAGTGCAATAGTACTATAAAACCTTTTGATCTGGGATGTTGCAATGCTACAGATGTTGTCTTGGGTTACTTCAGACGATCGAAAAAATACTAAACGCCCTTGAGGTCTTCCTATCCAAATAAGCACACAAAGACCCCATCCTAAAACAATTTTCAGTGTCCTCTACTTTTCCTAAATGTATGAATACAACATGCAAATAATTCGTTTTACTTACGTTGAAATATAGAATTGGTCTTATCTTCTCTGCGAGCTATTGCAGTATTCATGCGGTATTTGTCTCATAGATAAGATGAATGCTGGGTGTTCTATGTTGTTACGTTCGTATAGAGAAGAGTAAGACGAATTCTACATGTGTTGTATTTATGTATTTTGGCAAGCTGTTAATGCTAGCTACTAAGTTGCACAATCTTACGATGCTCTCACTGTATTTAATCCATTGGGAAATCTTAAAAGAAAAATTAAAAGTTCCAACAAGAAACAAATGCGATTCATATTCAGCAACTCTTAGTAAAAATATTTATTCTTCTGTAAACCACTGTACTCGTACTCCGACATGGTGATCTCTGATTCTTTAGCTTCAATACTTTTTCAAAGGCTATTACAGTTCAAAATTAATCAAGATCTATCCGCTGATAAATAAACTGCTCGCAATTGGAAAACTGTTTCGGTAAGACATTTAGACCTTTTATAATGAATGTATCGAATGTTCTAAAACTTCGCCCACATTCTTAGGTCCATTAAAGCTAACAAAAACAGTGCAATTATGCTAATTTATATGAAAGAGTTAAAAGTGTTGTGTGCTGTGCATCGCACAACATATATTCAACAATAAAACCCAACAGAAGAAAATCTGTAAAACAAAACCGCACATTATATTTTCCGTATAAACTCGGTACTTGTTTTAACAATATACATATTTTGTTCATAAATTCTTATGTATGGAATACCAATTAAATTGAACAAAAACATTGCACACATTGTAAAAGGCTTGTTTTTAGCTTTTAGACGAAGAGAAACTTTTCCTGTTTGTGCAAAGATGCCTTTAGAGATTTTATGCATAATTAATGTCAGCTTGAAATTTCATGAAATACAAATAACAATTTTGTATTAAATGATATTTTAATGTAATGTGGGTAATGGTTTTTAATGTTATGAAGTTTCGGAATTTGGAATCAGACGTGGTAATTACTACAATCATTATACGGTAAGCTCAATTACTCGATATTCAAGAACGATTTTCAATAAATATATTTAAATGCTTCTTTGAAATGTTCTCTCACTGTGTAATTACAGATCCAAAGGATTTGAATGTAATCATTTTCACTTGTGTCAAGAAGAGCAATACAACTATTGCAATTAATTTATGCCGTGAGTTATGCAGACCCGTACGATTTCCACTAAAGCTTTAACCAACAACGCATCGCATATCATAATCTTGTCTCCCTCCCTCTTTTATTCATACTATCCCGCCCATCACCGAAGCTGATCCTTTTGAATTGACAAAATATACGGTCAAACAGCCCAAGTTAAACCCACTCTATGGTCAGGTCCAACCACAATCAATCGATTTGAAGCCTACATCTTTCATTGGAAGCCTGGGAAAGAAATTTTCGGCAAATTTTATACATCTTCGAACTACGCCTCACTGAATTATCTTTCAAGGGAAAATGATTTTGGAAATTGGTAAATTTACTTGAGTTTTAAGGGCTCATTATATTGGACGCGATGCGAGTCGCATCGTGTAAGGTTTGTGTGAAAGCTCAACTTGACAAAAAAAATGTTTGTTCTGTCAAGTTGAGCTTTCATACAGACCTTACCCTACATACCAAAAATAAGATTGCGACTTCCTTAGGAATTGAAAACTTTGATGTTTTTCCTGATTTATTTCCTTCCTGATTATCGTTTTTCCTAATTTTAGTTTTTCCTAAATTTGGTATTTCCTGATATTTGTTTTTCCTTATTTTAGGTTCCTGATTTTCGTTTCCTGATTTTTGGTTCCCGATTTCTTGATTACTGATTTTTGTTTTCCTAATTCAGCTGGACATTCATAATCCCCATAATCGATTATCTTTCTCTACAAATGTCGCGGTAAACACATAAGACTCCCACGCGTCAAACGTGTCTAAAAATCTTCAATACATTGAGATAAGATAAGAAGAAAAAACATTCTTTCATACGAATCAATCTGAATTTTTCAAATGATTTTCATTTAGCATATAATTGCTGTCTCTTGATCTTCATAGTTTGCTCGCCTACCCTTTGGTTATTACGTACATTTCTCCTAATCCAATCGTTTTGTTTCCTACTTTTTACTTATTTGAAAAATCACACTTTCTCTCAAACCAACATTTACTCTTGCGAGCCTTAGACATTATTTGCCTTGTCATGTAGGTTCCTATATATCACTTGATATGCGCGACAAGAGTGAGATCGAACATGTTTTAAGGTCAGTTACGCGATCATCAGAGGCCAGATCATTTTATTTACTACTTCAGAAATTTTTTAGGAGCTTTTGCACATACGGCTTCTGCTTAGAGACTCTTTGTTGCCGAAGTTTTCAATGGTCCAGTGGTAAATCGGGAGTCTTTATTAGCACTTGTTAAAAATTAATTTTTGTCAAGTTAGACATTTTCCTTTTACAATGTGTATTTTTATCCCTCATTCATTATTAACCCGCTTTAAAGAGTGTACCAAAACATATTTTCCTTGCACACAGTGTTTTGTCGGGGCGTAGTAAAAATGTCGTAACTTGAAAACAAATATTTTTTTTAACTTGACAAGTAAATATTTTTAACTTGACATTTAATTAGCACCCGTGCCGTAGTAAATTGCAAACAAACCTAGTGCCATATACGATGAACTAAGTGCGGAAACTAGTGAATTTCGAACTACGCCTGAATGTAGCTAACATTTTACCATCAGCATTTTTCTTCTGTTCCAAATTATATCTCCGCCTAAAGTTAGGCTCAGATATTTGGACACAGAATTCTTCGAATATGGATGTCAAATTCTTCTGTGTACGATTCGTTGCGGGACCAAATCCACAACTACCCAAAATATGAAGCTTCGATATGCCTGGGAACATTACTAGGCATTGAAGAATAGTCCTATACAGAACTTTTTTCCTCCAGGATTGAACTCAGATATTCTTGGGGGAAAGCCAGTATGTTACCACTGAGCTAACCTTTTCCGCAAAATTATTAGAAATTCCTGACCAGACACTCAATTCAAATTATGAAATTCCGTAACGTTTCCATTGCTTGTGAAGTATCAAACTTTCAAATTATGAAATTCCGCAATAATCTCCCCGCATATTTTA
The DNA here is from genome assembly GCA_029228625.1 of Pseudolycoriella hygida. NCBI lineage: Eukaryota > Metazoa > Arthropoda > Insecta > Diptera > Sciaridae > Pseudolycoriella > Pseudolycoriella hygida. The sequence continues at coordinate 36,140,005 of CM055406.1, read as the reverse complement.
TGTCAAGAATCCAAATTTTAAATAAAACAAAAACAATAACACACTTTTCACAACTTTCCAATGATGAAAATGCACTTTGCACATTCATAATAAGTTTCGAGTATGAAAATTTTTTATTCTCAACTTTTTCAACCATATTTCGTTTGTACTACGTTATTTTTATTTAAAAAAAAAACGGAAAGCACGTGCTGAATGTATACATGAAGAAAGACATATTTTCTGTGTTCTTGGTGCGCTTTAAAGAAAATATGTGTGCGATGGTGAATTTAAGCACTTGTCTCTAATGGTAATATCACGTAATATTCATTCGGTTCTGTGTTATTTTTGAGGTCTGACTATGTGAACTCGGAGTATACATAACATACATATTTTGTGTCTGTGACATTGTATAGAGAATACATACGACCTTATTGGTTAAATAAACTCGTTTGATGAGATTTATTGACTGTACAAAAATAAAAATTGTTTTATGAACGGGGAATATTACAAAAGTCTCTGGTCTATAGCTGAGAAAGATTTTGTATACAGTAGACGCATTCGAAGTGTTAAAAGGATTTTCAAATTGAAATGTAACTAACGTTCCCGAAGCTGCTAATGACTTACCTCACCGAATGCATACATCAGTCCGTGCATTCTTCTTCTTACGGCTGAAAAATAAACAATCGAAACACATTTAAATGGAAATCATCTGTCCCATAAGATCGCAATCAACTTTGTATTCAGAGTTCATAAGAAAAAAATCGAGCAAAAAAGCCATCCGAAAATCACCAACGATAAAAGATTTTTTTATGTTGATAATGTGATCACGATTTCTTAATTTCATTTGCTGTTGGCAATTTTTTTTTATGTTGAAAAATCTGAGTCAACGTCTTTCTATTTGGTAATGCAGTGAAATTGTTGTACGTATAGAAACACAAGAGACATGAGACATCTATAGACTTTCAGAATATTCTTTTTGCAAGTTTCTTTTGGCTTTTATATTGGAATAGCTGATTACCTATGTCTGGTGTTATAAACAGAAAATCTCGCGCTTACCCCGATTTATTGTATGTAACCATCGAAAATATGTGAATTTTTATGGTGTATGGTAATTTGAAATATGGAATACTTAAATTGCGAAAAAAAGCTTATATTGTCGGTGTTTATCATAAAACGCAATGCTCATACACCAATGTAAGCTTGGAGTTCAAAATTTAGTCTATTTTTATCTTAGTGGTGGTACAATGCTTTTTATGTCTCTATATGAAAGATGCAACACAGTGACTGTAGAAGAAAAATATAAAGGTTTGGCCAAATTCTCACACAATTTGTATGTATTTCTTTACTTCTTTCGTATATTTGGATTATAAAGCACTTTCGGACGAATGGATCAGCAGACGACCACGGAAAGTTTAAACAATAAATGGGTACACTGAGGAAAATATCTACAAGCGACGAAGGAAGTTTGTTAATAATATACGCCGCCGACGTATTTTATTCACCGTGCATGTATTAGGAACGCCGTGCAGTAATGGGACCTCATAGCACGTTCGTTACGTATGGCATACTATACAATACCTTAATAAGGTTGTCGCCTGTAGATATTTTCCTCAGTGTACCCATTTATTGTTTAAACTTTCCGTGATCGGCGGCTCTTATTTCTGTGGTATGGGCGTATTTTCAGTGAGCGTTCCATAACAATGTATAGCCAATGCTGTATTACGCGAAGCCATTTAAAAAGGCTTCATACTAAAAAAAATAATTATTTGGACTTTAGCACTCATTAGTGCTACGTAAGCTCTCAGAACCGGTTCACACCTTATTTCTCATTAATCGCTCTCACACTGCAACACTGTAGACCATACACTGTATTTTTTGCAGTCAGGTGGATGATTAGGCTCTAAGTAGACCTAACATCAAGAGAGTGATTGAAACTATTACCAATCACTGCGGACTGAATAAGCATCTCTACACCATAGGGAACTTAGATGATCCAACGTAGTATGGGAAAACCTACCAAACTGCAACCATAGCAAGGCCATAATAACAGGGCCAAATAATAGCAACACTAAATTCCTACTGAACAAATCAAGGACTGAACTTAGATTCCTTATTGGAGCAATTACCGGACACTGCAAGCTGAATAAACATATGCACAAAATGAAGCTCAGCGACACAAACATAAGTAGGAGATGCGGCATCGACGACGAAACTCCACTTCACCTTATTACGAACTGTCCAGCACTAACAGGAACAAGAGCGACCATCCTCCACAACCACATCCTAACACCAGGCGAGGTAAAAAACCTAAGATTGGGGGACATATACAAATTCATTAAAGAAATCCGGATGGAACGCTGAATCAGTTGTAATCGATTTATATAAATGTATAAAATTGATGCCAATAAACGAAACTAACTAACTGATCCAATGTGCTGTTGCCGGTTGGAGGAAGAGACAGGTATCCACATAGTGGTAAATTGCCCTCGATATAGAGGTATCCGGATGGCCATCTTCGACAAACCGGTGTTGAGCGTCATAGTCTTGAGCCTCTTGGATGAGCAGAAACTGGCCTTATTCTTGGCGAAAAGGAAACGTTTGTGAGTCGCCTCTTATGAGGAGAAAACCGGGTAAAAGCCCGGTCAACCAAACTGGCGGAAGCGGTAAACGTCAAGTTTTCTTATTTGTGAGAATCGTGTATTAGTATGAGTGGTATCACTACATCCAAGTCCGAAACACAGCCTGGTGCCAAAAACTGACTGAAGTAAAAGTAGCAGGCTGTAGCGAGTACCTCATGGCAAAAGACTTATCAACTTGACATCAGGCTGAGTACTTTGTCTATTTGAGCCATAAAAAAGATAACACCCTTGTGCCGAAACTTTGAGTATATACTATGACGGCAATTCAAGGAATAGGGATACTATGTGAATTGAAAATCAGCGTAAAATATGACGTCAACAATAAACTCAAGTTGGATTGAGATACCATTTCACTTTTTTGTGCCTGGTGAAGCAAACAGGTTAGAGGTTAGAGTTATTTAAAAATCGATGAGAGATGTGAGTTTCAGCTAGGTAGAGTGGACAGACGGACGGACGGACAGGAAGAGTGAAAGTTTGACTTAGTACGGGTCTTTTGTAACATTTGTTGCTTCTCCTGTAATTAGCGTAAGTGACTGATTACTGTTGCTTTTACCCTACACAATACGATGAATTGAATCATATTTTTCGTACAATATCCTTCTGACAAAAAGTGTAATTTTCTTTCATGATGAAAAAGTGAGCTTAATTTTTATATACATAAGCTTTTCTGCGTCTTTTATGTACACATGAACATACAAAAAAATGTATACTAGCTCATCGCCCCCATGTAATCTTATGACAAATGATAATCTGAGTTCTTTTTATCTTTTTTATTGTTTTAATCCTTTTTTATTGTAAGAACTTAGTATATTTCATATTATATCCCTTATCTGCTATACGGTAAAGTCAATGCAATATTCAACATAAAAATAAGTTAGTTTGTCTTTACATATAAATAGACATTACGTTATATAATGGAACATGTATACATACAAATAAATGAGAAAAAATACAAGCGACGAAAACATTTTTCCTTGTAAAAATTTTGCAATGCTGCGAGTAAAAATATTAGCGAAGCTTATGCAGTAATTTGCTAGCTTTTCGCAATTAAATAAATGGGTAGTGTAGGTAGCTTTATCCTTATAGCTGCAAATTTACAACACAGGTTCTGAATCTACACGAGGGAATTTTTATGTTTGTGCAAAGATAAGTTTATTTCATTAATCTACATCTTTCATTAAATGTTTAAGGTCTGTGACTGCGTGGATCGGTAAAGTCGCTGGAATAATATCATTTGTTGAATGTCTATCTAATTTCTATGTTTGTTTAATCCTAATGCTTATGAATGCTATAAAGATACTTCACTCAGTGCTCAGAACTTGCTTTCTTATAAATTTCAATGACAAAAAAAAAATTCAAAATTAGTTTGTGAGTCTGAGTGACGAATTGCATTTGTTTCATTGATTGCACGTCCAACTTACTTTTATTCAACAATGACTGAAGCTTTAGTCGTGTTCATCAATTATACCTGCCACACTTGTGAGTCTAAAAACTTCACAGCAACTAACAACCGCGATAATTTTCAATGGCATTACTATCGTAAAGTGGTTGGACTTATGGATCGTAATGTGAAATAAATATGTACGTTTTGTTATTTTTAATTAATTGATGATGTTTTCGTTTCTAGAAATAGTTAAATGGAATGAACAACACTTATATAAACGAGTTGAAAATAATTTTAACATTTCTTTAGTAAGTGCCTGTACGTTTGTGTATTTTATTTGTAGATCATAAAAATTCTGTTGGAATCAACTAAATGATTCACGATTTTATTGTTAACGTTCTTTTCGATTTAAATATTCAAAGGTATCTATACAAGCTTGATCTTATGTCTCGTGTACTCTATGCAACTAGTTGTTAAATGTTTTTGGGCGGTGCTAGCTGTTCGTTAGCTCTTATTGGCTTATTATGTGTCACGACTTGTGCGATTACTTTATCTTATAAATTTTTTTTTAATTTCTTGTTACAAAATATAATTAAATTTTTTGTCATTTCCATCAAGATATCATTTTATTGGTACATTTTGATGAAATGATAACGTTCTAGCTACGACCATTATATTTTTAAAATTACTTTTTCTATTTTCATTTTCCATTCCCACTTTTTTGTTCACTTTATCTCTTACCTTTTGTCTCTAGCATTGGGCTATTCGTGCCTATCAGACTTTCGTCTTATTGAGTATTCTTCTGGCTAATGGTGTTATAGCTCTATTATGGTTAAGAATTCGTTTGTTTCATTGTTGGAGAAATGTGAAACTGTGGAAAAGTGCTTCACGCACAGCTGTAATTTTACTGATGTCTCCTGACCTGTGGCAGGTAACTTTTCTCGGGGTAAGTCGGATTATTTCGAAAAAAGATTACCCGCTACAGATAAAATCGATGGTAAAATTTTTGAATCTATTCTAGTGTGACGAATGCATTACAATTTGTTTTGAGCAGGCATGTCATGTGAATTTTCGTGGTGTCTCACAAATTGATGGCGTACATTGTTACAATTTTTCTGAAAATGTTCGAAACATCCAGCAATTTTATAGTTTGTTCATGAATTAGGTTGATCTTTACTATAGTGCATGAACCTACTGGATCTTCAGAAAGTTGCAACAAGTGGAAGACTGTTATTTCGGTCGGGCAGCCGGGTTCCAAAAAGTGATGTTAGGAATTGTTAAAGCCAATATCGAGTACATTGTGCGAAAATAGTTGTCAATTTGACACCAGGCTGCACACTTTGTCATGGTTCAAGGTCACAAAGAAGGCAGCCTGGTGTCAGAAGTGTAAAAGTGTAGAGCATTCGTCAATGTCGCCACGATGATTCAATTTTTGACACCAGGCTGTCTTCTTTTTCATGGTTCAAGGTCACGCAGAGGGCAGCCTGGTGCCAAATTGAAAAGAATTGCGCTATAAAGTACTGTCTACTAGATTCAGATTTTCCAAAAGTTTTTGATTTCGAATGTTCCCAAGAGAAAAGTCATGCCTACTTCATGCTTACTTTCCTGTGGAAAATCGATCGAATAAAACTCATTTATCTAGAACGATAACACTAGCCAACAAAGTTTTTGTAGCTGCTCTACAGACAAAAAAATTCGCTTTTTTGACAAAAAAATTCGATTTTTTTGACGAAAAAAAGTCATATCTCTGGAACCTCTCAATATTTTTTACTTTTATATGGGCGCAATTTCGCCTCCATAGAAAAGTAAAAAAAAAATTGGGGTTCCAGAGTCAAACTAAAAGAGGAAATGAATTTTTTCGTCAAGAAATTTTTGGTCTATGCGCGGCTATATCAATTTGATTTTCATTTGTGACCTATCTCTCTAGGGCAAATTTACTTATCTCAATAGATAAAATAGCATGCACCTCTTGCCAAAATTGTTATTTTGACGTGTGGCATTATGACCACGCCTTCGACTAGGGCCACAATGCCCTAAACGTCAAAATCACAATTTTGGCAAGAGGAGCATAATCTACTATTCTTCATCAAATTCATCGCGCGGGGCATCGTAAAAAAGGTAATAAATCAGCCTTCACAAGAAAAATAAGTTTGGAAACATTGGTCAAAATAGGTGGCGGTGACGACACTTTAAGGTACAAAATTTGATAAAATGAAGTTTTTAGTTTTTACTAAAGACAATTTTCTTTCAAAAAATTGAAATCGTTTCTGAAGTTTGTGGAGTTGAGGAATCGATCTGAGAAAACTCTGTTTTCTAAAACATGCGTAGCCATGTAGATTTAACGATAGAATATGTAGTTGATTATAGTGGTAAGAACCCTCAAATTCTCCCGAAGGCACTTCAATTCAATCGGAAAATTCCTTTGAACATTTTTTCCTCGGAGAGCTATTCAAGTCAATTTCTTTTCAAAAAACTATTTTTTATATATCCGTCTCATATGTACCTCATAGATCGCTGTCATTTTTTAGTTCCTAATTGTTTCTACAACGATGACCGTTGAAAATGGGATAGTAGGAGGAAAAAATGTATATCAACAATTCACCGTTCAACATTGAAAAGCGAATAAATCTGGTTGTGACCGAAACTTGCATTCCAATACAATTTGGTTACTTGCATAAATATATTTATGAAGCATACAACATCTATTAAATAAATATCCTATTAACATTAATATGGTAATAACACTGATAACATCATCTATATGTTAAACATCTGTAATGTTATTCATTACCATAGAAATATGTACCACGCATGTCTTACCAATAATCAAACCGGCTATTACAAGTACAAAACATTTTTTTAATGGGAACATGCATCCAAAATACATATATAAAATTCAATTATACAGTACAAAATGAATTATTATATTTAATTACATATCTCTCATTAAAAAATTCCAATAAATTTCATTAATAATTTATTGAAAGTTATTCTCCATGAAGTTGTTCTTTTGTATTGGTAGTCGTCCTTTCAAACTTTTTTTTTCACTTCTTTATTTTCGCATAATATTCATTCAGCTACAAGGCAAGAAACAACAAGTTTTCTCATTTTTTATGTATTGATACTTTTTTTTACAATTTAGATTAAAAATTGAGAAAATGCAGTACTCAATGGCAGGTAGAATCACACACAGTATTTGCTATGTGAAGAGATAACGAAACGCGATGCTGGTTTCGTTCTACTTTTAGATCGGTTTAGCAAGTCAATAACGCGCTTGCTTTCCACGCATAGACTCCTGCGATTTAAGGAATTTTTCTGTAATAAAACTAGGTACTGAATACCAAATGCCCGAAAACGCAAAAATAAGTATGTGACGACAATAGAAAAATACGGTTGGCCATCACAGCGCTGGGATCGAATCTAGTATAATCGTCATGTCTGCACTATCTTGGTTCGTAGCTACTTCACTTTAATTACATTGTTTTGGTAACCTAATTATAACGAAGTTGGTTGCAGTTGAGATAAAAGCAACAAAGTGAAAATATGTCCAAGATTTTCGATGAATTTGTACTGAACTTACTAGTTTTTCAAATTTAGTCTCCAAACCATGTTCACCAATCATAATATAATGGAAAGTTACACGTAAACTTCCTAGAATGTGGTATACAATGTATATATTGTAATTTTTTATATGAATCTGTATGCCATATATACTGATAATATGAACTAGGAAAAAATATTTGCGGTTTAATTTTTTTTTATTTAATTGAAATCGTTTTGAAAAATTCAAATTTGTTCCCGCTCATATCTGTGTAATGTTGTCTGCATTGTCTGGTATGCTGTCAGCTTACCTCTTTAGAAATGTATGGAATTTATCGTATGAGGTTGGTACCAATGGTACTGCTGTAAGTGAATATTCACGCGAATCCTGCCGTGCAAATCATAAAAGCCTTGCGATGAAAGAGAGAAAAGATTTTGTATGGGTTTTTATATACGAAATCTTTTCTCTCTTTCATCTCAAGGTTTTGGTGATTTGCACGGCAGAATTATTTGAATGTATGAATTTGAAATTGAATTTAAAAAAAATATAAACATTTTCAAGATATGTTGCTTTGCGGAACAATTTTTATTTTATCGAAAAAAACTAATGAAAATCAGGCAAGGCGCGAGGTCTATTGTCACCATCAAAGCATCGTAGTCATCTTTATTATTTATTGATGCAATGCTTATGTTTGAGTTGGGTCGAGGTTTTTTGGAGTTGGAGTACAGTTCTAATATGCGGAACTGTATACTGACTGGGAACATGTTATCTGCCCTACAATGCATAAAAAACTTAGCGACGTAATCAGATGAGAGATTTTCATATATTTTCTCTCACAAACTCTCCTCGCTAAGTTTTTTATGCGTTCGTTGTACGGCAGTTATGTTGGAATCTAAACCCAGGTGAAATGATTTATCACCTCCCAGTTCGAGTTAGGAACCTATCCAGAGCGGCAGGTACCATGTTGGTCACTGTTGCAGGTTGAACCACATGAACTACTAGAGTCCTGAGCCTCAATGAGGAAAACTTTGGGCATTCACATATAACATGATTGCCCGTCTCCTCAACGAGGCCGCTGGTGCAGTTAGGATCATTAGAGAGTCCCATTTTAGCCAGATGCTTGCTCAATCCATAGTGCCCAGTGATCGCACCCACCACCCTCTTGATGCGTCCCCTATCCATGTTTAGCAATTCTCTAGCCCACGAAGTCTGTTTCCGGTTTCACTCGGTCCCTGGGCATCTCAAAGACCTCGTCATTTCTAACCTTCTTGATTTTCCCATGTCTCGAAATGAAGTTCGGAGTCCAGAGATCATTCTGCGACAACCTATCCGCTTAAATTAATCAACGTCTCCTACGAAACAAAGGATTATCAGATCTGTGTTTCACGGACCAGGAATGGACCGACCCATTCTGATGAATCAGCGTCTCAATAGCCGCCGTAGCTGTCGATTTCATAGCTCCAGTAATACATATGCATACTAGCCTTTGAATCTCGTTCAGCTCTTTGACCGCCTTCTTTATTTCGAGCCTCGGCCACCACACCACGCAGCCATGGCTCATCATAGGCTTGATGAACGCTTGCCTTGACCTGGCGTTCTTCTACTAAAGAGAACTATGTCCGTCTTATCCGAGTTTACCCTAAGGCCGTTGTTTCGGCACCATTCCTCCACTAGCTTCAGCGAGTATCTCATCCTGTCACCTAACTTACTCTCAAACTTCCCTCTAATTAAAATCATCAGGTCGTCCGAATACCCTTGGGCGAAAATTCGCTCGTCGTTCAGCCTCCTGATGAGGGAGTCCACGACCATACACCACAGTAGTGGGGAGAGTATTTCACCCTGGAGGCAACCCCTAGATGCCCAGAAACTGGCTTTATGGCCACACACTGTTGCCTCAACTGCCCTGTTCATAAGCATGCTAGTGACCCATCTCGTCATCGTTGCTGCTACTCCTCTGCTTTCTAGGGCCTGTCGAGTGATCTCGTTGGTGTTATCAAAAGCGACTTGAATGTCCATGAAACATCCAAGTGCAATTTCCCCTCCCTCAAATGATCTCTCTACCTTGGCCACCAGGCCCTGCAGAGCAGAGTCGGTAGACTTACCTACTTGGTATGCAGGCTGCTTCACATGCGGCGGATGTCTCGGAAGAATCTCATCCCTGATATAGAAATCTATCAGTCTTTCAAGCGTCTTCTGTACGAAGGATGTAAGACTGATAGGCCTGAAGTCCTTAGCCTCATAATGGGAGGTTTTACCCGGCTTCGGTATAAATGATACCTTAACGGTTTCCCACGCCAATGGTATGTGACCAACTAGCTTCTCAGGGCTCCACAAAGCGGTTCCATTAGAGTTTCTCCGCTCTCTTTTAAAAGTGCAGGGAAAATTTATGTGAAATGATAGAAGAGTAAGAAGAAGGAACCAAGGGTAATAACATTAGTTGGTCAGTTCAACGATTTTTATCATTATCGAACTAAAATTATTAGATTTTGGTTAAATAGCTCCAATGAAGTGCTTGTCGTCCACAAATTACATGAAATAGCGTTTGAAGAACGTACAATGAATTCTTTTATTGAAAAATTTTAATGACACGATCCACTTCGGGCTCTGAGATCAATTTCAAAACCTTTGAGAACTATTATTCAAATTCGCTTATAAAATATCCCACATTATACACTATACAATGTATAGTCAATGGGAGTCTCTATAAACGAATATTTTGTATGCACATTTTTTGCCCACTTTACTCCACATAATTTGATAGCATATTTTATATGCTAGTGAAAGATAAATGAATTTTCTGGCATTTTCATAAGACTCAAATGAAAAATACACAAATCTGTAGAAACCTTTTACCCATCTCGTCATCGAAGAATAGTCCAACACACTCGAATACACGATTCACCTACGGAAATAAATGTGATAGGAACCAGAGAACAAAAATGCATAAATGAATGAATTTGATAAATAAATAAATTTCATGTATAACATTATTTGATTTGAATCATCGATAAAATGGAAATGGAAACAGATCGAGAGTTTTGATAATAATTTCAATAAAGATTCTGATTTGTTATTTTGAGTTATGAAGTTTTTGTAAGAGCTAAGGGCTCTTACAGATAAAGAAATTGAATAAAATCCGTGTTCGATCATTATTAGAATTAATAACTTGAGTTTGTAAGTTTTTGAGATTTTTCCACGAGATTTCCAAATAACTTTTAGTATAACTTCTCCTAGTTAAATTGTTCTTTACAATTGTTGTTGTACGAGAATCAAATAAATCCTTAAAATATCTTTTTCTATTTAGAGTACCATGTTGGAATTTTGAATCAGAATGCCGTACTTAAATAAAACATTTTTGAAGAAAACAATCTCATCTTTTTTGAAAATTAAATCCTATGCATGCTGTGCAGACCCATACGAGTAAACATTGTTACATCGAAAATACAACCTATACGGTTGACTTTGAATGAATTACGTCGTTCAAACAAAGTTTTCAAATTAATTTTTTCGACTGAAATTTGATATGTTGTTCCTAACACTTTAATTGGGGGAAAAAATATTGTATTTTCAAAATAAATTTTAATTTAAATATTTTTTTATTTTTAAGGAAGTTTGAAATTTGCAAATATTTTGGAATACTTTGAGAGTTGTAAAAACAAGCGTAAAAATATTTTTCACAACTGAGCATGCTCAACAGTCTCAAAAGCCTCAACTAAATTGTAAAAAATATTTTTGTCGAAAATGAATACACTCAACAGTCTCATTGGTTAAAAAAATATTTTTCACATTTGAGCATGCTTTGTCGAAAATGAGTACACTCAACAGTCTCATTGGCTAAAAAAAATATTTTTCACAATCAAACATGCTCAAAAGCCTAAAAAATTCTCGAAATGAGCATACGCAGCGATCTCAAATAGTCTAAGTGATTGTGCTCAATGACCTCAGTCAGTCTAAATCTAAAAAAAAATCCATAAAAATTGAGACTGATTTCAGGCTGTGAGTTTCTTCAATTTTAGTACTCACTGAGACTGCTATTTTCACTCGGGTATGTGTAAAAAATTATATAGGAAGAGAATCATAACCTTGTGCACCTTTTTTATTTCTCTTTTCAAGTATTCGCTTATATTTGGACCCGTACGAAGTACAAAGGTCCTATACGTTTACTACAAACCATTTTATTGTAACATGGGGTAGGTCGAGGTGGGAGTTGGGGGGATGCATCTATTATCGTCTAAATATGACGAATCAGCAATGAAAAAAATGTCCGTCCGTCTGTCCGTCTCCACTTTTTTTTCCAAACGGCTCAACCGATCAGCCTAAACTTTTTTTCCCTGAAAGGTACATGTCTCCCATGATTCAACTTCGAAGATGAGCATAATCGATCAAGTGGTTCCGGAGATATGGTCGAGGAAGTGACAAGAAACATGGTTTTTCGAGGATCGTATAGCAGCAAGTATAGCACGGAACCAATGGAATGGACGAAATTGAGATTCTTGGCCATATACGAAAACAGTTTTCGTCTATATTTCCTTAACTATGCAATATGGAGATTTACTGTCAAAAGTAAAGTTGTAGAGAATTAAATTTAAGCGAACACGTGTTTCAGGGTTTTGGGGAAATATGGCCCAATGCTGGTATATGGCCTTGGCCACTTCCATAATTGGGCAGGATGACCCGGATCTCCAGAACTGTGAGAGTTAGAAAGTTAGTTCCAAAGGCGAAGTTGAAGAGAATTAAATTTAAGCGAACACATGTTTCAGGGTTTTGGTGAAATATGGTCCAATCCTGGTACATGGCCACTTCCATAATTGGGCGGGATGACCTGGATCTCCAGAACTGTGAGAGGTACAAAGTTGCTTCCAAGGAAAAAGTTGTAGACAATAAAATTTTAGGTAACACGTGTTTCTGGGTTTTAGAGAAAAATGACTTAGTCCTTGGATATAAGCTTTTCCAGATTTGCATGGTCTGAGACGTACTTCGGTAGGGCCTTTGACATTAGCTTGGGTAATTTCTATGGATCTTAGAAATTCTTACAGTTATAAAAGAACAGAAAACGTTGGATTGTTTGCTTATTTCTATATTTAGGTACGTTCGAGTCACTTTGCCACATCTATTCTGTTTGTCACATCTATTCTGATACGTACGGGTCTTTGGTTATGTTTTGTACATACAATCAATTTTTTGTGGAAAGACTTTAAACTAAACGTAGAACTTGCTCAGAGATTGGCATAGTTTATAAACCATTTTTAACTTAATTCGTCCTTAAAAGGGACTTTGTGAAATAAGAAAACAGAGCATCGTATCTTCCCTTACCGTACGGGTATGGATCACGTTAAGTGATTAAATGGAAGCAGAGATGCTGTTTCGACCTCGGGAAACATTGGCGGTCCTAGATCAGTCAACACCAATGATCCCTTCATGAGACAGCTGTGAACTTGCAACGATTTCCTGACAAATTCATTGAAAATTGAAAAATTGCCATCTTCTGGTGGAAAATCTCGGACATCAATGAGAAGCTGCTAAGAGGCCCCGCACAAAAACGTAGCAAAAAAAAAAAATCAGCTGCTTCAACCAAAAAATTGAAACAAAATATCAATTTACAATCCAATAATACGAAAATTTTACATAAACTTACCGATTGCATACAATGGAACAATTTCTTCTCTTTTCGTTCCCATTGGGGAACTCCTTCATTTTTCTTTCATGAACGCAAACACAACAGCTGACAAACAATGCAAATGAACCGAAATCTTGACAATTTGAATCAACGCCCTCATGTCAACGATTCCTAGGTTTTTCACCAGAAACATTTCTTAATAGAAGGCAGGAAGACACCAAATTCAATTTAAAGGCAAGAAAAACGCCCTTGTGGGTAGAACATCCTTGGTGAAATTCTTTGTAACCCAGAAGATTCCATTTAATGCAGGAAATGGATTCGATTTGAAGTGGAACTTTTGAGAGGCACAAAACGTTCTTGTGGACAACTTTCTCGTTGAACTTCGTGTTAAATTCAAAAGAATATTTTGTGCCTCTTAAAAGTTCCACTCCAAATCGAATCCATTTCCTGTATTCAATCGAATCTTGCTTTCCAAAGGCCCTTTTAAGGACGAATTAGGTTAAAAGTGGCCAATGTGACGCTTAGAGTTCACAACACGTGTGCAATTTGTGCATTCTGACTTTTTCTAATAATTGTGCACAAATTATACACACAGTTACTCACTTTTTGTGCATTTTATGCGTTCACAAAATTTTGAACTTGTGTACTCTAAGCGTAAAGTTTGGGCGCGATGCGAATAAATGGCACAAGAATCGTTTGAATGCTCAACTTGATGATCTTTTTTTTCTGTCAAGTTGAGCTTTCGTTACAAACCTGACGCACTTTTTGCATCGCGTCCGTGAACATCACTAATTAGACCCGTACGAAGTACGTAGGTCTGATGCGTTTACTACCACGTTGTCCGTCTGTCGGTCTGTCGGTCTGTCGGTCTGTCGGTCTGTCGGTCTGTCGGTCTGTCTGTCGGTCTGTCCGTCAACACGATAACTTGAGTAAATCTTGATCGATTTTCAAAAACTTTTTTTTTTCCTGAAAGGTAGTCGAAAAATATTTTATGGGATTGAATCTGGGCACTGTCGGCCCAAGGGCCGCCGAGCTAGGGCCGTTTAAGTGGTTTTTGGTCTTTTGCACATAAGTCGAGTAAATCTTTTCTGATTTTCATAAATTTTTTTTTGTTTGAAAGACCTGGGCATGGCCGACAATTTATGGAAGAATTTTTTTTGAATTTGAGTCCTTGGACTTAGCTAGGGCACTAAAAACGAGTCTCTGCTAGGGCTCTATGTGTTTTTTGTACATAACTCGAGTAAATCTTTACTGATTTTCAAAAATTTTTTTTTGTTTGAAAGATCTGTACATGACCGACAATTTGTGGAAGAAACATTTTTCGATTTGAATCTTTGGACTTAGCTAGGGCACTAAAAAAGAGTCTTTGTTAGGGCCCTACGTGCTTTTTGTACATAACTCGAGTAAATCTCTTCCGATTTTCAAAAACTTTTTTTTGTTTGAAATATCTCGGCACGGCCGACAATTGATAGAAGAATTTTTGCCTGTGCTTAGGGCTCAAGTGGGCCTCATGTCGGTCCTAAGATCGGCCCTAACATAAAAAAATGTTTTTTGCTATGTTGCAGAGCAAATTGAGGGAAACATTTTTGTCTATGGAAGTATGTATCCGTGGCCTCTATTTAAGGCCCTAGGTCAGTACAAAGCTCGGCCCTAGCCCAAAAAATAGTTCTTTTTTCTATGTTGTAGACAAAATTGAGGAGAACATTTTTCTCTATTTGGAGGTCAATTTTGTGCGTTCGGAGAATTTTTTTACACCGTTACTTCGTACGGGTTTTTTAAAATTGCCCTACGGGCGATTTCCAATACAGTCTAATGTGAACGCAACATTTACTTAAATACGTTCCAGTCTTTTCGTAACATCAACTCTGTTTACCGCATCTATTCTGATACGTACGGGTCCCTTCTATGTTTTTTAATTGAAATCTTGCGAAAAATAGGGGAAAACTTTATGAAAGATTTAAGAGACCGACTTTTGACATTTCTTCTACATTTTTAAACTTTGTTACGTTTTTTGGTAAAAGTAAAATGTGAGCAATTGATTTCATGCAAAGCTTTACTATTATTGCTCCACCGAAGGTTTCCAAGGATGTTTCGGTAATTCGGTGTTCCATTCCATACTTCCGGTCCGGACGCACTAACAATAATTTTTTTTCTGACTCCACCTGCAGTGTTTCAGAAACGATAATTTCGTTTCAGCAGAGAAGTTCAACTTTGGTGGCTCCGGCTGGATCGCCCTTCAATAATTGTCAACTGCCGGTTTCGACTTTGCCCTACAACTTTTCTAGCTGCATGTATTTCTACTTCCGGCGGTTCCGCGGACGATAATATTGAACGAGCAGGCCACAAAGTTTCCATCAATACATTTTTTGAAACGTAAAAAACAATTCGTTTCGTTCCATACAAACCCCTGAAACGATCCGAACTCTGATTCATTAGATAGCACCCTGTTGTTTCATATACAGAGAATGGGAACGGGTATTGCAAGTTCCAGAACTTTTAATAAGAAGGCTAATGCCATAGTTATTTGGATTACAAGGGATGAAAGCATGAAAATTCGACCCTGTGCGAGAATTGCTGCCCGCGCCGAAGGCATTTACGTACAAGGTAGTAGGCATGTAATTCATTTCCGAGTGACGTATTAAGTTTTAATCGATATCCCACCGAAAACTTGTCATTACATGTATATGTGCACCCCACGGAAATTATTCATTACATGTATGTTAGGGAAACTTCTCATTACATGTATATCTGCATGTAATGAAGCGTTTTCGGATGGGACACCGATTTAAATAGCATACAGTGGGGAGTGCTTAGAAAGTCATCCATTCAGGATCATTTCGTGGCACTCGCAAATTCATTCGTGTATTCTTAAGCAACTCGCTTTAAAAACTGTTTTTGACTCGTGCAGTTGTATACCTCGCCTTCGGCTCGGGATACAAACTATACACTCGTCAAAAGTTTTCAAAGTTTTTCGCTTAAAAACACCCTCTTGAGTTTGGCTCATTTCGCAAAATTGATCCCTCATGTAATGACTTACTTCCTCACGCTCCACTGTAATCTACTATTTCATGCTTGCTATCAGGGACGATTTTTCATGAAAATAATAATAAGCGATCAAAGTGCACTAATTGACTTTAGCATCGTGTACTTCGACTTTCGCATTTTGTATTTCGATTTTTACTTTCGCATTATCTAAGTTGACTTTCGTATTATGTAGGTAAGTTGACAACACATAAGTTGAATTTTCTTATTTTCGGTTTTCAAATGGGGCCCCAAAATTACAATTTTCGTTGTTCGAGTAATGACAAAAATATTGTGTACCGTGGTACTCGAAATAACAATTTTTCTACTCACTTGGATCTTCAAGTCCGGGTTACCTTCTACATATCCCATCAGAGTGAACCTTAAAAAAACTTACAAGAGAAAAAAATTTCGAGTCCAGTGGAAACGAATAATTATTGTTTTCGTAACAATAACAAATCATCTATCGGTAAATAAAAAAATTGAATTGCTAATTCATAATGAAACCATTTATTAACTAATTTTATTATCTGTATATTAGGAAAGACCCTAGTCGTCAATTAGAACGCAAGTACTTCTAAACTAAAATATGTGAGCTTCTATAGAAAACAGCTTACATCTCATTATTCGTTTGCACAACTCAATTCAACTATGAAATGTTTACAACTTAATTCTTAAAGAAATATTTTCCATGTTCAACTCATCTATTGTTCGTTCATTTCGTTCCACTCAGTCAGATTCAACAATAAATTGTTGTATTTATGGCACTTAATATGACAGAAAATTTGTTGGCAAAAGATGAATGAATATCAAGGGTATGTCACTTCAATGACAAAATGGACCATGTTCATCCAAACGTTCGTTATATTGCCGAACAATATTATGTACATCGTTCGGTCATTCGATTAAGCCATGCAACACAAATTTGTCGATATTGCCGAATCCTAAACAATCTGAAAATTAAACGGCGGTAGGATATGCGAAATTTTTATAGCAAAAGTGACACGCCCTCGATGAATATAGTCATTCTCGTGTCGTGTGGGTTATGAATATTTTGTTCAATGGTCTATTAAATTGACATTTTTATTGTGTTTTGTTAGATACACATACGAGTACAAGATTTTCATATCACTTTTTGTATGGAACCGACTGTCTCCTTGATTGGTTTTTATTGGTTCATAGTTTATGAAAGATATGAGAACAAAAATAATATTGCTGACAAAAAAGTGTACAACAAAAGTCTATAATCTCTACGCACTTTACTATCTAAAGAATATTTAATTTGTTAGCAGGATTCATTGACATAACATATCCTTCATGCAAAATTCAAGTCTGTTTAGACTTTAATGTTTCATATATTGTTTAACATTGTATTTCGTACTGGTAAAGAACGAAACAAAGTAAATAAATTGTTGTGTGATTATTACTTCGTTGTTCCGCCTATTAACGAATATAATGAAGAAGTCTATGAGGGCATGAAAGGCCTATTCATTTTCATCACGTGGTGTGAGTTGTATCCGGCTGTAGACATCAATAGAATACAACATTTATCTCAACAATACCAAATGTTTCATTCCATTTACGTCGTATGGCCCACTTTATTAGTACGTTAAAAATGACACTAGTCCTTGTTTTTTAGAAAATAAATTTGTGTCAATTAAGAATTTGTACATGAAAGCTTTGTCATCGAAGTCATTTACCCGTTTTGTAGCGGTGTTGGCTTATGTCAAACTATAGGAAATTTCAAGACAAAGTGCATAAGCTGAAAAGCACTCAATTTTTCACTTGACAAATTATTGGACCCGTACGAAGTACAAGAGGTCCTATACGTTTACTACAAACAATTTTATTGTAACATGGGGTAGATCGAGGTGGGAGTGGGGGGGATGCATCTATTATCGTCTAGAGATGACGAATCAGCAATAAAAAAAATGTCCGTCTGTCCGTCCGTCCGTCCGTCCGTCTCCACTTTTTTTTCCAAACGGCTCAACCGATCAGCCTAATCTTTTTTTCCCTGAAAGGTACATGCCTCCCATGATTTAAGTTTGAAGATGAGCAAAATCGATCAAGTGGTTCCGGAGATATGGTCGAGGAAGTGACCAAAAACATGGTTTTTCGAGGGTCGGTGAAACTTTTTCGCAAATATCTCAGCAAGTAAAGCACGGAAATAGCTCAATTTGGTGTCAAATGAAAACATTTGATGCCAAAAAACTGGGGAATTTTTTTTGTTGGAATCAGGTCAGGGATCTGAGCACTGGGAGCCATGGAATGGGCGAAATCAAATTTCTCTGCCCAAAATGATAAGAGATAGTTTTTTTTCAGTATTTGCTTAAATACGCAATACAGAGATTTACATTCAAAGGCAAAGTTGTAGAGAATTAAATTTAAGCGAACACTTGTTTCAGGGTTTTAGG
>CM055406.1:36097518-36113502 GCA_029228625.1 Pseudolycoriella hygida | reverse complement strand
CTATTTGCAGTTGACTGCAAATAGCCACAGTATTATAAAGAGGCTATTTGCAGTTGACTGCAAATAGCCACAGTATTATAAAGTGACTATTTGCCGATAGTGCAGTATCTGCAAATAGTCACTTTATAATACTGTGACTATTTGCAGATACTGCCATTAGTCTCTACCTACATTGTATAGTACAAAGTACGTATAGCTAAACTAATGGTACGGGGCAAACGCACAAATGTACGAGTCTCACGTTCATAATTTGTTTTGGGTGTACTAAAGGCAACTACACACATGAAATTGAAAATTTTTATTATTGGTGATAAACACGTGTTCTTCGTCGAAAGTGTTGTTTTAAGAAGTTTGCTTACTACGAAAAGCAAATTTATACATCTGATCATGAAACTTTCAAACATCTGCTAACGTATAATAGTTTAATGAACAATCGTATTAATTTAAATTAGTCAACATCCATAAATGAGTTACCTGCCACATATTCGTCACATTTCCTTCATTCTAAATTATCCGTATAAACTTGCACTTATGTCATTCCAAATCTAAATATTTACGAAAATTTTGACAAAACCGCAAGGCATACATAACACAGTGACACACCCCATCATACCAAACACAACTATGACAAATATCCTTATGAATAAATGATTTGAAAATGTTTTGTATGTTATGCCCACAGTGCTCTATAGACTCTACTAGGCCAACTGTGTGCTCCCACTTCCTGAATAAAGACACAACATTACGAAACAACACCACACACATATTGCACACTTTCTTCTTCCTGTATTTTATGTAATTTTTTCCAGACGAGTGAAACGTACTTGAAAAAACCATCCAATAAAATATAATATGATATAACAGTCTCCCCAAAGAATTACACATCGTCGACTCACCCCTTCATACACAATTTATAAAAATAAAAAAAATGTACCAAGTGCTAGGAAATATTGTGATTCATTCGACAGCTATTTTTCCGTAGACTTACGTTGCCCATCATAAGCGAGCTTGCCACAAAATACGAAACTACAGTAACAATATAAAAATTCTACAATTGTATTATGATTCACATAATAAGATTGCTAAAGGATAAAAAACGTACACTTCGTTGTTTCTTGTGGATAAATACGGAGGGGTACTTTGGCTATCCCATTAGAACAAAGCAGTTAGCATCGTGTTGGAAGTACATTAAATTAAGATCTTCTATTGTGTATTCTATTATCATTGCGCGTTCAGTATATTTTATAATTCGTATATCCGTCACCATCATAATAAATAGCAAAATGTTTTGTAAGTCAATAAAATAAAAAGGAAATTTGGTGAACCCTCATTATGAGAATTATTTGAAGTTGAAATGAAAAATAAAATATGGAATAAAAAGTGTCACACATTTCAGTTATTTTTCTTTAATGTAAAGAATTTTCCTAATGAAAGTCATTTGGAAAATGTCAACTCCCCATTCTTGTTGCTAATAATATATCCTCCATATTAAGACAAGCATTCTAAATAGTGTTATCAATTGATCGACATAAATACAAATGTTTTTTTTTCGGGGAAATGAGATAAAACGAAAAGGTTGACATTGGTGACACAGTTAGGAGAATGTGATTTTCAAACAGACGAAAAATTTGTTATCAGTAACCCTTCTATATCCCTTTCGTCACCACTTTGCCTACCATCACTGTTCAATCAAAGTGAATGTCAAAGTTCTGTGTATTTTCTGGAAACGAAGAACGTTCTTTCAATGCCAATGAAATTGACACAATAAATAAAACCTTGAGATAACCTTTTGAACAAAAAATATGTTTCGCTTTTTTGTATCGCAAAGTCTTCGATTCTATAACAAAGGGTGCAATCAGAGGTGCATATTTCTGTTGACACGTTTCGAATGTCCCCAGAAATTCAGCCAAAAATCTAGTTTACCTGAAGAGCTCAAGTGATTGAGGGGGATATGTTGATGCCATATTTTTGTTTGTTTCAGTTATTTATTTAGCGTATATGTTTACGGCTTACAATACAATACAATTTACAATGCAGAAGTTACGGAACACACTAAAGTCAGATATTACCACATTATAGGTCCAAGTCAAGTTTCTTTATCCATTCGATTGCGTCAGGGGTTCATAAATTTCATTTAAATTACCTGGGTATGCTCTAAGTGGACATTCTGAAACGATATGATTCATTGTCTGGGCTAAGGCTCCACAGTCACAGCCTGGGTCTTCAACAAGGCTATTTGCGTCTCGGTTCTCGTTCAGCCACTCACTTCGCCAACGGTGTTCCACGTTAAAATTCTCTTCATGCATGTTGGCCAGGTGGAATGTTATACATTCGGTTTTAGATGGGTTGGGTTTAAGTCCCCACTTTTTTAGGTACTTTTCCAATATGGCTAGATCGGCATTAAGTTTCTCCTCACATTCCGAGAAACTTTCTGCTTGAGCTGCCAGTGCATTATCATCGGCGTACATAAATTTTCGACCTGTTGTAGTTGCCATGTCACTAATGTAGATGTTAAATAGGAGCGGGGCGAGTACTGATCCATGCGGCAAAACGTTGCTGAGAGTACACTTGACTCTTTTATCGTTGTTAATATACACAACAAACTCTCTGTCACTTAGCATATCATCGACCAGGCTGATAAACGAATTGCAAGGAATAATTTTAATGAGCTTATTCAGTAGCCTGTGCCTCCAAACGGTGTCGTACGCAGATTTCAGATTGATAAACACCGTCCCAGTTTTCATGCCTTTTCAATGTATGTTGTTAGCGCCAATACTTGGTCGCAACAGTTCCTATCAAATCTGAAACTCGCTTGTTCATACGGTATTTTAGAGTCGACGGTGTTTCGAATTCGATTATACAAGAGACGCTCCAGCAGCTTATAAAAGACGCTTAGCATGTCTATTGGACGAAAGTTCGCGGCTATGTCGTCAGATTTGTTTCAGTGGAATGGATGGATGGAATGGACACATTATAGTAAATATTTGTCTTTTTTACTATTGTTGACCACCCAATTCGGTTGCCGCCGCTAGAAACCACACCAGTAGGGGATGAGGCTTTCTTTGGTGTTGTGTGAAGTTGTTATTCCTAAATTTCTTCTTGTGATTTTCTATCATTTCAATAAATTACTTGGACTCCGGTCTACAAAAAATCGATGTTCAAAACATCAATACGCCCATTGCGCTAAGTTGTTCTTGTTGTTGAAATCTCTTGCGTGACATCCTTTACAAATGAAAACTTGAATAAGTGAAGATTCTTTGAGCGCAAAAGTCACTGAGCGGATCATTGAGCAGGATAATCACTTATCATCTACTATACTTTATTGTGCAGTAGAAATGAAAATAATTTGTCATTTCTCTTTCAATGCACCGATTCAATAAAAGTACAAACTTAAAGCTGTATTTTCAGCTTCGTTAGATCTATATAAGTTAAACGAATGAATGAATACATTTTACTTGAAAGGATTGAACACAATTTCCGGTTTGTCACGATAATTGCAATACTTATCCTCTTTCTACTTGACGAATGTTCGAATTACAAGCAAGTAGGAGTATTGTCTGTCATTAAACTTTACAAAGCAATTATCCTGTGGCCCGACCGAAATATTTCGACACACATAATTTCCGTTCAGAATTGCTCCAGGTTGCAGACATTTAGATTATTGCAGAATCCAGAGGAAACATTTAAAAGGAAACTTTACATTTTTCGAGTAATAATAATAATAACAAACGAAAAGAGTAATGAATTAAATTTTAATTGAATTATAAAAATGTTAACACAGTTTCATGCCATCGCAAACAAAAACAGGGTGGGTAAATTACGTATATACATAAATGGCATGGCATAGTTGCTTGCATTTACCGACAGACACCCGTTTTATACAGCAGTGTAGATAAAAGCACACACTCCTCAACACAAAATAATGTTTGTGCTAATGAAAACAAACATGTGGCGAAGTGGAAAAACACAAAAATAATTAAATGTAATTTGTTGAGTAAAATTGTACCAGGCTGGTTTTACACCCAGGCTTACAACCTTATACTAGTGTATTAAATTTAAGGATTCAATGTTTTATTTAAGCGATTTCTATTCCAATACCGCTGGGGAAAATGTGTACTTGCTGCAAAATAATTAGGAAACGTATTTTCAAAAGGACTCAATCTGTTTTATGTGTTTCGTCTAAAAACTAAATTGCGATTCTACAACCGTACAATTAAATTACACAGACAGCTCACAATTTGCAATCAACGTAAAGAAAAAAAAATAGAAAAAGAAATAAAAAACATCTTTTCTTTATGATATACTGGTGGAGAAATACACAACATGCGATTCTCTAAGACATTTAATACGAAATACCATTTTCTTTTATTGGCTTCTTTTTCATTTATGTGGTCTAATGTTATTTTCAGTCGCAATATGTGTGAATCTAATTAAGCATCAAACAATTAACGCTTTCGTATTTATCTTCAAAGAGTGATTTATTGACCCCGTATATTCCTTTCATCTATAGAAAACTTCGAAAACAAAAACCGAACCAAACACAACAAAACTATGCACACACATTAATGATAATGATACGAGCATTGAATTTCGATTCTTTCCCTCTTCGAGTATGTTTGGTTTTACGCTAAGTTATATGAGATTATTCCGTTGAAGGGTCTTAGCTGTTGGCAATAAGAGCCTAAAAAGTTTTGGTTTTGTGTTGGTTTAACTTTTTACAAGTAGGATTCTTCTACACCCAAAAGGTTTTATTACGTTTAATGATTGCAGCGGCTTATGTGTTAATATGATGATAATCTTAAATCGAATATAGAAGAAATTCGCAAAGATCATCAGTAATTTTGTCATTAGCATTTGCTTTTTTTTTATTTAACAAAAGTCCGATTGAAGAGTGGGAGTGGGATGTGTTTGGTGTGAAGTGTGTGTACGGGATCGATTGTCGGTATGTGAATACTACCTTACAGAGACACAGATTCTCGGAAAGCTCGTTTTGTTAGCAAGTTTTTAATCTCTCACGAAGTACTAAGGGGACTTTGTTTTTTATCGTAACATTTTATCGCGATAATTGTATTGTGGTATGTACTTTGTCACCTAGATATAAATCCCTACTTCACTGAAAACTCACAGTGGTGATATGCTGCATATTTAGATCCTAGACTCTTACGTATTGTGTAACATATTAGTTGTGGGCTGTATGCTCATACAACACACTAGTATAACATACCGTCATTCTGTATAATTTACATACATGTTGTATGAGCAGCCCACAACTACTATATTATACAATGCGTAAGCATATGCATTTGGAGAGAGTCTGGGATCCAAATATGCAGCATATCACCATTGTGAGTTTTCAGCATTTTAGATGAATAGCTTTGCAGTGACAGTTAGAACTAAAGGTACATATAACGCATTATAGCCACAAGTCGCTTAACGTAAAGAACAACAGTTGTGCAGTCCCTCCTCAGTACTGTATCAGCTCAGATCTCGCGCTATCGATTTCCCCAAAATTGATTACACGTAGCCGATTCTTATAACAATATTTTTCTTAAA
Organism: Pseudolycoriella hygida; assembly: GCA_029228625.1. Lineage (NCBI taxonomy): Eukaryota > Metazoa > Arthropoda > Insecta > Diptera > Sciaridae > Pseudolycoriella > Pseudolycoriella hygida. Next base: position 36,107,949 of record CM055406.1, on the reverse strand, counting down.
GGCTGAGGGATCAGGAATATCCTACTTTAATCCTCTTTCTCCATTCATACATCATATTCGCCAAAATTTGGCTACCTGTACTCCATACATCGTGCAAAGCAAAATTTTTGGAGTGTGAAATCTGAAAGTACAGAAAGTACGTTAGGAGGGTCCGGCATTTGTGACGCATTTTTTTTATTAAATGTGAATATATTTCAAAAGAATTTTTTGCGTTCCGAAGCTGTAAGCGTCACCCAAATTGATATCAGTTGTTTTTGAAGAAGGGACGAGGACTTGCGTCACACGTCCCTTTTGAAAAGGGTTTTTGTTGTGATCAAATAGTCGCATGATGTTATTACCGCTAGAAGAAGAAGCGTTGGCATGACACTTTTTGGGTAAAAATGAGTTTTTATTGGACAGCAAATAGTTACATTGTGTTTAAACTGCGACGAAAATATCAAAGAAGGAAGTGTTTTCTAGAAAAGATTTGTAAAAGACGAATCATTTTTTTACATACATTGAACTAGTCTGGAAAATGTATTAACGATATATTTGCGATACAAATTCCAGGTTTTTGTTTAGGTTTTTAAATAAAATCTTGGATACGTAATACAAGAACTTCTGAGCCAGCTTTTTGGCTACAAGTTATCACTCATCATTATTTACTCTTATATACAATGACACTTTACCGAAGGTGACCTCAATTCTTACAAATACACGATATATATTAAGCGCAACGGGTGATACAACCACTTTATGTACATTGGTTTTTGTTCTTTTATTTTACGTTCCATATATAGTTAAAGATAAGATGACACATGAAAGATAATCTTTAGTAATAGTGCACCCTAGGGACGCAATATCTACAGATGTGATTTTTTCCTTTTTTCCCTTCTTTCGTTTGATGTAAGACAAAAATGCAAGAATGGGCTTTTGGAAAATATTTGCAAAACGAAAAAGAATCATCCCGGATTTGGGAGTGAGAAAATCACAAGTTCACAAATAGTAAACTGGAAAAGTTTTCTTGTAAATTTTTCAACATTTTTGGAAACGACATTTTTGTGTAAGGGAAAATCTTTTATTTATAACTTTATGCATGAAAGACAATATTATGATATCGATGACACGATGAAATCTATTCGATCACGTAATAGATTTAGTTGAAAAGTTATTTTCATCAAATTGGAACGTTTTCGTGGCGCATAAATTTGGTGCAATAACATGAATCGCAGAATGGAATATGAATTCGGTAAGTTGGAGTTGGATTGGATTTATTGACTGCCTTAAAACATTGCAGGTTAATCTAGTTGAATCCATTGTTGTGCTGTGCCTAGCCTTATAAACACAAATCGACGAACTGTTTGCTTGGCTGCTGCCGTTCTTGAAAAGCTAGTCTGCCCTATCGTTCCCCGGTATACCTAAGTGTCCCAGCACCCAAATCAACGTCACTTCTTTGTGAGCTTATAAGTCCTTCAGTAATTCGAAGCATCAAAGGGCTGGAGCTACACAACGTTTTACGTTGCAACTTGATCAAACTTAAGTATCAGATTCAGTAAACCATTCACAGTGGAATCACCGATGATTCACCTTGGAATCACCGATAATTCACCTTGGAATCATCGATGATTCACCGTGGAATCACCAATGGCTCACCGTGGAATCACCGATGATTCACCGTATAATCACCGATGATTCACCGTGGAATCACCGATGATTAACCGTGGAATCACCGACGATTCACAGTGAAATCACCGATGATTCACAATCGAATCACAGTGAAATCACCGATGATTCACCGTGAAATCTCCGATGATTCATTGTGAAATCACCGATGATTCACCTAGGAATCATCGATGATTTTTTATCTGGCAGGAAGGGTGAAGACATAAGGTAGGTATAGCTACTTAATAAAAGATTTTGGTCGAGGGAGAAGCACAAAGGTGTTTCAGGAGCAAAAGATAGCTTATTGAAGTTTTGAGCAGGAAATAGTGCACAATTTTCGATAATTGGATACGTGTTTTTTGTTACTTTTGAATGTTGTCTGAGCTATCGTTTGATTGAGAAACCTTTTTTCGAAAACTGATGTGTCATGTTTACTCACCCGAATTAAACATTGTGTCTCGCTAAGCAATAAATTGGAATTGAAATCGAAAATTCGTATCCAGAACAATATATTTTTTTAAGTTAAATAAAAACGTGCAAAAATCAAAACATTTCATAGAAGAAAACAATGTGTTGTTGTTTAAACAAAATATCTTTTTACAATTTTTTTTAAACCATTTCACCACATGCTATTGTCAGATTCTTATTGTTGGTAAAAGAATAAAAAAGAGAAATATTTTACTTGTGTCCAAAAACAAATATACATACACACTCTAAGAGTTGATTGTCCACTCTTTTGTTGACATTGCTGCTTTCAAAATTACGACAAACATATCAATCCAAACAGACAAAATTTATCCTATGTTGTACATAAAACATAATGCCGAGTTGAGCTAACAAAATCGTAGTACATTTTAATATAAACAAAGCTGTTGCTTTTTGCTTTATAGCTTCTCTGATCTGTACTTTTATATGCACAGCAGTTGACAGGTGTTGTTATGACAGCGCGTTCACCTGATAGCATCAGATTAATAGTGAATTACAGCACATACAATCTAAGTAAGCTATAACTCAACACAAAGAACGAAGTAATCATTTGCATATACCAAAGAATTTTTATAAGTGAGAAGAACGGCATTATTGACATTTGATGATATGTCGGTACCTTTAATTTCAGTATACTGTAGTTTCACAAAGCAAAGTACGTAATTAGAGATGGAGGCCAACGAGAAAATATACACTTTTTATAAGTATAAATTATTCAATTTCATGAGCGAAATGGGGGAATGGGTAGGTAGATAAGGTAGCATTTGATTGCATATGGACCGAAGGTGTGGGAACTCGGGGCCATATACCAGATGTGTAACTGTCTACCTATCAAGTGCTCTTTTTACGTACAAGTCGTAGCACCCGGGACCTCATCTCTCTTCGGAGTTGTGTGCTAAACTTAAGAGTGCTACTTGAGGACTTGCCTACGGGTTGTTGGGGAAACGGACCAGTAAGTTGAGCGAAGTGTAAAAAAATTCACTGTTCAAGATACTCTACAACAAGAGATTCGGATGGACGTTGGACAATGGAGAAGTCTGGCTCAGGATCGCTCCAGATGGAGAAACGTTGTAGATCCAGCCAAAACCCGCTTGGGTTAGTAAGGCTTATAAGTAAGTAAGTAAGTAAGAGCGAAATGCATCTAACAATTATCCTCTCGAATCCATTTAGTCGTATGTTATGTACCTTCGCCCTCTATTGATAAATAAAGTAATTATAAAAAATATATTACATTTTTACGATGCGTACTTCAAACTCTTATTCAAAATTTTCATATAATTTGGTGATCGCTTCAGTTGTATTTTCCCTTAACGCAATAGTCTTAGGCTGACTTGGCAACACAAAGCTTCAAAAATGTTTCGTCATGTACAAATAGTCGGTGAGTTTAAGTGTTGGACAAAAAGTCAAAAGTAGTTGGCACTTCTTGTAGATGTCGGACACTACCGAACAATTACAGAACATTGACATTTTTTGTGCTGAATTGGAACCTATGAACACATTATCTAAACTGATTGTAGATGAGGTTCTAACACATAGAAGATACGCCAATTACTGAAAGATTGCCGACTAAGTCAGGCCCTGGGAGCATTTTCATTAGCGACGTATTTAGAACTGGTTTTCAGATGGTGCCCCAGACTTTTTGACCACTTAATTTTTCTATACAATTTTCAACCACCCTAATGTTGAGTAATAAACTGTCTTAACATTTCCACTGATAGGAATTACGTACACACAAATTTTACCAGTTACGACCACTTACCGAGTTTCTGTGAAGTAAATATTATTACAAAAATATGTTACATTTAAACACACTAAGCTATTATTTCTTGGAAAATTGTCAAGTTGAATTTCAATTTCCCCGCTTTTTTCAATCTTTTCTTCTTTTTCTTATAATTCATTTTAAGCCACAAGAGGAAAATAAACACAGGTTGATGATGCCTTTTAAGCTCCAATAAATATGCAACTGAAAATATGACCGTAACGACCTGACACCGTCAATTATTCATGTATTCAAGACAACAAGTCAATTTTTAGACCCGTACGAAGTACATGTTTCATGTGTTTACCGTGACGTTTGTAACTAGTCGAATTTCAACCAGGGAGTTGTTGGGTTTATCGACATAAAAAATTATTCCGTTACTCGAGTAAAAACAATTTTCAAAATCTTTTTTTGTTTCTGAAAGGTAATCTTTGCAAAATTAGCTTTGGACCTTAGAAAAATCGGTTAAATTCGATTGCGTAGTTCGGGCACTAGGGTTCATAACTCACGCTACGCTACCCTACATGGCTAGTGGTGGCTTTTCACAAATATTTTTTTAATGATGAAGAGAAAATTAAAAGGAACATTTTTGCACATGAATCGGAAACCTCTTTTTGAAAAATTTTGTTTTTTAATTTTTTTTTATATCGTTGTTTCGAAGGGTTTTTCAATGTTGCCTTTGAGAAATTTCCTATCCAACTTAGTAAGAACGTAATGACTAATTTAGCCGAATTTCATAATGTATGTATCTTAACCACTTGCGACGGACGCGTAGGGAATCGTACGGGTCCGCGAAGCATAGATTTTTTTCTATAGCTGCTAATTGTTTGCTATAGATATGTGGATTTGTGGTTTCTTAAAATCGTTTTGGCAACGTGTGAGGCACATATGTCCAACTGGTTTTCATTTTTAATTGTTTTTATTTTTTTTTTTTTCAAATTTTTTATCGCGACGTTTCATACATAATAATTCTTTGTTTTCGATTAAAATAAACTTGGGTAAAAGAGAGTTTGATGTGCGTCTAATTTTAATCCATTTGTTTATGATAAAAAAAATGTTTTGTAATGGCTATTTGGGTTTTCAGTTTTTTTATTAACTTCGGGAATGAAGAAATGTCGAAAATAGACATTTCTTAATTGAACGATTTTTTTTAGATTTCCGAATGAGTTGTAGTTCTAGTTCAGTAATAAAATTTACTTTGCACATTTTTATGTTATGCAGACGTCGTACGCCAATTCACCACTTTTATGTCTATAAATAAATCAAAAAGCAAACAAAAAACGTTTGCTACTTAATTCACGTAATAAAATGATAGTCATTCAAACGATACGAATTTAATTTTGAAAGGACCCATAAAAATAAAACTGTGACGCATTTAGTAAATAAAAATTCTATTTCAATATTTACTTTTTCACCACAGCAATCTGATACACTTATGCGCAGATCGTGGGTATGTGTACAGAATCGTCAAAATTGTATTGTGGTGTAAAAGGTGAATTTCTTTTACGGTACATATGACGTTTCGCAGTGCAGATTGGAGTGGGATTATAGCACTTACCTTCGGCTCGAGTTACCGTCCCTCTCCTCAAGCAACAATGCAGCATTTTTTTGTGGAATGTGATACTAGTACACAAAATAATGTTGACAGCAGGGGAAAAACAGGGGAGCCGCTGACGAGGATGTTAAACATACAGGATAATTCACTGACTGAACTGAACTGGCATCACAAGGAAAAAAAAAACTTAGAGAAAATCAGTGAAGATTTTCAACAAAATTCGCCGAAAAAATCAAATTAGCGACAAAATTAAACAAAAGATACCTATTATCATCATCATCTAACTTTATAGACCATTATGGACCTTCCGGTGTGAGGTCTTTATGACACAACCCTAGGAAACAACCCACTCCATGCCCTCCTTTCGCCCGCTATGGAGATGGCTTGTTCGCCAAGAAAAAGTCCCCATACTTCTAAATCTAATTCAATTAAATCTATAAACTTTCTCCGTGGTCTATCACTCACTACCATACAGAATCGTCGGCCTGAAAATTAACCCGTGGTTCGATAACTTTGTTTCGCTACTCAATTCCTTTTTGTTTAACACGTGCGACCTCAATTGACTAGCTTCCACGTTTCCATTTACCTTCTTTCCTCAAAGGTTAAAGTTTGGTTAAAAAAAAAACGATTTCGGTTCCTACAAAATTTTTTGAATGTCTTTGTTTCCAATTTTCCAGAAAAATTCAAAGTACTTGAAATTTGGAAAGAAATTCAAAATTTTCCCTCTCTGAAGAGAGTCGCTTGTTGGGTTTTGGCAATACCAGCAGCTGAGGCCACAGAAGAGCGGGTCTACGGAGATACCGGTTTTGTCAAATCTCCACGACGAACCGCTTTAAGCGGGGATCATCACAATTAGTATTCTTAGCCAAAAAATTTGAGAAATATTCAAATTAAATGTAGGAATACATACACTTGGTTACTGTTTCACACAAAGGTTTCTAATGCTTTTTTACCTTACAAGTTTACAACCTTAAACAAAATGAACAAACATTGCATTCAGGTTTCCAAATTTTATATCATTTGCGATAGGGCTAGGTTCGGCTCGGGTTTTCATAAAACAGGGTTCGAGTTTTACCGGGAATTTTAGATCGGGTTCGGGTCGGGTCGGGTTTCGAAAAAGATTCGGCCCGCACACCTCTACTTGGTACCCGGTCGAATGCCTTCTCCAAGTCCATGAAGCGTATGTATAAGTCCCTGTTCTTTTCATAAAGCTTTTTGGTAGTCTGCGTGAGAAAGAAATCTGATCCTGACACCCCGTCAGAGGCCTGAAACCACCCTGAATCTCATCCAGTACACCTTCCACTATGTTCCTACCCGGTCCACAAGCACACTCGCACCTTACCAACCACACTCAAGAGCGGTATCCCCCTGTAGTTACTGCAAACCTTACGGTTGCCCTTCTTAAAAATCGGAGCAATAACACCGAAGCTCCAGTGATACAAAAGATACTCGGCGATTATTTAGTTTTGTCGCTAATTCTCAACGATTATTTTGCTTAATTTTATCGCTGATTTAATTTTTTTCGGCGAAATTCGTTGAAAAACTTTGTTGATTTTCCCTTTTTTCCCCTTTTTGTATTTTACACAAATATTTAAAACCAGACCGTAGTCAAACATAGACAGCTTTTATTGCCTTTACTTGTAAAACTCAGGTTTAGGTGTCTGAGTGTTTGGTACTGCATAGCGTCACTTTCCAAACGAGATGATAAAATAACAGTACAAAAAAATGGTAAGTGACATAAAACACCTTGCTGTTAGCTCCCTGGGAGATGCGGGAATGGTTAATTATTTTCATTGTAGATATCGCAGTTATGTATTGTACACTCTTGTCGACTTTCTTAATTTAAAAGATAAAGTTTTAAAATACATTGTGAAATGAAATTTAGAAATATATAAATCGCTAGGGAAATTTCCGAACAAATTAACCGATTTTTGAGTTTTGCAAATTTTTTCTATTTGCTCGGCTGCGACGGGGGTCAATTTTTCAGTTGGAACCAATTTGAATGGGTATCACGACTAAGTGAGTATTGGGTGTATTGTGGATTGTTTTAGGAACAAGCCGCAAAAATATGGACCGTTAAAGTTGTCGGTGTTTTGGCGGAAGAAGAGCGATAGCAATAGAAGACATTTATCATGAGTTTCTAAGTTAAAAATGTCAATGATTGATTTAGTCAAAATATTTTTTAAGTTTTTTGTATGCGAATAACCTCGCCTCCAACAAATAACTTAATAAATTAACGTTGAAGTTATAAATAGTTTTGCGATAAATTACTGCGGATATTTCTTCACCTCCACTAAGAGCCATTATATTAACACGCACATACCAAACCTGTAGCTTATTCTTTCTATTGTCTTATAAGATTAGAATTTGACGACTTGAACCCATTCCGTATCCACGACTTGTATAGCAATAAATCTTATTAATGATTGAATCTAATTTGCTAACCGCATTTTTTTTATAAAAAACCTTTTTTTTGTGTACCCACAGACTCGATAATTGAGATAGTTTATCTTGCAAAGCTATTCTAAATGAATATCTATTAACAACGGAGTGTTTTTTTTACTAGAGGGTAATAACATTTTTGTGAGTAACAAAGAATGATAAATAATTTCCATAATAATAAATAATATTCCTTTTGTCCCATAATCCAACGGAAAGTGAGTAAACGAATAATAATATTGAGAAATAAATCGAGCAAACATTTTATGGTGAACTTTAAAATATTCCATTTTAGGATACACAAGTAGATTCAGAAGCTCTAAACGATTATTAGAACTTTTTTTATTTTCCATATCCTTTGCAATAAATCAACGCAAGACTGGTTGGACTAAGAATGAGATAACGCATCTCTAAATTTTCTTTATTGCTCATATAAAAGAGGAATTTAACTACCGAAAGACGTCTGCCATAAATTCTTTCTTTCCATCTTCGCTGGTTTATATAACAATATTTATTGTAACATATAAGATATTACTTTTCATTAAAATTATATGTTATCTACACGGAGTACGATCATATTCACACAATTTTATATATTTTGTTCTCTATCTCTTCCTTTCCTCACCTACACTTTTTTTGGTATAAAATGTAGGGAATTATTCAAGCACATGCTTATATTTCATTTATAAATAACAAAAAAGACGAATTTCTTTTTTCATAATATTTTTTCTAATGGTTAAGATTCTATTCAGGACTTTTTTTTTTTAAATTAATCAGCTTCAATTCCATAGCACCTCTTGCCTCTTTTGGTGACATGAGAATTTTTATTTCGTTTTTTTTTTTACCACACACCCGTCAGATATGCTCGCAAAGGGGTATGAAGACTGTAATTATGTTAACGCTGACAGTATTTTTCATTTCAAAGAGAAAATGTTTTGTGATGAACCAAAACTTTATTTTATGCAAATTAATTTTCATATCTTAAGATCAACATTTTTATTTTAAAACCAAAATTTTCATAACATTCTACATCGAATATCTGAACGAATTACGTTTTTACTAAATTTGTAATTCGAATTAAATTGGCCCCATAAATAATGAATGAATTTTTGCATAAGCTTTCAAAGTTGGAAAATGTTAAATTAATTAATTTTCACTTTTTTGATTGTTTAGAGGAAAAATCTCAAACGAAAAGTACTGCCTTTTTCCATTTTGCGGAATTTTAAACGGAAAAAGTCTTGAGGATTATGTGTGATATGTTTTACAACCAGTTAACACGTACACGATTTGTAAATCACTGACAACATGCTTGTCACAATGACACGTGCAAAGCTACAAGTAAACAACTGTTCCTGTTTGCTCATCCAACGGGTCCATTTTTGTGGTGTTCTTTTGAGTTCCAGTGAACGACAGTTACAAGTGTCTCGTGGGAGTCGTTTGAAAATAAATAAACGTAACCTCAACTTAGCGTTGCTTCATTGTATTTCAAAAATTTAAGAATCAGACAAACTCCTTATGGTAATTGTGTAGTTTTTATAACAACCAAAAGTAGGAAAGCCGCTCTATTTTCTGTCATATTTCATGAGTTTTTGCAGTTATTTCCCATACAAATTTACAGAGAACAATAGACCAATCAGTTTCAGCGATACCTAGCTATTTTAGAACGGGTAGTATTATAATCGATCACCTAAAAATAATTTTTGATCACCTGAAAATACAATTTTGATCACCAATACAAAATAAAACTTAATTAGGGACAAAATTAGTTACACCTACGCTGAGTTAGCCGCTTTAAAGATACATTCCTCCTTTTACGAAGCGGTCGGACACACCCCTGGCCCTAAAAAAGAGTGTTTTATTTTTCTGGTGATCAAAATTGAAATTTCTAGTGATCAAAAATGAATTTCTTGGTGATCAGTTAAACAAATGCCTTTTAGAACCATAGAAATATTACATACATCAGAAATCGTTCATGTTTTTCAACTCTTTTAACTCAATGGATCTTTCGACCAAGAGTGAGAGGATTCATTGAATTTGACGCAAAAAACAATTTCTTTCACTTCAGTTCAGTCGTTCGTACGACGTAGGTGTAGACGTGTGCTTGTATGACTTAAACACAATTGCTATTGTTTCTGTTCAGTTTGTCGTCTTTTCTGGTTAACGCTTGTTTTTTAACGAAACCTTATGGCGATGCATCTACAATTCTACGAGAATTCTATGCTCTTTAGCCGCTCTTGTGGTTTTTCATTTTTATTTCTTCACGACAACGAAAGCGTCATTTTCGAATAATTTGTGTTAAATAGATCAAATGAATCGGTAACGTCGAAAACCACATCATTAGCGCAATCTAAATCGATTGATCGTATCTTGCACTGGTGCATTAAAAACAAATCTTACAATATAAAACGCCTCCTATTGTAAGGTTAACCTAAAAAATGGTTGCGCAAAAAAAAAATCCATAACAATACACCGATCATCCTCACAGACCAACGTGTAGTCGCACTGACGCTAGTCTCAAACTATGGTATCAATCTTTCCACCTACTAATGTA
>CM055406.1:36086117-36097018 GCA_029228625.1 Pseudolycoriella hygida | reverse complement strand
AGTAAACTGTGCAATCAGAAAATAAATTTAATTTTTTGGAAAACATCAGATAAATGGAAAAGGTTAATCACCGGGTAAGTGCTTTCGGTTTTAAATGATATTTGTGAAAAGAAAGAACCAAAACAAACACATCATAAATGGTGCCAACAGCAGAACAGAAATTTGTCCTCACATGTTGCCCGAACTATTAAATCTTCCCCTAGCCGGTTTACCATTCAACCCTATTTCCTCGGCATAGCACTCAGAATAATAGTATATTATTAAACAAGGGATGAGATTTGATTTTTCGTATCCAGGTGAGTAAAAGTATCAGAGGCTTTCAGCATATGCATAACAATGCAATATAAAAATTACTGTAGGTTGCAATGTACGAGATAATGTAACGTAAATCCAATAAAACGTATCGGGCCCATAGTATGCATATTATAACCCTCAAACTGGAGTTTGCGGCCCTCGTGTTATAAAATATCGTGTAACACATGGGTATCACCCCGAGGTTACAGCGCTTGTGTTACAATATACTATTAAAAGATGTCATACAAAATAATAAATATACACTCTTTAAAGTATTCTCTCAAGCTTAAGTCTCTGTGAGGGGGGAGGCGTATGTAGCAGAAAGATTCACGGATTTTGTACGGTCCATACAATTTTGTGAATGGTCAAGTAATTAATCGATAACTTTGTCGGATCACCCTCTCTAGTCATAAAAACTAAAAACAACTCAACATTTACGCTACGTTTTTTCATAACATGAACATCATACGTCAAGCGGCAATCAAAAATGTGGCCAGGTAGAATATCATCAAATTACATATTTCGGGTATTATGTAAGTGGAATGTAATTTTCACTTTCCCTTATGTCTCTTTTTATTTTGTGTTTACGTACATTGTCATTTTAGTATTTATAATGTAAATGCAAATATTTTTGTTGTGTGAGTTTCGACAGTTTGGTTCAGAAAGGATCGCACAATTTTTTTTACGTTGTCAGCAACGACAATGAATGTTTTACTTTTATAACAAATAAAAGTACAGATGTTCATGGTAAAAACTGTTATTTAATGGAGGTTTATATAAAAGCTAGGGATTTATTACACGTGAAATAACACAGGGATTAGAATGGCTTCCTCTGCTGCTATATGCCGTTTTTTTCTGAACACGAAGGGATTCGATTGGCTTTGAAGTGCAAATAGACTTTTAATTTGTAATTTGAAATTAAATTGTATGTTTGTTATTGTACTTCCATAAATTGATTAACTTATGCGGAAAAATCTTAAAGCAATACACGAATTCAAGGCCCATTGGTTTATCTTTATTTTTGAACTTCTTGTTTTTTTTTTATTACCTGGAGATGTTTCTATTTATGTTTCGCTCCTGTTTTCTTCTTGGTCGAAAGCTATATTTATCAAAAGCACTTGTTTGCTGTATTAAATGTTGGTATACTTAACCACCCCACACCATACACAACATTCTTTCAATACGCTCCATAAAATTTCTTTCAGCTTCCTTCCACTCTTTGATACAGTGTTCATGCGAACTTCAATGCTGTACGCTTATTTTTATGTTAACATTTGTATTCCACGATGCTAAAAGCTTGAACGCTTTTATGAAAAAAAAAATATTTCTGTCGGACCTTGTTCAGAACATTCTTGAAAATCTAAAAGAATTTCAAATAAGAACCGTCCGTCGTACATCCACAAGAAAAAAAAAACGTTAGATCATAAGACTGATTTGTTACTGGGTTTTGGTCTGTTAATTATTATTGGTTTAAAAAAACGAAGTGAGTGTAAGTTCCTCTTAAAACATTTCCCATTTCACAAGAAACTCACGATTACCTCACGATTGATGTTTACAATTTTTAGTGTCACATTATAGCGGGTATTAAATAGTCAGCTGCGAGACTGATCTTTACGAAACATTTAACATTCATTACTGCAAACAATAAGACCATTTGCGGTCGAGTAAATAAGAATATCAAAACAAAAATTCATATTTCCGATTTGATCAATTTTTTTTCTAGATGATTAAAAACGTAACCATTTTCGTATTGTTAAGAATTTCAAACTTTTTACATAATTATGCGACGACATGTAACTCCGGATGAGAATGATAAACTACACACTTACAGAAAAAGCTTTTGTTAATGTTGTTGCTGGAGATATTATCGTCCAATAGGAGATATTATCATCACACCGGAAGATATTATCGTCCAATGGGAGATATTATCGTCCAATAGGATATATTATCATCACACCGGAAGATATTATCGTCCAATGGAAGACATTATCATGCTAGCGGATGATAATAAATCACTATCGGAAGATAATGTCGTCCACACTGAATGAATCGTATGACGTGATTGATAATAATTTTATTGTCTACTATTTTCTAGCTGACATGGAAAAAGAGTGACTATGACTGCTGTCATAGCCCTCGTTAAAAAACCATGAAAACGTTACAATATATAAATAACATTAATAACATTAACATAGAACAAAAGGAAAATTACAAAAAATTTACAAACAAAAAGTAAGAAAACATCAAAAATATTACGTCAAAATGAACATAACGAAAGTCACAAGAATAAATAATTTATGAATCTATGTCAAAGACATAGATCGTCAAAGAAAAACAAAAATGTCATAATGATATAATTGCCAAAATGGCGTCGTCAAAAATATAAAAAAAGAAAAGAAAATTCGAAATTTCAAAGTAGCATCTGAGGCGTCGTCAAATACGTTGTCGTAACAATGTAGATGTCAAAAATATCAGCCATCATGTCATAAATAATTAAATTGCCAAAGTGACGTCGTCAAAAATTGAAAAAAAAAGGAAAAGTCGAAATTAGAAAGTAGCATCTAAAGCGTAGCCGTCATCAAATACGTTGCCATGGAGACTATGTAGACGTCAAAAATTTCAGCAATCAAGGTGATGTTCTGCATAAATAAAAATAATAATTTAACTTTTTGAAAAGCTTAGAAAAGACGTAAAAGGTAATCACCGGGAAAGTGCTTTCGGATTTAAGTAGTCATTGTGTAAAGAAAGCACCAAAACAAACACATTATCCAACCATACCAAAAGTTTGGAATACCGAATCGTCTAGTTTGTGCACTTCGTTTCTAAAATAGCGAGATGGAAGTGTAGGATCGACGTGACTTGCGGCAAGATTAAACAACCGACATGCGAAGTTGAATGGTGAACATTGAGAATATTCATGAACGCTTCCGGTGATTCTAATCAATGAAGATCTTCGTAAGACATGTGTACCATCGTTCAGAATAATCCTATTTCGGATAAATTGAGAGTTCAACTTTCCAGTCAGGACATCATGGATGAAAAAGATCGCTGCGTTGGTTCGGCGCCTTAGTAAGGATTTAAGGATTAGTTCAGCACACCTATCAGCATATGGACGAATCCGATAGGAGTCGGTATCTCCTTCAATCCGACGGTCACGGTTGGCATAAAGAACGAACTGTCTTTGAACACTCTCTATAGATTGAATGTGAACCGCGTGATGAGGTGCCCAAACCGTGCTAGCGAATTCGAGATGCGAACGAACTATGGCGGAGTAAAGCATTTTGGCTGTTCCGACGTTAAATCTCCCATAGCACTGCCGTTTTACAAATGAAAGCATTGACATAGCCTTCTTTATAGTGAGTTCTAAGTGGTCATTAAAGGAATACTTGTTATTATATGTGACTCCGATGTAACCCATATACGATGAATCTGTATACGAAATATCTAAGTCTACATTTAGGCGAGATAATAATCATGCGCCTAACAATTCTTGGAGTAATTGAATAAGACGCTACATCCGCATTACTCTGAGACGCGTTAAGCCGGTGGTCCAGACAACACTTGTTATTGGCTATAAAAAGCTGTTAGTGGAGTCTCTAAAATACAAAATACAAATTCAAAAATACAAAAAAAAAATTTTCCTTGTATACGGTTGATGAAGTAGAAGTGTTACTTCCGACACTAATTGAGATTTTCCTTGTACAGATGGCGACGGGAGCGCTTTTCGTCGTAAGAAAAATGAAATTTTCCTTGTACAAATGGTGACGTAAAGGCTAAAGGTCCGGCGGATGATATTATCGTCCGCTGAATAATATTTTCGTCATTTGGATTATATGATAATGTCGTCCAGTGGAAGATATTATCCTTCGCTGAACGATATTCTCATCATACTGGAAGATATTATCGTCTGATGGGAGGTATTATCATCACACTGGAAGATATTGTCGTCCAATGGAAGATATTGTCATCACGCTGGATGATTATATCTTCCACCGGACGATATTGTCTTCCCGGAAGATAATACACTGGGTGATTTTCTCCCCACCCAAGCTACCACTTCTAGGAACTAAATATTTTTACTTTGAAACCTCATACTTAACTGTCGGTCTGTCGTGTTAAGCTTAAAAAACCTATTTCAGTTTAATGTTAGCTTTGTGGAGCTTTGAGTTTTATTTATTTCCTAGTTATGAAATATCAAAGAAGCTCTTCAAAGCTGAAAGTAAAACATATGCAACGCATCAGAATAGATGTGACAAAATAGATGTTGCAAAAAGATTCGAAATGTTGCCTTAACTCTTAAGTGCATGAAATTACGTCGACATTAAATTGAATTGGAAATTGCCGAAAGGGCATTATTGAAAAACCCGTCCGAAGAAACGGCGCAAAAACAAGTCAAAATCCCTGAAAGATCTCAAAATTTAAAAAAATTGAAGGAAGTTTGAAAAAAAATTGCACTAGGGCCGATCTTAGAACCGACCTAGAGCACTTAGAAGAGGCCTCTGACACATACTTCCATGAACAATATGTTCGCATCTTTTTTCTCTGTAACGGTGCACAAAAAACCTCATAATAAAAGAAATAGTCACGAAAAATCACCAAATATCGTGTGTGGTCGCGTATCGTGAGTTGGACCCACACTGAGGACTCTACAGCCCGAACCACTCAACAGATTTCCACTAATTTCCACATCTTTCGTTCAAAACCTTCAATAGCGATTTCCGTTCTAATTTCACAGGTCAAAAAGTTCCACCAACCTTCAAAAAATCACGTTTTTGATCACTTTTCGAACGTAACTTCGAAAGTTTTTAACCGATTTTGCCCGAATTCAAATTCGTTATCACTTATTCAACTATCTTTTACAAAACAAAAAGATTTTGAAAATCGGATAAGATTTACCCGATTTACGTAGAAAAAACACGTTTGGTCCTTGTATGGACTCTGTTTTCGGTCCGGGGCTGAGTCCAGAACATGTTCTTCCATAAAGTGTCGGGCTCACCTAGGCCTTTCGAACAAAAAAATTATGAAAAGGTTTACGCGAGTCTTTGAGCCGACAGTGCACAGATTCAATCCTATAAATTGGCTTTCAGGGGGGAAATTTTTTTTGAAAATCGGTCAAGTTTTACTCAAGGTGACGGACGGACGGACATTTTTTTTAATGATGATTCGTCATCTAAGGACCATGAGCGATGCTCCCCCTACTCGCGGGTCGAAATTGGGGTGGTTACAAACGTAGTGGTAAACGCATAAGACCCCTTTCCGAGAACTTCGTTTACTCTAATTAAAAGATCCGTAAAAGATATTTAAATCAAAGAATGATTTTCGTCTTGTGAAAACATCAAACCTTTCCCCCAAATTTTGAATGTACTGTTGAAGCATACAGCAACATTTTATTTAAAAACATGTGGTCGGCAAACTAAGCCATAACTTTTTGCATAATTCAATAAATGTCTGAAGTACAGGAAGAGAATCACAAGCTTGTGCATCTTTCTTATTTCTCTTTTATCTCTTTTTTCACGTATTCGCTTGCATTCTGTGCATGTAAAACTTGGTTTTTCGGTTAAACGAGTTAAAACGAAACGTTGCACAATCTTACGATTCTTCTCCTGTAATTTTTCTTGTAAAATTACTAGCTCTTTATTATCTTTAAGATCTTTGTTTAGGCAATATGGATTAGTCATTACTAATCACTAGGTGGTTTTTCATTCCACATACATGTGATAGTACATTGCGTATTGCTTTGGAGCCTGTATTTGGCGTTTGCAGTTTGTTCAAAATTTTGGATGCATTTTTAGGTAAAAGCCAATGAACTCAAATATCGGTAGTAGCAATTAGTGTCGTCCAAAATATGGCATATCGAATATATCAGCGAATAGAAATTGGAATCAACAAAAAATCATTAATAAATCTCAGTCCAATTTCCATGAGGGGTTGGGTGGTGCTAGGAAGGTAATTATTTTTAAGAATACGCTATGTATGGAGGCACCACAGAGAGAACAGAATACATGATCGCTGAAGCAGTAACTCCCCAAACATTAAATAAAAAAAAAGTTTCTTGAAATAATGAAGCTAATAAATGCAAGGACATTATTATTTCCGATTGTAAAACACGTAATTTTATTTAAAGAACAACAACTTTTTTGAATCTCTTTCTCAACAACATAAAAGCGTTGAAGACGGAACTCTAAGAGAACTAAGTTTAGATTTCATTCGTAAAATTATAATCCTCCTGTATCGAGTACTTCTGCTTTGTACACCGAACTGAAATGCAACTTTCAAACAATATTATATTTTCCGCAAAAGTTTTCTCATAAAGTTTTTGATTTCCCAACAGTAGAGTAGCTTACACAATAACTCTATAACCTTTAAAGGGGAAATGAACAATAATATCAAGTCAAAGTACAGTAAAGACAATGTTATACATTTTGTGAGTAATACGGTAACAGAAAAAAAGCCAGTCCTGGCTCAAATACATCTCAATTTGTCGTCAAAAAACATTTAAATTCCATAATGAGTCGCATTGGACGCAACGATTAATGTCGACATACAGAACATAAAAAATAAAAAACTTTCATTTACCTGGTGGACATCCGCAGTCATTACTCTGCTGAACTGATACCTGTCGTTCACGTCGTCCAATCTGTAAATGTGATACATCCCTACGCAAACGTTGTATGCCGGACACTTGTAGCGATAATTTTCGAATATCACTAGCAATGTCGGAAAATTCATTTGACGCTGATGCCTTCAGATAAGACAGTGGTACATCACTTTCAAGTCGAGACTCCAATGTTGTGATACGATCTTCCAACTGTCGCAAATATCGAACTGTATCATCGAACTGGGATTGTCGTAAATAAATAAAAATTGAAAATCCCAACGATGTAATGCACAATGTATAGAATAGAATATTGACAAAGGTGTATGTTGGTGGACCCCTATTGTCTGGGGCAATTGTCGGTTTATCCATATTTCTTTACTGGTTTTCAATTATTTTATTTTATTTTAATTTTTATTTATTTATTTTTATATTATTAAATAAATAATACGACACTTCTACGAAACCTTCTTTATTAAGAAATGATCATTCATCATCATCCTAAGGGCATAGTTTTCAAGTAGTCGCTCATTTTTGTTTGAATTTAATTTTCAGTGAAAAACGATTAACAGTTCAAGACACTTCCTTCAATCCACTTCACAAAATTAGCCCCTCTTATTTGAATGCTTGCTTACACTGATGTTCAGTAAAAACAACTAAAAAAAATCACAAAAATTAATTAAAACACCCACTGCAATCCTTTTTTGAATTCGGTATACGAGAATGTATGTTTATTGCGAAAAGGGATTTATTTCTCCACAACAACACTTCGAAAAAGCAGCAAATAGAAAGAGAAAGAGAGATAATATCACCGCATCAACCGACGTACAAAACGTACAAAACTCGACTGAAGAAAATAATTCTAAATATTGGAACATAGACATACTAGAAGCAAAAAGTTCACACGGTGCTTGAGAGTATATAGAAGTTGAGAATAACAATATTTAAAGGGACTTCGGATTGTGTGTTGCGCTGAGATGCTGCTTGTATATTTGTCACGGGTGGAGTACCAAATTATGCATCAGCTTTTGAGTTGAAATAATATATTGTCGTTGAAAATTCTAAAATCTGAAAATTTGAACGGAAAAATGTTTTTGGAAATTTTTCTGTACTCGCCCGATTCCAAAAGTGGATTAATGAAAGGTTGATGTAAAGGCAGAATAATTAAAAAGTACTAAATTCCGCCCCTGTACGATGACAATGATGATATTTTCGAATTCATTTCTCTCATCGTTCGGTTGTTTTGGTTATTTTTGTGTTATTATCACGTCCTTTTTCGTATCGTAAAAGGCAGCAAAATTTGTTATGAGAGAATGTTTAAGGGGAATGGTATAATTTTTGAGTAGATATTTGAGAGATAATTCTTTAGACTTTTGACTTTTGAATTTGAACGGTCGGTAGTTAAAATGCGGTGAGTGATTGCGCTCATAAAATTTGATGTAAAAAAAGTATTTTTCCAGTATGAAAATCAAAAAAGAAAAACTTCGCTATTTTCACATGTCATTTTTATGGGAAATTAAGCCTTGTAAATGTTTCTCTGGATGTAAAAAATTTAGTTTACATAGATACTAGGCCACTTGTAAGGATTTAGACGATTTTGTGGTTAGTGCAGTGCAGATGAACTTTTTGCGTTTTTTTTATAAAAAAAGTGTTTTATTTGGTTGAGCGTTTTCTTCATATTTTATCCCTTCACTAGATTTTATTGAGGTTGTCAAAGTAGGTATCTGTTGATCCATCTCCAACTCCAGTTACCAAGTAGCGCATAAAACTCGTTTGAATGGAGGCGGAACCACGTAATCACTATGCTAGTTGTAATTCAAAACACACACACACCCACACAATTTTTGTGGAGGTCGTATATATTAATGAATTTTTGAAAAGTGCATCGTAATTGGAGTAACAAACTTATAATATCACCCCAAACGGTAAAAGGGGCATTTAAACGGAGTTATGTACTACTATGAGGTCATAACCGTCTTGGAACAGTATGAGTGTGAACAATCACGACAGTCATTTTGCGGATATGAGCAAAAGGCGCTTAAGTCAAAGTTTGGACGTGATGAGAGTTTATTAAGCACAGGAGACGGTAAGTTCCGCTATCGAGGCATTTTCATAAGCTCTGCTATGCACTTAAAAAAATATCACTCCGTTTTGAAACCTCGCATGCGCATAGAGCAAAATTTTCTCTATGCGCATGTGCAGTTTGAAAACGGGGTGATATTTTTTAGGTGCAAATCCAGCCTAATTTTTGGCGTCTACAAATAGGCAAATCAATGCTCCTTTTTCAGTATACGCAGTTAAAGTATAGCTATATATTTACATTGTATTATTTGACTATCAATGTGAACTGTAAAAACGTTATTCTCTTTGCAATAGCATTAAAAATTGTTTATTAGCTAAAGAAGCCAGTCGTTCACTCCTCTAATATTTGAAACCGAACGAAAGTTAAATTTTTTGCATACTGTATTCATCCCATTTTCATGTTTTATCTACTTGCCATAATGATAATCGAAAGTGAAAAATGACTGCGCGAGCCGAAAAAAGTGAAAGTCGAAAACTAAAACAATATCTTGCCACCGAGACGATTTCCACGACGTTCGCTTCAGCTTTTTGAAATTTTTTTTTAATGCTTTTTTTTGAAGGTTAATACGAATAGATAAGGCAAAAAACTAATTTCACTCTAATGGCAAAAGCGTACCCATGTTTCATAAAAAAACATATTCAAGGAACCTGTACGCATCAGTATCTGCAATTACGTCTACATTATATTGGTATGGAAATCGCCGTAAGGGCAATATTGAAAAACCTGTACGAAGCAACGACGCAAACCTTGAAATAAGCCCAGAATTCACAATCGACCTAGAGCTCTTAGGAGTTTGCCTTTTTTTCTCTGCAACGCTGCGCAAAAAACCTAATCATTAGAGGAATATTCACGAAAAACCTCCAAATATCGTGTAGGGTCGCGGTGTGTGTGTGTGTGAGTCTGGCCCATACTAAGAAGATTATAGCCCTAACCACTCAGCATATTTTCGTTAATTTAATTTTCGTGGTTTTCTGATGTCCACACCCTTCATTCAAAACCTTGAAGAGGAATTTCCGTTCTAATTTCGCAGTAAGGCTCGGTATCAGGTCAGGTCAACTGAAACCTGACATCAGGTACCTGAACCTGAATTAAACTGATACCTGATTTGAATCTGACCTGACCTGAATCGACTTGAAACCTGAAAATGACCTTGCATCGTACCCCCCTGAGACCTAGTTTTTCACATTCAACGTAAAATTTTGATTAAAATCGACATTTTACTCATTAAAATCCGTCCAGTGGATCCGAAGATATGACCTTCAGAATATCGTCATTTTCCATAGAAAATGTGCTATCTCATAGATGCCAAAGTTACTGCAAACATCGTACGTTAGTTCCTCAGTTAGGTAGTTAGTGGGTTAGTTAGTTCCAGAGTCATTTGTGTGAAAACCGACTTTTTTGGCTCGTGCTCGAAAACGGCTCGATAACTTTCCTTGAAATTTTGCAGGGACCTTCGGATGGGCATTCTACGCCATATGAGATTTTGGTTATGAAATAAGGGGGGGGTGGTACCAGCCTCGTTTGGGCGGCAGGGCTCTCAGAAGGCGCCATATAAAGCCTATATAAAAGAATGTTTTGTATGTGTGTGTGAGTGTATTCGCAATTCTCTTTGACAATAGATGGCATTATGCAAGTATGCTCGAATTGACAGCTGAAGATGATTTGATTTAGTTCACTTTATCACAACTATATGTGAATGTGGTGTCGCTCCCTTCGTTTAGAATCACGAATACTTTGGTATGGGTCAAATATAAGCAAAAACGGACTTAGGGGGAAAATTAAATTTTTTTTGAGTTGGAGACAGATGTTTGATGTCAAAGGAAAAGTTGTTGGGTTGGGTGTGATGTGTGTCAGGGTGACCAACAAAATGGCCGACGGTGGTATGGGACGGATTTAGGGGGAAAATTGAATTTTTTTTAAATTTTTTTT
>CM055406.1:36073434-36085617 GCA_029228625.1 Pseudolycoriella hygida | reverse complement strand
AATGCATCCCCCTCACTCCCGTCTCGATCTACCCCATGTTACAATAATATTGTTTGTAGTAAACGTAAAGGACTTAGATCCCTTTGTACTTCGTACGGGTCCAAAAACAAGTCCTCGACATAAAGTTTGGGCCACATTAGTGTTATGTTTTACGCGATTGAAGCAAATAAAATATAGAATCATTTTGTGACTTTGTGCCATTGTATTGATGTGTCTATGGGCTGTGTTTCATATTCGCTTCAAAAAAGTTCGGCGAAAAATATAACTTTGAGGTGAAATTACAAAAATTTAAAAGGAAACAAACTTATGAATTATATTTAATTTGATAGCATTAAGGTAGCTTATTTAAGACGATAAGTAAATACCCAGCCCGAAATAATGGTGGTGTTGATGATGCACACCTGCCGGATATTTTTTCGTTTTAATTTCACACAATATTTTCTAATAAATAAAAGCGGACATAACACGATTCTGTTTCATCGAGTTCCGTTAAATCAGGCCAAAACTCCGAACCCATTCCACCCATTTGGCCACCTTCGAGACAGACTTAGAAGGACCCTTGAATACGAAGAATTTGAAACATCTTTGAAAAACTAGCCGATCTACTTTATTTTCAATATTCTCATTCTCCAATTTACCGCAACAGATTACCACTAGCTCTACATTCGTTTATATTTTCCATATTTTCTAAATTAAGCGGTGTTATCACAGTGACGCTATAATTATTATATTACATATATCACACGCCGTTTAAATTAAATTAGTACTTTCCTGTTCAGTTTCAACTGGTTAAGTTACATGATGTACTAAAAACATTTTTTGGCTCATTCGAAGTACTGGGCCTAATTTGCCCGCTTTTACATTATTATTCATAATATTATTTTGGTTTCGCATTCTCTCATCTCACAGACACACAGCCACTAACGCTATAGTGATGTATGCTTTTTTTGCTTGCCATGGACGGAGGCGCTGTTTTATGTTGTTTCACGTTGTGTTACCCGCTAATTGGAGTCTTGTGAGAGAAATTATGAATATGCAGAGTAAATTCATCGTTGTTCCTAAATAAATGAGTCTCCATAAATGTGACCACTGACACAACTAGTTTAGAGGATACGTTGACAAAATCAAATTATGTTAAGAAGGAACTTCGGAGTAGCTCAGTTTCAATTAATTTCATTTAATGCCAAATTAATCTCCACATCTATTTGATGGCTAAAGACATAAAATTATGTTTAGATTAGATTTACAAGCGGATACTTTTGGACAAAGTAAACTACAAAAAGAAAATCCTCTGAAAGCATTTTTACCGCATTTCCTGAATGTTGGATTATTTCCAACAATACGAATATTCTCTGAAAATTTGAAAAAATTTAAAAATCTGGACAGTGACTTTACAATTTGTTGCATTTTCTTTTGTTTTAAAATACCATTTTTAAATGTTAATATTAATAGCAGTAGTTCATTAAAATTTTCAAACGATTTTTGGTTGACTCAGGATTTTATACTCAAAGTACGCATCAAAAACATTGAAGTTTTGGTATCCTAATTAAATAATTTGATTTTGAACCGCTGTAACTAAAATAATGCAGTGGTGCTGCTATAAGAAGGTAGAGCAGACGAGTCGTAGTTTTGCTCAGCCTCGAAAAATCTAGCGTAGTATTGTCCAAGCATCGAAGCAAGATCTTAAACGGCACCTCTGGCTCTGGTTGCCTAATTAGTTGGTGAAGTTCTGAAAAAACATATGCAAGGAACCCGTATGCATTACAATAGGTATAGCAAACAGAATAGATGTTGCAAAAAGACTCTAACGTATCTAAGTAAATATTGGTTTAAATCTTCAGTGTATGAAATTACATCCACATATATGATTGGAAATCGTTGAAAGGGCAAAAACCCATCCGAAGCAACTCCGAAAAACCTCTCCATATCCATAAAAAAGCCCAAAGTTTGATAAAAAAATATATAAAATTGTTTTTTTCACACAAAATTTTTTTTTGTACTTCGAATCGACCTTGAGCACTTAGGAAAGGCCTCTGACCCATACTTCCATGAACAAAAATGTTCGCTACTTTTTTCTCTACAACACTGAATAACAAACCTCATCATTAAACAAATATTCACGAAAAACCACCAAATATCACCACAGCTCGAACCACTTTACAGATTTTCACTAATTTAATTTCTGTGATTTTAGGATGTCAATATCTTTTATTAAAAACCTTCACGAGCAGATTTTGCAGAGATATAAGTCGAAAAAAACCACGTTTTTGACCACTTTTTCGATCCATAACTTTGTTTCTTAGTTGATTTTGCACAAATTCAAATTCGTTATCATTTATTCAATTATGTTTCAGGAAAAAAATCATTTTGAAAGATTTTTTGATAAGATTTACCCGATTTATGAAGAAAAAAAGCGTTTTGTTCTACTAGAGACTTAGTTTCAGAGCCGTGGCTCCAACGACTCGAAATCAAAAATTGCTCTTCCATAAATTGTCGAGCATGCATTGACCTTTCAAACAAAAAAAAAATATGAAAATCGATTTACGCGAGTTATGAACGAAAGACGGAACACTACTTAGGCGGCCCTTCGTCCAAAAATGCCCATCTACAATACCAAGCCCACTTTTGGTACTACCTTTTAGGGGAAAAAAATATTTTGAAAATCGGTAAATTGTTACTCGACTTATCGTGTTTACGGACGGACAAAATTTTTTTTGCTGATTTGGCATCTAAGGACCATGATCGATCCTCCCCTAATCCCCCTCGAATCGATTGGTTACAAACGGGTCCAATAATGTCATATTTTCCAGAGGCTTCGTTTCCAACAACCGTCCTCGACAAAAATATCGCAATGTTTTCCGAAATCGTGAAAATTTCTAATTAGCGGAACACTCGGGACAAATCCATCGATAATTGCTTAAGGCCGGATTCTAGGTACTGACGTGGGACGTGGTAGAATAGTCAATGAATTGAATGAGCTTTTTGTTGTTTTGTTGGTTTTAGGTTGGTGTTGTATAGGGCAACTCTTTCGCAAATTTCTACAAATCTGCAGACCATCCATCATGAGTGGTGTTGCTAACAGAATCTTCCTTCAGACGCGCGTGTCTTGATGCCTTTATACGGTCTGATTTACTAAAAGTTTGTTATTATTTGGCAACAAAACCGATGAAGTGATGCAACTAAAAACAACAAAACAGCAAGCATTGTTGGAAAGATAAAACAACAATTTTTCCAACAGTGCTTGCTGTTTTGTTTGCTATTTTGCTGCTTTTAGTTGCATCACTTCATCGGTTTTGTTGATAAATAATAAAAAACTTTTGGTAAATCAGACCGTATCAAGGCATCAGGACACGCGCATGAGCGTCAAAAACCGATTAGCAACACTACTAGAAATTTGCGAAAGAGTCGTCCCATACAACACTAACCTAAAACCAACAAAACAACAAAAACCTCATTCAATTCATTGAGTATTCTGCCATGTCAGTACCTAGAATCTGGCCTTAAGAGCGATACTTTGGTATGCATCACTTTTTCAGACCTTCATAATAACGTTTAGTTCATTTAAATTTTCGGCATTAACCGTACGGGCTTAGCGTATCATTTTGTAACTGTACATCTCCTCTCATTCAATGCCGTTACATGTTAAAGTATGAAAAATTCAAGTTAAAATTTTGTTATTACGCGAATGTTCCCTGATGTCACTATATTTGCATTGTGCACTGACAAACAAACATTTAAGTTCATCTTTTATGTGGAAAACGGTAACATCTTAATAGGTATCACACGAAATTATGCTAGGCAGACGAACATCAAACGTTTGTAATTTCAAATTAAAATTCGTATGCTTTACATTTCGAAAGAAAACGTATAAAACACTTCTCAAAGAACGAAAATAAACTCAATTGTGTTATGAAACATACGCTCTGCAAATCGAAATTGAGATTTTTTTTATTTTATGAATGAAATTCTGTACAGTGAGAGAAGTGTTTTATGGAAAATGTATTCGTGTGAAGTGCGGATGGTATAAAGAGACTCTTTCGGTTATTGTATAATAAAGTTTTGGAAGTTATTATACAATCGCTCATACAATGTGTTGGCGCAACTATTTAGTGAATGGAATTGAATAAAGGACTTAACCATGAACAACAAGCCGCCTCTTAAGATGCATAAACAGTATTTATTTACCGAGTAGTTTTCTTGTTTTCTGCTGATAGAGTAATTTGCTGTTTGGTTTTTTGTTTTGCGCACCATTCCTTTCTCATTAATTCTATAGTTTTTATTGAACTTCTACTTCGGCGAACTTGAATGGATTAACTTTTTATTATGTGCTCAGTGTTCATTGTTTTATTATTATATGTATAACGCATGAAACGAAAGAGAAATTTAAAATCGAACTGTATATATACAAGGAAATCATTTCATGGTTTTCGATGTTATAGGCAACGCGCTAAAGTGAAGAAGACCACACACTTCATGCGAAACGAATATTTGAAAATAATAAAGGAGTTTAACGGAAGCTCTTGTGGTATTCTACATTTTTCTAAATCAGATAAAATAATGAGTTTACGAGACAATGATACGAAAAATTTTTACACGTTTCTGAGCGCTAAGTTCTAATGTCTATCGCGCTAATTTTCAATTCAATGTCTCCGACCAGAAATTATCATACATCTCTCCGCTCACCCTAATATTTCAACCGAATTTTACATAGGGCGCATAGGTCACTTATGCAGCGAATATTCCACTGGAGCTTCTGCTATTTTGGCAGGCGAAGTGCCAGGCATAATTACAGATTTTTTGATTTTTTTTCTTCCTTTCTTTGGTATTCGGACAGAGACGGATCGAATTAAATTAGATTTGTTGAAGGCTGAATCAATTATACAAAAGCAGTCTCAACTACTCTTCTGGCGGAATGGTTTCACAGAAATTTAGTCCTGCCACGCCGGGTACTTGTAACTGAAGTGTCTCGCCGTTTCTGGGACCACTTTACAAACTTTGCACGCGGGGCTTGTTTAGGTGGTAGTTCAGGGCAGAAGGAATTCACTAGTCTCAGATGCGGATTCAGGTTTCCAGCTTTAGAACAACTTTGAAGTTGCATCGGAAAATTATATATTTCAGGGAATCAGTAGAAGAATTAGATTGACTAACTGTAAGCTCAACAACAACACGTGGACTTTGTAATCATTGCCTGTAAACTGTGGTGGTCTGGTGGTTAGTAGACTACGAGTTGCGGCCCTACAAGTATTTTTATCATCAGTACATTCAGTATCTTCCTTGGTAAGCTTTATTTTAAATTCACCTGCTCTAAACCCATAACATGCTGATTGCGCGGATGGTCTTAATGAATGGAAACGCCTGCACCCCTGAAATCTATTTTTCAGCTCAACCAGGTTCTCAGAAATAATGGCGCACAATCACATACACCAAGTTGGTAAAGGAGCTACATTTCGAAGAACGGGATGAGAGAGCAAGGTTTTTGCCGTCCAATTTTGGATTTCGTCGTTCCAAAGTAAAGAATAAATGCAGAAAGTAGAAAATACAGAAAATTAATTTTAAGCAGATTGACTAACTTGAACTAACTTAATCAAGACGTACTACGACTAATTCATTGAACACTAGATCATAAGATTGTATAAATCAACACACCTCCTCAATCTTAAGATCCAGTATTACATCTCCTCAACTACAGTAATCGAACACATCTCGTTAATAATCACTTATGAAATTCACATGATTCCACAATCAATTATAACCATGGTAACTTCAATTCATAGTCCATTTCAGTATCGGAGCCACTTCTGTTTCCTGAATAATTCCAAATTCCAATTGTTTCAAATCGTTACCCTCTTCTCTAATCCAATGATGTGTTCACTCCAATCGTGTCATAATTCCAATTGTGATGTAATTTCGATTGCCGCTCGATGTTCCGTAATCCTTCGTGTTTCGTAATCCTTCCAAATTCTGTTTGTTTATAAATTCCATTTGCTTCCTTCTAAATTTAATTTCCTTCCAAATTCCATTTACTTCCGAATTCCATTTCCTTCCAAATTCTATTTCCTTCCAAATTCCATTTCATTCCAAATTCCATTTCCTTCCATGTTCCTTAAGACGTCTCCCAATTCCTCTCGGGTATCAGCTGGACTATGGTATAAACCACTCCCAACACCGCTGATGATCCCATTTCCGATATAACTTCAAATTTTCTTGTAAAAGTTCCATGTCTTATTTCCGTGTCCGAATTCCACGTCGTATTTCCGTGTCCGAATTCCACGTCCTATTTACGTGTCCGTATTCCACGTCATATTTCCGTGTTCAATTTCCACGATCCATTTCCGTGCATTTTTGAACCAAGACAAATATTAAAATCTTTCTTTTACATTCCTTTCTGTGCTATACTGCGTTCTCTGGGCCCATAGCCTTTTGGATTTCGTCGTTCCAAAGTAAAGAATAAATGCAGAAAGTAGAAAATATAGAAAATTTATTTTAAGCAGACCGAACAGGTTGACAAACTTGAACTAACTTAATCAAGACGTACTAGGACTAATTCATTGAACACTAGATCATAAGATTGTATAAATCAACATCCAACGACTGGAATCGAGAGTGGCATGCATTGCCGACAATAATGCGTTTCGAGTGATTGTAGGACTGCGTTTGCGTGTGTACATAGTCCAAGAGCATCGATTTCAATATGTGATGATTGCAATAAAGTTCGTCCAATCGTTTAATTTTGTTTTGTTTATTAAGTAGCGGTCAAAGTGACATTTGTTTTGTCAAGAAAATTACTCTACCGCTACTTTCTTATACCATTTCAATGGTTTATTTAGGCAAGGCTTTAAAGTGTTCGCCACTTTTCGTTTTTTTTATTTTTCCAGCGCCCCGGGGCAATGTCCCGAATTGCCCTGAGGTTAATCCGTCTCCGACTAGTCTGTGTATTGCAGCATGGTCCACCTTTTACGCTTTTTTTACACAGTACTGTATCTAGACCGCTTTGGTGGGGGGGGGGGGGGGCTGTTTTCAAAGGAAAAATTTTTGTTACGGCGCCAGCAGCTTTTCTTTCAGTTTAGCGAACAATTTTTTTATTTTGGTGTTCAACTGGTGCAAGTAAGGTTTTCATGCATTGCGCCGCATGTAAAGATTTTCGTCTGCCTAAACTTGTTCTTTAGGTAATATAGCTCATTAGCTACGCCGCGTCGGGTGAGGCTCAGGAGAAATTTTTTGATTGTAGGACTTATTATAAGTAAGAATTTCAATAATTGATTGATTTGGGTTCGTAGAAGGAGAAAATCTCGCCTCCCCCTAGATACGGCACTGTTTTTACAATCAAGTTATAAAGTCGATCAAAATACTTAAAGTGTTTCAATTTTTAATTTTATTATTCAAAACGTCATTCTTGACTCCACTTACACTTATTCGCCACTTTGTGCGTTTGCTAGATGTCTGATAAAGAAAAGGATTCCAAAAGGAAATCTTGCAATTAGTATATTCAATTCAATTCAATATATTTAATACTCGGAACAAAAAGAAAATAAATTCATAATAAATAATAAAATATAAGATAGCCTTCGATTCAACGTATACAAAACTTTTAATTGCAAATGTGAAAAGAAAGTGCGGAGTGCTTCAGAGTGCAAAATCATGACCTTTATGATCATGTAGAAGCAACTGCAACAATAACTCATTTCAGTACAATGCATTCTTATAATTTCAACTCACAAATTCCATACCGCATGTCAATATTTGTTTAACAAACTTGAGACGAAAGATATTGACGATTTTCATTTGACTTTGTTTTCCTTATTAAAATGGTTTTCTTTGATTTTCTTTGCTGTGTAAACTTCAAATTTTCGTTGATTTTCTTTCTTTTTTGAGCACTGAGTTCCGTTCGAACTTGGTTTTTTATTCAACAAAGTACGTTTGTCTAAATATTTCTTGTGCTCCGTTTTTAGAAAAGTATCTCTTTAGAGCCCGAGGTCAGTTCTACCGTCGATAGCCTCGAAAAAATTAACAGTCATTTCTGACTTCTTTTTAAGATCTCGTCTCAGAAAAACTTGACCAATTTTGTCAATCAATGGTTCAATGGACACGAATCAAGGTCTTAAAAAAAATTACAAGAGTCACTAAGTGGACCCACTCCAAACCAAACCACAAAAACCAAGTTGAAATGACGAACATGATCTGATATCTGGAGACATGATATCTCTCTATCAATCTACGTTCGATTAATATGCCCCGAAGGCTCCACAATTTCCAATTAATGATAACGAAACCAATTAATTACAAATCAAATGTAATGCCACTTCGATTCGATTCAACTACCACAACAAGCTATCGACATTTTTACTAAATGTTGCTTCAACCGAACAAAAACAAATTTGTCACAGCCTTTTTACTATCCGCCGTCAGCTTCACTATTTATTTCTTACATCTTTGAAATACGACTCGATTTTAAAAAGATATTCATCGAATATTGGTTTTCAATTTCTTCTTCGTTATTGTTGTTCGTCCTTCGATGTGAAAAGTCGTTGGACTCGCAAAATCACTGAAACTCAATGAACTCTTCAGGGGCTGTCCCTAAATTACCTAACACAATTATTAAAGTTTTACCCCCTGCCTCAGCCCTCTCCCCCAACCCTGCCCCAAAGCTCAACACCAATGAATTTAGAATAGGAAAACTTGCGTAACACAAACTCGGACCCTTTCCCCCAAGAGCGTTACGTAATTTAAAGACAGACCCGCAGGAGTAGAGGGTGGAAATGACACAATAAATTCACATAAAAAATTAAGAAAAAAGTGTTTAAAAAAATGTCCGTGAGCAGAGACTTCCATATGGACAAAAATGATCCCCCCAATTTTCTCTACAACACAGCAAAGAAAACTTAAGGATCGGAGTGGGTCGACCCACACCTGACCCACAATTTTAATGGGTCGACCCACACCTGACTCATAGTTGCAGAATTCACAGAAATAATTTTTCTGTGTGTTGTAAAACATTGGGTCGGGTGTGGGTCGACCCGCTAAAATTGTGAGTCAGGTGTGGATCGACCCACTTCGATCCTTAAGAAAACTCATTATTAAAAAATTACTTATGAAACTAACTATCGTGTAACGGTCGCTAACACTATGAACCCTACAGCACGAATAGAAAAGTAAGTACACGAGCAATCTACCGAAATATTTTTTTCATTCCTAGGACGGAAAACTGATGTTTTCCGTCCTATTTTAAACCAGAAAAGGAGTTTTCTGAACCCTCGGAATGAAAAATAATGTACGAGACTCGAGAAATACATGTTTTCGACTAGTGTGATTGCATCCCTTGGCTTTGCCGCGGGCTGCAAACCTCACACTCGTCAAAAACATTTATATTTTTCTTAGTTACGTAAATAACTATTGTCATGTTTTTTATTAGGCCTAGACGGGAACAAAAGAAAAGGCTATTTGTTGTACTAAATAATAAAAAATAGGGAATATTGGAATGCTAATCGTTCGAATCAAGAGCTGCAATTCGCTCGGATTAGAATCGAAGCTTTTATCGAAACAATTAACACAACAGGTTTGATTTCTTGTAGCACAATTGTTAGTCTTATGAGAATTCCCATTATACGTTTACTTCTCTGGCTAAGAAACTTCCGAAATTCCACTAGTTTTACAAATAACTATATTTGATTTTTAATGCTTTTTCCTGGAAAAATTCATTTTTGCCTTTTCGGAGACTTGTAATATATTTACGAAGCTTTCACAATATAAGCATCGTGTGATATATGTCGCGTCAGTAAAATACCATGCAATAGTTACACCACACATTTTTCAATACGCTCTACAAAATATTTCCACCTCCTCAAAATTTTACTGTTTCTACACCAATGCTGGTTGTTTTTGTTAACCGAGTGGTGATGGGTAAATGTGTATACAGGATATTCGTTTATATATATACAGCCAGTTCCGATACAATGCAATAACCTCGAGCGATTGAAAAATAAAATATAAAAATGGAAATGAATATTTCCGATTTCGATAAAGTATTCACGAAGTATGCGTAACTTGAGTTTATGAAATAATAATACTCGGAAAACTGCTGTCGCTGCAAATTGATTTGAAAATTAATTTTACCGACTATGTAGTATACAAATCAGTTTGAACTCAAATTACAATGGAAATAATAAAGACTACGATCGCTCACAAAATAATCTTACATCTAATATAATAGATGATGAGGTTGTGAAAGAGAATTTCCTCCCAATAAGCTAAAGAGCGAAATTGAAGAGATTCGAGAAAACTTTAATATTAATATGTAGAAGAGATTAGTTATCAATTATGTTCATTCAACGGGTCATTCATATCGTAAAAGTAAATATCCGATTTTCTACTAGCGCCTCTCAAATTTACAAAACTGAATACAGACGTTCCGCGAAGTAAAATGCTTCGAATACAACTAACGCCATTTTCAGCTGTGAGAAATGCTAAAATACGGCCTTACCGTAAGTTAATCCCTCATATCGTATACCTAACGTATAAAACATCCCAGATGAACAGACTATTCGGAAGGAAAATATTTCATCCAACTAAAAATGATCTGAGACGGAAGTTATTAAATCGTAATTCGTTTTTACTCTAGTCTAACATTGAATAAGCAGCGTAAAGTATTTCGTCTAAAGGAAGATTTTGTAACAACACGTAAGAAAAGTAAGAGATATACTCCGATCAATCGATATTTCAATTTCAGTTAACGTTGTAAAGAAAAGCACCGCATTTTTTTTCGACGCGGTCGGCATGGATTTATCGCACAATCATAGTAATTGAGTTTTTCCTGTTATATGAATTATTATTTAGCCTGCATAAAGCACAGCGGCGATGGTATCTATTTAACCAGTTTAAATCACAAACATTGTTATTTTATTATGGAATGAGCCGACAGGTGCAAGATGCTGTTACCTTCGTCATTTAGTGATGTGTCCAGGTAATTTGATCCGTACGAAGAACGAAGTTCTTCGAAAAGGGGTCTTATGCGTTTATGACAACGTTTTTGTAACCAGTCGAATTTCGACCCGGTGCCGCTTTCACCTTTTTGGCGCCCTCTGGCAGCCACAAATTTCGCGCCCCTGCTTTGCAAAAATTACGTAGCAAATAAAGATAAACTCTTGAATTGTTTGTCATTGACATAACATCAGAAATTAACACATAAGAACATAAGAAGAGGTCAACATTTGTATTACAATCAGGTGGCGTAGATCACGAAATGTCTGCATAGCTTTGATGAACGTGATAAGCTCAAGACTTAACTGTGGAGGCAATACTCTCAGAATTAGAGTAAAAAATAGTTGGAGTTCTTTAAAAGATGGTGACTGTTAACATCACTGTTACGATTCGCTAGTCTGAGTCAAATAGATACATTAGCAATTGGTTCTTCATGCCTCTATCAACATAATAAATTGAATAACTTACCAGATGATTAGCACGATATGCCGAAATGTTGATCTCTTCTAATAATCTGCATAACGCAACTATATCTGAGTTATATTTTCTTTCTTGCTTTTACTTTAACGAATTTTTCTATAAGGTAGTGAGCTAATAGACATCTCTGTTGAAGAACAATGAACTTGTGCCTTTTCTGTGTGGCATGAAGTACGCGCTCGCTTGCTTTTGAAAATTTGGCGCCCTTCTGCATAAATCGGTAAATTTATCCGATTTTCAAAATCTTTTTTTTTTCCTGAAAGAGAATCACAACAAAAACTCTTTTTAAAAGGAAAACGTTACGCAAGTCCTCGTCTCTTCTTCCAAAACAACTGATATAAATTTGGGTGACGCTTACAGCTTCGGAACACAAAAAATTCTCTTGAAGTATTTTCATTTTCGATTAAAGAAATGCGTCACAAATGCCGGACCCCCAATGTTATAGTTTTTCTGTTCTTTCAGATTTGACACGAAAAAAAATTAGGTTTTGCGTGATGTGGAGTACGGGTAGTCACATTTTTGGCGTGCGAAATCTGAAAGCGCAGAAAAGTTATTACGCTAGGAGGGTCCGACATTTGTGACGCATTTCTTTAATGGAAAATTAAAATATTTTTAAAAAAATTTTCGCGTTCCGAAGCTGTAAGCGTCACCCAAATTCATATCAGTTGTTTTGGAAGAAGAGATGAGAACTTGCGTCACGTTTCCCTCCTAAAAAGGGTTTTTGTTGTGATA
>CM055406.1:36052098-36072934 GCA_029228625.1 Pseudolycoriella hygida | reverse complement strand
CAAACAACGCTAACAAAAATTTTAAGCTTTCGATCGTAGTTCCGTGACGAAAAACGTCGAATTATGGTCATTAGGAGCAAGAATAAGGTTTTTTGGTCGTCCGTATAGCTCCCTCTAAGGAGAGCACGCACGGGGGACTTCGTTCGGGCCCACTGTGCTAGCTATATAAACAGACATTTGCGGCCTAGAACCTACCTGTTACTATTATTATAGTTCAGGATGTCCTTTGAATTCAGATTTTTAATCAGGTCGTACCTGATTGTGAGCCGCCTAAGTGCTGTCTTCTTTAAGTAATGAAAGCGGGACAGTTACAGAGATAGTGTTCGGCTGTGCTTTATGTGGCTTTCATTCAGTAGACATTTGTTGATGCAGTTTTTTGATTCCTCCCGGGGCAAATAGTTAAAAAAAGACTATTCGCCCCCCGGAGCAAACAGTCAAAAAAAAGAATATTCGCCCCCGGGCAAATAATCACTTCGTTTTCTAAACGGCTGCATCACTCACTATTTTTTCCCTGAAAGGTACATAATGTCCGATGATTCAAGTTCAAAAATGAGCAAAATCGGTCAAGTGGTTCCGGAGATTTGGTCGAAAAAGTGACCAAAAACATGATTTTTCGAGGGTCGATAAATTTTTTTCGCAAATATAGATAGTATATAGCATATAGTTATAGTATAGCACAGAAATTGTTCATTTTGGTGTCAAATGAAAGCATTTGATCTCAAAAAACTGAGAAATTTTTTTTTGTGGAAATTGGGTCCTTGGTCTGGGCACTGGGACCAATGGAATGAACGAAATTGAGTTTCTTGCTTTTTTACAAAAGCAGATGGTTTTTCGTCTCTATTTGGTCAACTACGCAATATGGAGATCTACTGTCAGAGGCAAAATTGTACAGAATAAAATTTTAGAGAACAAGCATTTCAGGGCTTTAGGGAAAAAAGGCTCAATCCTGGAATATTACCACTTTCAGAATTGGGCGTGATGACCCATATCTATAAAATTTTGATGAAGCGTCATGATGAAGAGAGTCCGCAGTAAATTGGAAATTAGAACAGAGTGAGAATGTGATGTTAACGTTGAAGCAAAAGTAGAGAAAGAATTTCTTTGTTTCGATTGGTCCGCGCAAAAATACGGCTATACTCTCTCAAAAATTATTTATACGGAACTCGGAATTTATAGTAAAGCGACAATAATTCCAACGGTAAGTGACTGTATTTGAGTTGTATCGATGATTTAAAATTTTGCAGGCTTTAATCGGATCCCGTAGCGACCTTAAAATGTAAGATTTTGTCGATTTCATCGGCAAAAATCCTCGAAAAGGTTTGGTGCCTATTTTACGCAGGGCCGCTCACATTTGGAATTTTTTTCTGTTGTAAGGTTTGTTGCTCAGTCATTGCGACGAAATCGAATCAATACAGAAAAAGCTTTCGATGTATCACCTCAACGTGAGAAGAGACGAAAATTATTGCCTCCCGCCATGTACGGAAAGGTGTAAATCGATTGGCTTAGCATTGAAGGTCTTCTTCGCGGAAGGCTTAATATGCGCGCTTTGCTCGTCTTTCTCATTTTGAGAAATTGGTTATTTATTTGGGACCTTACAAATTATAAACAGGGGATTTTTATTTGCTCGTTTCTCATAACGATACGTATTATGCATATCACACACTATTGAAAATACTTAATCCACATAAAATCAACACTACTTAACATTTCAATTTTTATGATTGATTCACTTTGTGCCAATTTGTGCCGACGCGACGTAGTAATAAATTCACTCCTTTAGTTCCACTTTTTTTCTGGAACTAGAAAAGGTGAAACAATGTCACGTTCCTAATTTATAAAAGTTAACCTTTGGAAGCAAAGGAGCGAAACTATTGCAACGTGTCGGTTAAATATCGTCGGAACATATTTCCTTCGCGACTTCAATCAAAATGTTGCTTTCAATGTTATCAAACTTCGTTTTGTTAAAAAACATCTCTTATTTTGTTTAAGTGTTATTAAAAACTTTATATAATCTGTTTCGTCCCTTGCAAATATTCACTATGCTATCCACCGACATTTGTGGTCGTTTTTCTTCCACTCCCCCGGTTAGTGGGGACTGGACGATATTGATAACCACATAAATACAAAATATGTTTCAATATAACCAAAATAAATAGGCAATATAAGACGACGATCGGGATGCTTTTATATTATTTTATTTGTTTCCTTTTGTGTTTGTACGAAAACAGTGAGTGTGTATTTAGTGTTGGTCCCTTGGGAAAATTAGGGTGGCATTTTCCCATTTTATGGTTGAGTAATGTTTCCATATAAAACGTCTTATATTCGACGACATATGACCAGCAAAAATTATTTATGTCTTATATGTGATAATGCACAGCACAGCGACAACAACGGCAAATAAATGAATTTTTATATCCACTGCACTCCGACGGATACCTTAAAATTTAACTTCGGTTTAGAGGATTTATATTATTTCATTTTCTTGAAAATTCTTTTTTGTCGTGAGTCATTCTGCTTCACTTATAGTCAGAATTGTGAGAAGTGTAGTCGAAAGGAGTATTATCTTCTGAAGTCATTGTCGTAGGTGGTCTACCTCCCCATGGATATTAGTTGATATTATTTCACAAGAAAATCTAAGCAGGTGATGCTTTTGATAAGACCACGGATATGGTTTTGAGTACAAACAATAGTTGAACATTTGCATTGGACCCGCATGCATTAGAATAAATGTGGCAAACAGAATATATGTTGCAAAAAGGTTCGAACGTATCTGCGTCGACATTACAATGGATTGGAGATTGATGAAAGGGCAATATTAAAAAACCTGTCTGAAGCAAAAGCGTAAAAAACTCTCCCGAAACCCCAAAATTGACAAAAATGTTCACCTCAATTTTCTCTACGACATAGTAAAAAGCCAATTTTTGGGTTAGGGCCGACCTTAGTACCGACCTAGGGCCCTTAGAAGAGGCCTCAGACACATACTTCCACCGACAAAAATGTTTGGCACTCTTTCTCTTCAATACTGCACACAAAACTTCATCATTAGAGGAATATGCATGAAAAACCACCAAATATCGTGTAGTATGTACTAGCGTGAATTGAGCTAACAATAAGGACCCTAAAGCCCATATCACTCAACCAATTTTCTCTAATTTTTTTTTTTCGTGAATTCTGGAAGTCCAAATCTTTCATTCAAAACATTGAAGAGCGATTTCCGTGCTAATTTTGCAGAGATATAAGTCAAAAATTTTCACAGACCTTCAACAACGTTTTTGACCACTTTTTCGACCGTAACTTCGAAAGTTTTCCGCCGATTTTGCCCAAATTCAATTCAGTCATCAATTTTTCAGATATCTTGCAGGAAAAAAAATTAAAATCAGATAAGATTTAGCCGATTTATGTAGAAAAATCACGTTGTGCCTTAGTAGAGACTCAGTTTTAGGGCCTTCACTGAGTCCAAAAGCTCAAGATCAAAAAAGTTTCTTCCATAAATTGCCAGGCATGCCCATACCTTTCAAACAAAAAATATTATGAAAATCGGAAAAGATTTACTCGATTTATGTACATACAAAATACCAAAAACCACTTCAACGGCCCAAGCTCGGCGGCCCTTGGGCCGACAGTGCCCTGATTCTAACTATTAATAGTATGTTACAACACAAGGACTATAATCGCATGATCGTGGTCGAGGTTTAGTGAATGACGCACAATAAACAACCTCACAGAAGCTATCACGAACACTTGCAGCATTCTCTCGCTGCAATAGAAAGTCGAACGATCGGGGTTCGCCTGTATTTCTCTTTATAAGATTACCTAGTTTTTTAGGAATATTCTAGTTTCGGTATCAACAGCACCAAAAGTCTCAAAGTCCAACGGCGCTAATAGTTATCGAGCCTTCAATTCACCGTAGTTGTTGTGCTTTGATCGTTCGACCTGGTCTGCCGCAGCACCACTATATTGCTTAAACCATTGTTGCCCACGCTACATTTTCAATCTTGCATCTTTTTCACTCACACTTAATAATTATAATGAAATGAGACAAAAAATATTGTCGCCCACGCTTCAATACAGTCGTGACAAACGCAATAGACCCATTTTCGAAGCACTCGTTCTTCGTATGGGTGTAAAAAGTCTTCTTAAAATGCAGAGAGAAAGAATCTTAAGTTTGCGCAACATTGTTTTTAGCATTACTAGCTGGTCAAATACATAGATTTATCGGTTTGGGACGACCTAATATTGGTATTGAAACACAGATCCTAGAATCTTTTATTTCTTTTTCCATTCATCATTTAAATCGTGAGCTTTTCTGTTGCTTCCAAGAACCTGTCGAAAGTGGCAGGTCCAAGTTTGATGACTTTACCATACATTAATACGAAACACATAGGATTTGTCTTAATATTCTTTTCAAATACTGAGGTAGTGATCGCCTCTAAGAGTGGTGTGAAACTGCAAAAACCAGAACGAATTATATGCAAAAACTTTACGTTACACTGGGGTCCACTTAGGTAGTAACACAATGTTGGTTGGGAACTTTGTTCTTTGCATTGCCAGCTTTCATAATATTTTTTGTTTATTTGGAATGACCTCGTTGGCAACACTGACTTACAATTTGAGGCCAAAGAATTACCTTTCAAATGATCAAATTACTACTCTCCTAAAAGACTTTCGATGGAAAGAAAATTAGGTTAAAGGATGAAATTCCCATAAGATTGAACGAATTTCTACTCACTCGGAGGTGTCTATTCGCACCCCTGGTGAAAATAAAAGTCTTAAAAGTTCGAAAAATGTATACTCACTGTCTTAAAATACATGGGAGTCGAGACCGTGAGTATACGTTTTTCGAACTTTTGAGAATTCATTTTCAACAGGGATGTCATGTCATGATGTAGTTGTGACCTCTGGCAAGTTGTAACTCTAGGTTTTTGTTGAATTCGTAAGGAGAATCGATATCTTCGAAGAATTCTGTTTTCTACCTGCCGAAAAGATTTTTATTTTGGAGAAAAATCTTTATCTCTCCTGAGAGAGTAAAGAAAAAGCATTTGCTATCTTGCAACAAGAACAGCACATTCCCGGATCCTGGATAGGTCAAAGTCGGTCTTTCGTAATTTCTGTCAGCTACACAACAAAATTCCGCACCGTCTCGCTGAGACATTTCTTGATTCGACGTGTGGAATGTAAACCTCGCCTTCAGCTCTACATACAAGTTTCCCACACGACTCAGCAATAAATGTCCCAGCGAAACAATATTTGATGTGTTATTTGACTTCAGCCGAAGCGAGCCGTACATAGATTTTTCTCACCCGGTTTAAGTTCCGACAATCTGAGGAATAATTAAATCGTAACTACGTATTCCTTGATTCGCTTTCTCATACTTATACTTATGAATTACAATAAAGAAATTTATAATTTGCACATTCATTCAAATTCATCCAATTTTTTTTTGTTTGAAAGATCTGGGCATGACCGATAGCAATTTATGGAAGAAACTTTTTTGACCTTAAACCCTTGGCTAGAGCACTAAAAACGAGTCTCTGCTAGGGCCAAACGATTTTTTTGCACAAAACTCGAGTAAATCTTTTCTGATTTTCAAAAATTATTTTTTAATCGGAAGATAAATCAATTCTCTACGATTTATGGAAGAAACTTTTTTGAATCTGAGCGCCTGGACTCAGCCAGGGCTCTAAAACTGAGTCTCTGCAAGGGCCTTACGTGTTTTTTGTGCATAACTCAAGTAAGTCTTTTCCGATTTTCACAAAATTGTTTTCAATCGAAAGGTGTGAAAATGCCCAACAATTTATGGAAGAAATTTTTTTTTACTTTGGGTCGCAAGAGCCCTAAAGAGGCGGAGCGACTAGGGCCCTACTTGTTTTTTATACATTAATCGAGTAAATTCCATCCGATTTTCGTGATTCTTTTTCTATTCGATAGATAATCAAAACCTTAAGAACACCCAAGAAAAAATGTAGGAAAAATTCAAACATTTTGAGAACTATAAGTGATAAAAGATCGGTGTCAATCGCAAACTTTTTTGTCTATGGAAGTATGGGCCAGTTTTTAGTTTAACTTTTTTTATTTTGGGGGTTTCTTGAATATTTGGAGAGACTTTTACACCGTTCCTTCGGACGGGTTTTTCAATATTGCCATTTCGGCAATTTCCAATCCTATTTAATGTGGGCGTCATGTCATACATTTCAGAGTTATGCAATATTTACTTAGATACGATCGAGTCTTTTTGCAGCATATATTCTATTTGCCACATCTATTCTGATGCGTACGGGTCCCCTGCATATGTTTTTTTTAATGCATTGGATATAATTCTCCATATCCAATAGCAGTCGCTTGTCTCTTAAATCCGATACAGTTTTATTACATTTAAAATGCAAAAAATAATCAAAATTTCCATGGCAGCCCAGCAACTTTTGATTCTGAGTGATTGTACTAAAAATGTACTTGTGACACTGCTCAGTGTGTACTAAATTTTCGGTCGTAGCAGGCTTAGTTTGTAATACAATCGCATACGCATAGTAAAATTTTAAAAGCCGCCATCACTAAGTAAAGCGCAAAATCCACAATTAAAAGTCTTAATCACAATTCATTGAAATGATGGCAGCGAGACCAAAGTACAACCGAGCCTATCGAATTGAAGAAATTCGTGAAAGCATCCCATTTGGCTATCTCATCAAATTCCCCGACGCAATGACTGCTGCTCAAATGCAAGCAATTCCGAAGGTAACCATTGCAGAAAAACAATTTGCATTGCGAACACAATGTGCTGTATGTTTTTGTTACTTTGTGTCTGACGAAATCGACATTCGGAAATTGCCATGCAATCACTTTTACCACGAAAAGTGCATATTTCCATGGCTCCAAGAAAATGCGTCCTGTCCAACTTGTCGCGAACCATTAATCAATCAAGAAGATGAGGATTTCGAAGATGCCATCAGAGGTAAGACTATGAATATGAATCGCTCTCTACAATTCATCGTTTTTTTTTCAATTTGCAGCTCATTTTGAAATGCTTACCAGAGACTTGCTGTGTCATCTGGCTCTAAGTTGCCTTGAAGACACTTCAGACAACACTTCAGCTGAATCTGATATTGATTGGGATATGTCTGACACGGAAACTCAAAGTGAACAGCGATCTCGATCATCTAACACGGATTCGGTTCAAACGTCGTTTCGCATAAGTAGTGGTGTCGTTGTGCCTCGACGAGCTGCTGCATTGCGTGCAGCTTCTTTGATAAAGCAAATGTATCGTCCGCGACGTGCTCAGAATGCACCAAAAAATGTCATCAGACGGTCAGCTAGACAGTCAAAGAGAAAGTAGGATTGTACCAGTATCCCCATTATTGTAACACTATTCCATGAAGAGAAATGAAACAGCGAATAAAGAAATATTCGATAACCACTTAGCCCAACACAAAAGCGTCATTTATTTATTTCTTCTTTTCCTGCTTTATTGATTATGGTGCGAAATAAAGCAAAAGCTTTGTAAGCTGCGTGCAACTATCGCGTTTGGTGAAAAAACAAGAAGATAAACTGAAAACCTTTACATAATGGAAGGCTACAAAGCATTTAGAAGAACATCCGTTCCATAATCGATACAAAAAGTCAGCCATGTCGTAGGTCTCACAGCTGTACCAATGAGGTAAGAGATATGTGTCGATTGACTACACAACAAACCAATACTTTGATGTTTGAATCCTGTCCTTAGCTTTCTCTTATAAAAGTATCTTCCTTACCAACGTCATGTCATAGATGAAATTCTCAGAAAGAGACCCAAGTTTAATTTTTCTGGTGCATGGTCTGAATTTCGGGTCATTCCAAATCTAATCGCATTAAATCTGTGCTTTATAGTTCTTCGTCAAGCTTCGCTTTATTTGAATTCCATTGAAAAATTCTCATATTTCGCTGAACTTGTCAACTTTCGAATCGACTTTATTAGGGAATCACAACAAAAACCCTTTTTTAGAGGTATACGTGACGTAAGTCCTCGTCCCTTCTTCCAAAACAACTGATGTCAATTTGGCTGACGCTTACAGCTTTGGAACGCAAAAAAAACTCCTTTGAAATATTTTCACATTTGATTAAAAAAATGCGTCACAAATGCCGGACCCTCCCAACGTAATAATTTTTCTGCGCTTTCAGATTTCGCACGCCAAAAATTTGGCTACCCGTACTCCACACATCACGCGAAACTTAATTTTTTTTTCGTGTCAAACCTGAAAGAACAGAAAAACTATAACATTGGGGGTCCGGTGTTTGTGACACATTTTTTAAATCAAAAGTGAAAATATTTCAAAAGTAGTTTTTGCGTTCCGAAGCTGTAAGCGTCACCCAAATTGATATCAGTTGTTTTGGAAGAAGGGACGATTACTTGCGTCACGTTTCCCTTTTAAAAAGGGTTTTTGTTGTGATATCATTAGTTTTGGAAGAAAAGAGGAAACAACAAACGGCGAAAAAATTTCCGGCCAAAAAAAATTTGCGGCTAAAAGAATTTTGGGCAAAAAAAAAATTCCGGCGAAACAAATTTCTGGCGGAAAAAAATTTTCGCCAAAAAAAACGTTCGGCAAAAAAATAAATTTTCGGCGAAAAAAATTTCAGGCGAAAAAAATTTCCGGCGTAAAAAATTTCAGGCGAGCATCGGGCAAGCACCTCTAGTGTTCACACACTTTTTATTTCAAATAACGTCCTTTTAGGCACGAATACATTTCTGT
Source organism: Pseudolycoriella hygida (assembly GCA_029228625.1). Classification (NCBI taxonomy): domain Eukaryota; kingdom Metazoa; phylum Arthropoda; class Insecta; order Diptera; family Sciaridae; genus Pseudolycoriella; species Pseudolycoriella hygida. The sequence continues at coordinate 36,064,217 of CM055406.1, read as the reverse complement.
GAGAATAAACTACTAGCCTAAAGTCAATATTTTCTAGCTATGACCCTGCTTGTAAGTACCATCAGTCATTAGTAAGGAACCGTGGGTCGACACTTAAGGGCTCATTACATTGGACGCGATGTGAATCGAATCGCGTAAGGTTTGTGTGAAAGCTCAACTTGACGAAAAAAATGCTTCTTCTATCAAGTTGAGCTTTCACACAGACCTTACACGATGCGAATCGCATCGCGTCCAATATAATGAGCCCTTTAATAACATTGAAAAGAGTACTGTAAAGTACTTTGTAGTTACTCTTTTTGATGAAGTGTGAAACTCATATCAAAAACCAATCTTTAGACCCGTACGAAGGACGAAGTTCTTCGAATAGGGGTCTTATCCTTTTACCACGACGTTTGTAAACACCCCAATTTCGACCCGGGATAAAGGGAGGGGGGAGCATCGATCGTGGTCCTTAGATGACGAATCAGCAATAAAAAAAATTGTCCGTCCGCCGGCAGTCCGTCTGTCACCGCGATAACTTGAGTAAAACTCAACCGATTTTCAAAAACTTTTTGTTGCCTGTAAGATAGTTGGATTGAATCTGGACTCTGTCGACCCAAGAGCCGCCGATCTAGGGCCGTTTCGAACTTTCTCATACATCTCGTTGAAGGAGATTTTTAGTTCTTCTCTCCTCTGTATATGAGCCGCAAAATAATGTCCTTATTTTGTTCTTTCTTGACCATCGACAACAACAATGAAAATTTTTTTCTACGATCGGATTTGAGCCGGCATCGCAATTCCGAGCCTTAGCATCGCTTAAAGGGCGCTTCAAAGAGCAGTAATGTAAAGTTGTATCAGAACCGAGTTATGGTCGATTTTTCCGTCTTATCGAAAGGACAAATTAAGGACATATTTGTGTAATACGGGTGGATATATAGACTACAGAAAAAATCGAATTATCGAGAAAGTCGAAGTAGAACAAAAATCGAAATATCGAATCAACGAATAAGTGATATTTTGCGGTTGACAAAAACGCGAATAACCCGTAATGCTTGTTAATACATTTTCCTTTTAGTGATTTTCTGGTTTGGGAGCTTTCAGAGCTTTTATTATTTTTTTTAGCATACTCCATTTTCTAGTTATATCCGCCATTATGAAATTTGCTGATTTCAAATACGCAAAGGACATTGAGGACATATTTTTTTATTTTTCTAATACAAGTGTCTGAACCTCGGTCTGAACGTTACTACGGTTGTATTTAAATAGAGGTTTTAGTGTCAAGTCCACGAAAATAATCCTTTATAGTCTCGTTTCAGGAAATATTTTGAAGATTTTGAATGTCCCGAGTAAAAAAAACCATGCGATTTGACACTGAAATTGAGACTGTTTTTGTGTATTTTTGAACGTTTTAGACTGTTTTGAGACCGTCATCATCATCAAAAATTATGAGTATGCTCATTTTTGCCTCAATTAATAGACATTTTGTAGGTGCTTGAGACTGTTGAGACTGATGAGTATGCTAAATTTGAGATTGTTTGAGACTGTTGAGCATGCTAAATTTGAGAGTGTTGAGCACGCTCAATTTGAAACTGTTTAAGACTGTTGAGTATACTCATTCTGCGACTATTTGAGACTGTTGATTATACTCATTTTGAGACTGTTGAGTATACTCATTGTGAGACTATTTGAGACTGTTGAGTATACTCATTGTGAGACTATTTGAGACTGTTGAGTATACTCATTTTGAGACTGATGATTATGCTCATTTTGAGGCTATTTGATACTCTTGAGTATGCCCATTTTGATGCTATTTGAGATTCTTGAGTATGCTCATTTTGAATTGCAGTTTGAGACGTTTTTTTGTCGTTAATGATACTGAAACTTTTAATTTTGTTCGTAGATGCCGCCACATACCTTTTTCTTCACAATTCGCTGTTAATCTGAAATAATATTAGAAAGTTGTTATTTTTTTTACTTACTTTCTCTGGTCACCCATCTAAGTACTAACCGCGCCGAATGATAATTAACTTTGCTTGTGGACTGCAAACGACGCAACTCATGTTGCTAAATTGCACATGCGTTTTTGTAGTCTTATTTTGAACCGTTGTTGCGAAAGGATATGAGACTGTTGAGTGTACTCATTTTCGACAAAAATATATTTCACAATTTTATTGAGGCTTCTGAGACTGTTGAGTATGCTCAATGGTGAAAAATATTTGTTTTAGCCAATGAGACTGTTGAGTGTACTCACTTTCGACCAAAACATTTTTCAAAATTTTATTGAGGCTTTTGAGACTTTTGAGAATGCTCAATAGGTGAAAAATATTTTTTTAACCACTGGGACTGTTGAGTGTACTAATTTTCGACGAAAATATTTTTCAAAATTTTATTGAGGCTTTTGAGACTGTTGAGCATGCCCAATTGTGAAAAATATTTTTTTTTAGCCAATGAGACTGTTGAGTGTATTCATTTTCGACAAAAATATTTTTCACAATTTTATTGAGGCTTTTGAGACTCTTGAGCATGCTCAATTGTGAAAAATATTTTTTAACCGATGAGACTGTTTAATGTAGTACTCATTTTCGACGTTAATGGCAACACCAATTTTGCTGAAATTTTTATCGTTTTCAAAAAAGTTATTTTGAGGTTTTCGGCGCTTTAGTGCTCCTCTATATTTCAGACCCCAAGGTAGGACAAATTTCTTTTTGTGTCGGACGCATAGGACAAATTATTTAGGTCAGTAACATAAAAATCTGGGTCAACGACCACAGCAGCACCGAAATTCCCCTGGTTACAATAAACATAGTGGTAAGCAAAATAGACCCCTTTTCGAAGGACTTCATTCTTCGTACGGGTCTAAAAAGCAAACAAATTAAACTGACGCCGGACTTTCGATGATGTCAGAAAGTAGTAGCTAGTGGATCTCATTCGGGTTTTCGCAATGTTGTAGCTGGGATTCGGTTCTTGGACCTCTGTTGTTTTCGGTCTTCATAAATGATCTGCCGCAGGTTGTGAAGCATTCTCAGATCCATCTTTTCGCAGACGGTGTCCAATTTTATATGGGCATTCGAAAGGACCGTTTGCGGGAAGACATGGAGACGATGTCTCAAGACCTTAGTTTGATTTCCTTCTGGGCTGGAGCAAATGGTCTCATGCTCAATGCACATAAGACAATGGCGGCTAGGTTCTCGACTACAAGGTGGGCGAATGATTTTCCAGAGTTGCGGCTTAATGGTGTTGCGATCGGTTATTCGGAAGCTGTTAGGGATCTCGGGATAATGATCGATGATCATCATCAGCATGTGTCCGCGAAAGTTTTCTCTGGCCTGCGTTGCCTGTGGCCGCATGCGGGTTACCTTCCTCGGGCCACTAAGCTTTTGCTGGTGAAATCGCTCCTTCTGTCTCACTTTAGCTACTGCTCGCAGGTCTTGGGCAGGCTTCAACCATCAACGAAAGAGATTTTGCTGAAATCGTTTAAAGCCTGCGTTAGATTCGAGTGCGGTCTTGGCTGCTATGAATCCACGTCGGATAATATTGACATCTTGCTAGGGTGTGACCTTTTCAGTTATTTTGGCTACCTATCTAGCGTAATGTTGCACAAAACAGTTTTGACAAAAGAACCTGAGTACTTGTACGAGCTTTTAACCCCTGCTTCCAATCGGAGGACTTTCAATATGCTTCTGCCGAGAGTAGGATCCGATGTTTTGTCCCTCCTCAGATTAAGAGGAAACCGACGTTAACTGGCTTTAAAATTACATGTAGGAACTACTTCAGAACTACTTAGGGGCTCCTCTGACTAATTATCGCCTTATTACCTCAACGCTGATTAATAGATAAACGTGTTACCTGTGGTTCCGATCCCTAAGCTGTCATTATTTGCATCTCAACATTCTCAGTTTGACCATTTATTATCCCAATTTTTATTGATACAAATTTTTTGATCTTATCTTCATTTCTGTAACAGACTGTGATCGTTTTTACTATTGTTCTCGGGTTTTTTTGAACGGTATTGTATGTAACTTAAAAGGCCGAAAGGCCTTACACATAATGAAATAAATACTTGATTGATTGATGTTTCTTGTGTTTAACTGTGAGGCCTCTAGCATGTGAATGGCAGATGGTTCTACGATATTACACACGAGGATCCCTTGCTTCAGTTGAGTAAAACTTTATTTGCTATGGAAAAATGACCCAGGCGACAAATAATAAAATGTTTTTGGTGCAAGCAAAAGGATTATCTAGAAGAATATCCTGATAAAATTTCAGAGGATTTTCCAGAAGTATCCATTACCGTTTCTGATTTTAATGACTTTCTTTCGAATCGGAAAAATCTTCTTTGGTTTTCTGAGAATTCGAAGGACTTTTTTGAGGACTTTCTGTGTTTATCAGCCCCTCCAAATGACAAAAAATGTAGCACTAAAATTTTATGAGCATTCCCTTGAGATATCTGAGGATTTATTGAAAATGTTACATTATTCGTTGTAATCAGGCAACAGTTCTGACATTATCCTCATTCAGAAACACGACCATTTATCTTCAAAGTCTTTCGCTGCTATTTTATAAAATGTTGCATAGTCGTAATAACAATATCGTAAGTGCAGTTCAAAGTTGAAAATACGACCTGTGGGGGTGTATTTTTTTCCTAAATATTGCGAAACAATGAACTTTTCCAAGCGATAATCAATATCTTCATTGTTTTTCGTATCTTGTGGTATAGTTTAGCGAAACAAATGTGTGTTCACATAATCCCTCGTAACATGTTGAATGTAAAAACCCACTTGTATCTTTTATTATAGAAACATATACATTCTAAGATATGAGACATTACATGGTATTAAAGCACTTGAATTGAGACGATGCAGACCAACAAATTTATTCCTTAATCGATGAATGTAAAAATCTACCCGCCCACATAACAATTAACTTAAATTATATCAAAAAAACATGGAACATAAAAGAATTTTAGACACCACAAACAATCACACTAAAAATTTACATAACACTTAAAACACTAAACACAACTAATTTTCTAAAAACACTTATCGTACGCTTTAGATCTAAATATGATATACGCATTGACGGTCACATAACATGGTTTACATTGGCTTTGTACGTCTGCTTCTCTCGGCAATATATGTTAAGTTTTATGTTTTTTAAACGTATGTAGGAAACACATTTTCGAGAAAAGGTAAACTCTTAAAATTTCGAGATAACAGAATAATTATCTAACGAATGAGGAAAAAAACCACTTAACTCCAATCACGAACTAAACAACGTAAAACATAAAACCATACCCTTTTGGTATACAAATTGCTTTTGTTAGTTGAATCTATAGAGCAAGTACGCCCTCTAAAAACAATGAAATCCGGATAGAGAATGAAAGCCAAGCTATAGAACGTATAGACTGAACAATGGAGTAAGAGGTATAAATTGTTCGAGGATGGAAAACGTTGTTACTGTAAGACAAAAGACATGCGGATGATATTGCTAGATAGAAGCGTAAAAAAGTTATTTTTATCATAGGAACTCATCTTGTGTAACTCTGTTGTAATTTCTGTACAATATCAAGTCAAAAGGTAATAAATTAAGCCTAATTGAGCTGATATTGTTCGGACTTTGTTTTTGTTATTATACTTCAGAACAAAACATGGTTTCCATTTAGGTAAAAATGTTTTGTTTTGTTGCTGAGTTTTTGGTATACAAAGCATTATTTGTTATACAATACGTTTGACCATTGTCCATATATCTCCCATTTTCTTTTACGGAAAAAATTACAAACCATAAGGGAAAGTCATATTACTTTCATGTACTTCTATATTGCATTAAAGAAGTCTAAGCTCTTACAAAAAAAAGTTTAAAGAATTTTCGGAATGATGAACTTACGAAGTTGTTTAAATTGCTAAATAAATCACTTTTAATAGGTTATGGAATAAACAAGTTGAATTTAACACAAAAACATATGCAAGGGACCCGTACAAATCAGAATAGATGTGACCAAACAGAATAGATGTTGCAAAAAGACTCGAACGTATCTAAAAGTATTGCCTTAACTCAGTGTATGAAATAACGTCCACAATGAATTGGATTGGAAATTGTCGAAAGCACAATATCGCAAAACCAGTCCCAAGGAACGGCGCAAAAAACCTCTCCGAATCCCTACAAAAAGCCCAAACTTTAATAAAAAATTTGCACGAAAAACCACTAAATATCGTTTAGAGTCGCGTAGCGTGAGTTAGGCACACACTAAGGACTCAACAGCCCGAACGACTCAACAGATTTTCACTAAGACGCTGTTCAAAAATACCATACAAGGTTTTAGGGGGGTGGGGATTATAGAATTTGTACGGTAGCGTACGGTAGGTGAGTCAAATTCAAGTCGTACGTACAAAAAAAAGTGTTCACTTTTTCACGCGTAAGGTTTGTGTGAAAGCTCAACTTGATAAAAATATTTTTTCTAAAAGTTGAGCTTTCACAGAAACCTTACGCGATGCGAATCGCATCTCCTCCAATATAATCAGCCCTTTTTATTGCTGCGTTAATGTTTTGTCAATATTGACGAGGTAATTTTATAAATCTTCCTGAAGTGGCATTGAACGACATATGACACAAAAGTGGACTGAAGAATAAACTTAATTTTTTTAAGAGAGGGTCCTCAAATTCGTACGTAATATAAAGGGGGGTCTTTTGTACGGTTTCGTATGGAGGGAGGGTGCGAATCGCAGAGATATAAGTCAAAAAGTTCCACAAACCTTCAAAAAACCACTTTTTTCAACAGTTTTTCGACTGTAACTGATTTTGCGATTCATTTCAGACTCAGTTTTACGACCGTGGCTCAAAATATATAAATTTTCGGGCATGCCTAGAATTTTCGAACAAAAAAACATTATGAAAACCGGAAAAGTTTTACTCGAGGTATGCACAAAACACCAAAAACCACTTAAACGGCCCTATCTCGGAGGCCCTTGACCCGACAGTACCCAGATTCACTTTCAAAAAATCGCTTTAGATTACCTTTCAGGGAAAAAAAAGATTTTGAAAATCGGTCAGATTTTACTCGAGTTATCGGGGTGACAGACGGGTCGGACGGACAAAATTTGTTTTGCATTTTTCAACGAAACTGTAATCAACTCCCGGGTCGTAATTCGACTGGTTACAAACGTCGTGGTAAACACATAAAACCCCTTTTCGAAGAAACTTCGTTCTTCGTACGGGTCTGAAAATCTACAGGGAAATTAGTGTTAGAACTGTTTGTTACAAAGTTTAAATAAAACAAACGACTTTTCCTTTTAAATGAACAATAATTATTCTTCAAGTTCTTACACCTCCTATAAAAATATCAAACATATGAAATCGGAGCTGTTATCATGAAACGGCGTAAAATTCATTTAGACTATCCATTCTCTGTAGAACCAGTATGATAACCAATAATTTAAAATTGAATTAAAGTTCAAAAGGACTGTAAGCTGCTATCCAGGCCCCGACAACATCCTCGAAAAAAATTATAGGGAATTTTTTGGAAAACCGCCAAAATGACAGGCCTATACCAATTAGTGAATATAGTTAATCGAAAGGCAATTGTTTCTCCTTCTGTTAGCACCCAAAGCAAGGCTTCGACTTATTAGTGATTAGTGTCACTCGAAAGATAATGGTCAGGGCTACCCGGGGCTACCTAAGAGATGTTGAGATTCGTTTATTTTTCGATGAGCTAATTCTTTCATGTGCATTAGGGGGGTCCAAAATTAAAGTTGCGAAAACTTTGGGGGACCAACCGGAATATTACTCTACATGTATCATTGAACAAAAAAGTATATGGAGTCCGCTCGATCCGAGGTGGTTTATGGGTATCTCAATGACGAAATGTGACCAAAACGCGAAAATCGTGAAAAATGCAGAGTTCTGAAAAAGAGTACGATATTGGTCGAAGATGAAGAAATGTGTTAGGTGAGAAAACGGTTTTTCAGTTAGTTGGAGTATCTATGCTATGTCTGTGCCAGGGGAGCCCATCAAAGAGGACATATCAAGCTGAACTTCTGAACTCTAAGCCGTGGCGAATGAAATATTAGGCATTGATACTACTTTGAAATAACGCAAAAACCTCTGGTGAATTTAAGCCTAAATCATACAAAATCGACCAAAACTCGTTTTATTTACATGATATTCACTTTACAAAAGGCTTTTTCGTTAAAAAACTTCGAATTTCGACGTAAAACGTTTGTTATGAATGACTAAAAATAATAATAATTTTTTGAAATTTTTCCGAAACACTTAAGAGGTTCGTATAGTTAAAAAATCATTTTTTCTTACTGTTCGTTGGCAAGCTTTTTTCATATCCTCGTCTTACTGTGTAATCTTAAATACGCTCAAACTATTTTTCTCTAATAATAAGATAATAATCCGCCGTTACAACCCGTCCGGGTCAGAGGCTAGATCATTTTTATTTACTAGTTCCGCAATTTTTTGTGAGCTTTTGCTCACATGGATTCTCTTAGAGATCCTTTCGTTACCGACGTTTTTACTGTGTCAAAATTACACACAAACCTAGTACCATCTATGATTTACTAGGGCGGAAACTAGTAGGGCTTAGAGTGCCGGTTTACCTCATCAAAGTGTTTTACCGGCAGGCATTTTTTGGACCACATGCTTTACGTGAGCTTGCGAGCTTGCATTTTACCATTAGGATTTCTTCTAGTACTAATTATATCTCCACCTAAAGTTAGACTCAGATATTTGCAAACAGAATTCATCGAATATGGTTGTTGTGTACGAGTGGTTGCGGCACCAAATTCACAACAACAAATTCACACCCAAATTCTGAAGCCTGGATGTGCCTAGGAACGTTACTTTCATGCTATACATTGAAGAAAAATCCTATACAGAATTTGTCCCCACCAGGATTGAACCCGGATATTCTCGGTGGAAAGCCAGTACGTTACCTTTGAGCTAAAAGAGAATCTCTAAAAGCCACTAAATTTACCTTCCCCACGATACTTCACTCGAGATATTTGGTTGAAATTTGCAGTTTCTGCATCCAAAGTGAGTGGGTCTTTTTTGGCTACTCTGAAAGTTCAACGAAGTATATATTTATAGTCAAAAAATCGCAAATTTTCGCGTTAAATTAGCTCGGATCGAGCGGACCCCATATACTTTTTTGTACAATGATGCATAATGTAGAGTAATATTCCGCTTGGTGCCCCAAATTTTTTGCAACTTTAATTTTTGGACCCCCCTAATGTGCATGTTTACTCTCACAATCTGGTTCTCTCACGGGCTAACTTCATGGCAATATAAATTCTACAAGATATGTAGAGAGATTCATTTGAATAAACAATATTGACTCTGCGAATTCAAATTTATGGAATAATCAGCAATTGATTTTTATACCAGATTTTTTACGACTTTTCAAGAATATTTTTATGCGATTTTAATTGCCCTCATTGACCCTATTTGTCACGATTTCTGAAACCGAGTTAGGTAAACAATTGCAAATTTAAAAAATAGACTCTCTAGAGTTTAGCGTTACTCTCGTTATTGTGGCGGGTCAATTAAATTACACAATTTTTTATGAATTTTCCCTTTTGTGTAACTTTTTGATTGCATAAAATTGAGTATTGAAAAAAAAACCGGAGAAGTGAGCTTTTCAAAGCTGGAGTAAATTGGAATAGCGAAAAAATAGCATGATTTTTACAGCATACAATGTTGTTAGTATTTAATTGATGCTATGGGTATTTTGATGAATGAACAATCGTATCGTTTAAACGACTATGCCATTGAAACGCAACTGTAACTACAAACACGACCAAATCTATCATGGCATCCAGCGTTATATTTGCTAATAAAATTTTACTTTATTTGCTGATAAAATTAAATATCGTGGCCGGTCTACAAAAAGGTTATTTGCATGTTCCGTATAGAGATTGATTTTATATTCACATTTTGAATACTTTTTCGACGTTCAAACATTTTTACCCCGAAAGGATTGATTGTAATGTACATTGTGATTAGCTCTATTTGAGTGACTCGAGTTATAATGTGACGGGGTTTGAGTAGTCGTCATCATGTCAAAGTAAATATAAAAACCGAGAGAATCAATAAATTACCTTCATTTCAAGTGAAACGGAATGTAACCCCGACCATCGTATTGATACGAATTTCTCTTATAATTAGCATTTGAAACAAAATCTATATATGTCTACCTTTCATAGATTCTGTTAAATTGGTGATTCTGCGACGGTTCAAAAAGCACGTCAAATGAATAGATTTGTAGCTTGGGTTACAGGGGTGCCGATATTCGCTTTGGGCTTAGCAAAAAAAAGAAAAAACGACAGATTTTCTCTAGCTTCTTACATTGTGATGTGAAGAGAATACCTTGACCTTTCAAACTGCAATCATTGTTTTATAAAACTTTTTCAAAAAATTGAGAATTGAATTTTAAAAAAAGCTTTTGATTCCCGAAATAAAATATAGAGTTTTCGAATTTCGGAAAAAATTTATATTTTTTTTATGATTCACTAAACTCATGTAACAAGCAATTGTGCAATACGGCGTAATGTGTTTACACAGCATACAATGACACGCATAAGACCTTGTCATTGGAAGGGGAGGGGTGGATCTGAGAAAACGGAAGAATTTTTTTGCAGAAATCGGTTGAAAGGTGTGGACACGAGGGCGTAAGATGGTGTACACCAGTCAGATGGATGTTTATTAGACCCGTACTAGGAACGAAGTTCTTCGAAAAGGGTTTCATGCGTTTACCACGATGTGTGTAACCACCCCAAATTCGACCTGGGAGTAGGGGGGGAGCGGCGAAAATGATTCGGTGCCATTAGGATAGAAGGTGTACGCTCTCAACCTGCAGGCAATCGAAAGAATTTTTGTCTGCAAGGCTGGCATGAGCGCCGCTCATTTTTCGGGAACATGAGCGCCGCTCATATTCAGGGCTCGCGCTCGTAAATAAAGTATTTATAATGTAATCGATTTTTGCATTCGCTAAGGGCGTTATCAACTTGCGGCGTTGCGATCGAATCTGGTACATCGCCTTTGTTGCCTTGTCTTGATTCCAACAACTTCTCTTTAGTTGTTGATGTTTTGTTACGTTTTCACCTCAATGTTAGTTACGATTGAGATAAGAGCAACGTAGATTTACAGATAAGTTTGGAAACATCATTCCCCTATAGTATTTGGTTACGTACTTTTGTATATCCTCAATGCCGTCATCGAACTCATAATTCGCAATCAGCTGTTTCTGGAGAGCATGAATTTTCTCTCTTGTAGGTAATGTCAATCTGTACATGAGTTTTTGTTTAAGTGTGTTTACTTTTCAATGGAATTTTTGACAGTGTCTACAACGAACACATTTAAATATTGCGCTCCAGAAACAGCAAATACAAATTTACAATTCTCGAATACTTAATATCCACAAATGTGACAAGATTCATTCTGCTTTTCGGCTCTAGTAATACAAAACCAATTTTCGTAAAATTGATTTCTTTTGCATTTACAAGATTTTCTAGTTTATACGGATTTTTTCATATGAAAGTGCACAAAAAATTTTGTCTCTCTTCTTATGAAGAAATTTACTCTAGCTTATCATATTATTACTGCATATACAGTACATCTGCTAACACAAAATGTCTCCAAAATACTCAAATCTTGAGCCTAGCATGGGACTCCGTAGAGGAGATTATATGTTATAAGAAACTTATAACGAAAATAGAGTTACTGTTTCGTTGTAAGAGGCTTCTTTTCACCGCAACTCATCAGTCAATGGCAAGCAGTGAAAAGAAGTTTCCTAATACTTGCCATCGATACAGTACCATCCCACAATTTGAGTAAATATTCTGTAGGATAGTAAATTAATGACGTACTGTACTATATACTATATATAGGGAAAGCAACGGGTAAAACCCGGTTATGGCGATTACCGGTAAATAAAATTTTGTCTACCGGTTTTTACAGTAGAATATTATCACTTAATCACTTTATAAAAAGTTAGTCAATATTACATCACAACAAAAACCCTTTTAAAAGGGAAATGTGACGCAAGTCCTTCTTCCTCCTTCCAACACAACTGATATCAATTTGGGGTGACGCTTAAAGCTTTGAAACGCAAAAATTCTTTTGGAATGTTTTCATTTTTGATT
>CM055406.1:36021575-36051527 GCA_029228625.1 Pseudolycoriella hygida | reverse complement strand
AGAATTTTCCGTAGTATCCAGGAAAAATATTTTCCGGGGGGTACGTCGGAAGGGGGGGGGGAGTCAAAACTTAGATGTATATATGGTTCCGAAGTCTACGAAAAAAAATTTTCTGAATTTTTTGGTCGTGGGGACTTGCGTCACGGGCGCATTTCTACCGCGCGCCCATGATTTTCTGCAACAATAATGGCTTGATGTATCGGTCGAGTTCATTTATATTTCGAGAATTCAGTCTCTAGCTTTTTAATTCAAATGAAATACTGAAAAGGGAGGTCCTATTTTAGGACATATTGGCAGGCTTCAAATTCGGACTATCCTCTTGTATTGATTACTTAAATTGAAGATATAGATTTGGAAAGGATTACATTGCTACTGGGGAATGTAAGATGACCCATATTGAGTGAGAATAGTCTGATAATTTAGTAAATCTCATCTTCTGTATAAAATTTGTTTTTCCTTAAATATGGACGCCCTACTAGGTTAGGTACTTTCATTGAAAGTGGACAAATTGTGACAGGGTATGTCGTTTGCACATACAATTTTGTTCGTAAATTGGAGTGTCATATAGCTTTCATGGTAACTTAATACGATATATGTGGACGATCTGTTTAAATCATGAATCATTCGCAGATTATTTGTCGATTTGATTATCTAAAATTGAACATATCGACCGATTTGCGTGTAATACAACTTCCCGATAATTTACCAGTAAATTTACTCACAAATTTCTGTATTACCGTTTACCGGTTTTTAAAAAATGTACGGTAATTACATTCGCTAACTATATACAATACCCAGTATAAAAACTCTTTGGTCAGATCATCATTTTCCATCAACATACTGAATTTTGCACAAATCAAAATAAGAAACATAGTGCGTGTATTTGGCAACGCTCGTCTACAGAATGGCTACACAGCATTCGATATTTACCACCAGAAAAATGACCACATCGCATTCGATATTTACAACTGTAAATGTAATTATTGTACCCGTAAAATGAGAAAAAACAAATTTCGATGCTTCCTTTTCCAAAACTTTTTTCTGCGGCGCTGGTAACTTAATTAGCTAATATATTCATAATGAAGTTCTACCAAGAATATTTCTCTATCGATTGTTTTGATTGAGAAACGTTATCTTTCAACATACTTTCATCCAATCTTCCAATTAAAAATGTTAAGTGATTGGCGCTTCGAACGCGAGCGGGAACGCCACTCAAATTTCAGAGATTGAGCGCGAGCGCCGGGCCGCTAGCTGCTAGCCTTGCCCCCGAGGAACAGCTGAAGCTGAAATTAACTGACGTGCTTTCTTTATCACGAGAAGCAAGCATCTAATGGAACCCGCAGAGGGCGTCTAAAATTTTTTGATAAGGAAAATGCAGCATAATAGACCCAACGTGGACGGCCTTAGTAATTTAATTCAGGCGAATATTAACGTAAATATGCGCTTTACTTAGCCATTTAGTATTTAAGTGAATATTGATTTTGTTCTACTGAATTATATTTTCCAATAAATCCATCCGTCCTTCCAGGTGGGAGCATCGATCATCAGCAATAAAAAAAATGTCCGTCTGTCGATCCGTCTGTCATTTCATTTCAAAAGAATTTTTTTTTCCGAAAGGTAATTGAAAAATCTTTTATAGAATTGAACTTGGGTCGCTGTGCTAGGGCCGTTTAAGTGGCTTTTGGTCTTTTGTACATAACTTTCAAAATTTTTTTTTGTCTCAAAAATCTGGGCATGCCTGACAATTTATGAAAGAATCTTTTTTGATTTTGAGCTTTTGGACTCAGCCAGGTCCCTAAAACTGAGTCTCTGCTAGCAGTGCTCAACGTTGCTTCGTACGGGTTTTTCAATATTGCCCTTTCAGCAATTTCCAGTCCAATTTATTGTGGACATAATTGCATATACTTAAGAGTTCCTGGCAATATCTACTCAGATACGTTCGAGTATTTTTGTAATATCTATTCTGTTTGCCACATCTATTCTGATGCGTACGGTTCCCTTACATATATATCCTTTTGCAGGAATATTTCACTAAGCATAATTGACATCTCTCAGCCCCCTTCCCCCTCCCCCTATAACGCTAAAAGTGTCAGCTTTAACCCATTTTTGTTCTAACCGTTACGCTTGGTTCATACTCCACTCATGCGTTACGTATGGGTACGTCTTTGGTAGAGATGAGCGGGTTGCCCGAAACTTCGAAAAACCCGACCCGAACCCGAATTGTTTTTTTCGGGTTCATGGGTTTCGGGTTTCGAAAATTTTAATCGGGTCGGGTTTGGTCTGGGCCGGGTTTGGAAACAGTTCGGGTTTCGGGTTTCGAAAAATTTTATCGGGTCGGGCTCGGTCCGGGTAAGGTTATTGTATTATTTTATTCGGGTCCCGATCCTTTATTGACTTTTTATATTTTACAAAACTCTGTGAAGATTGCAGACGTCGGGCCTTGAAATAATTTTTGTTTCGGAAAACTTGAGTGTCTGGTTCGGTCCGGGTCGGGTTTTGAAACAGTTCGGGTTTCGGGTTTCGAAAATTTTAATCGGGTCGGGTTTTGAAACATTTCGGGTTTCGGGTTTCGAAAAATTTTATCGGGTCGGGTTCGGTCCGAGACGGGTTTCGAAAAATGGTCGACCCGCTCATCTCTAGTCTATGAGAAAATTAAAAGATTCTTCCGCACTATTGCGTTGTTGAACTGTAAAATCACTACAGAATTCTCGTTCCATAGCTTGCATGCTCTAAGGAGAAATAGAATTGTCAGCATTGCTATGATCATTATTTGAGGTCAGTGTCGAAACTCTCTATTCAACATTTCTTTAACTTATAATTCACCCAAAAACATTTCTCCAATAATTTATCTCCCGACCCATTTGTTATATTTCAAAGACATTTAGCTGAATAAAATCGTGTTTTTTTATTGTTTTGCATTGAAACCGTTTACATGTTTCTATTTATCAGATCATAGCCGTATTTTCTTGTAGATGAGTAATTTCCGAAACAATTCATTGTATATTTCTTGAAAATTCGTTGCGTTGCTATTCAACCAAAATATAATAATCCTATCAAAAAAATATATAACGTATACGGACTACACTGAGTTGGGTATCATCATGACTGGGAAAAAGGAAAAACAGAAAATCCTTCAATGATGCGAAAGTAAAAGAATTGATTAAAGATCTTGTTGTCTATACGTCTATTTGATATTTCCCGCATGTTCTACATTTGATATGAAACATGTAATGAAATAATATTGCACAAAGTATAAATATCAAGATTTTCTCCCCCAAAAATTGTGTTGTATGTCACACTTTAAGTTGTTTAAAGGTCTTGTCTTACCCTTGTGAATATTTACTCGTCCTTAACAGTATTTGTATAAAGCAAAAGGGTGTCACTTCAATAATAGAATTCATCCAACGACGAATAGCAGAACAATTAATTGGACCATGTAGCAAAATTTAGTCGATGTTGCTAAATCCTGTAAAACACTGAGAAATAAAGAATTAGATGTGTGTGAAATATACAGAAATTGAAGTGACGCGAAAAGGTTAAAGTACATAGATCGCGTACGATTTCGTGTGAAGCCTAAGTAATTGATTATTTTTCCCCAAAAGTCCTCAACGAATATCAATAGTATATTTCAACATATCCCAATACACGCGATATATGTACGTACGCGAGGGCGAAGCTCGAGCGAGAAGTACACATCGAGCATGTATTGGGGTATGTTGAAAGATATTTTTCTGTAATAGTGAGAGTGTGTTGGTGCACATACCGCGGAAAGCAACTTTTCGTCCCAAGTGATGGGAAAATATTTTCCGTCACGACCAATACACTGTCACATATCCAGAAAAATGCATTTTTTATGGTCGGCGGTCAACCCAGGATCAAGTATAGGCTCTCTGCTAAAATATGAACCAATTTCATCGTACTCACTTTTTTGAGGACGTTGTTCAATTTGTGGATCGATCTAAAGCCGAGGGTGTAGAAAATCGTGTTTTTAGGTGAGAAAGGTTTTCAAAAATAAAGGATTTCTATGATTTTTCTGAGGTCCAAGGATTTTCAACGGATACCGTTTTTGAAGAGTTGTCAAAATTTTTAATGATTTTCTTTCGAATAGGATTTTCTTTAGTTATTTGCATGGATTTTCTTTGATTTGTATGGATGTTCTGAAACTTGAATTAAGAATTTGAACGAATTTCAGAATCTTTTCCTCGATCCTCGATCCCTCAATGACATAAATGCATATGTACTCAACAATTATCCCATCAAATGCTATTCTTCGAAATGTTAAGTATATGAAAAACCACCACCTTCATTGAACTCACACTTTGAATAACCAAATTAAAACCCTCATCTTTTATTTGACTTTTTGGTGAGCATTTTCCTTTCAATAAAATGTCTTTTTTTCTTTTTCTATTTTGCTGATCTTACAATTATTAAGTTTTCTGCTGCACTGGAACACATTTCTTGGTAGTCTAACTTATACACTCCTTGAGATGTGTGCACCTGAACCAGCTGCTGCACAATTCTATAACTACTGCCAATTTAATGATTGTATCTTTCAAACAACACAATAGCGCCGCCGTGGTCAACTCGTCCTGTTTCCAAAATTGAACAGACTTACGCTATAATGTTGTAAGCCACTATTAGAATAGTTTCAGGTGTGAGCATTCAAAACTCAACGCAGCAGATAAAAACTACAAAGGTTAACTAACTAAATTGGTCTGGGCGCCTGGGATAAATGAAAAAAGAGCTGTCACACTGCTACTGATAAAAGACATTGTAGCTGCCTTTACTCTACCATTACTAGTTTCACTTTTAGGTCTTAAAAAAGAGCTGTCACACTGCTACTGATAAAAGACATTGTAGCTGCCTTTACTCTACCATTACTAGTTTCACTTTTAGGTCTTTCGCTCAGAATACCACTGGCACAGTAACGAAAAAGTTAAAAATAAAATAACAAGCTTTGAAACAATTAAGGCTAATTCCACCAGTACCGTCATCTGGGTAACGAATTTCATCTCTTTCAATGTGGAATGTGATTTATATCAAGAGTGCACACTGCTTACAAAAAAAGCCATCTGTCGGAATCTTTTCAACCAATGAAAATTTGTATGGAAAAAGTCGCAATTTGCTGTAACGTTTTTCTCTTAAAATCTTAAATGAAAACGAATGATTATGTCGTCATTACATACTTAACCTATTCCCAAACAAAATAGCGGAAACACTTTTTGAGAAAACATTTACATTTGCTAGAAATGTGAATTCCAATATTTCACTGCGAAAGTCAGTCTTTTAACTTTTCCGCTTCATAAACACTTCACAACACACAATTTTTTCGACCAATGTGTTTGCTCACTTAATCTTGAACTGAATAATCAATTTAAATGACAGAAAATATTTTCTAAAAGTCAGAAATTGATACAAAAAATTTTGAGTTGATGATTGCAAATAAAAACGGCCGCCATCTTTGTTGGCTTTTGACGTTTATAAATATTTGCAAATGTATCAACTCAAAAAGTTTTTATCCATTTCTGACTCGTGGAAAATGTTTTCTGTCATTTAAATTGATTATTCAGTTAAAGATTAAGTGAGCAAACACATTGGTCGAAAAGATTATGCGTTTTGAAGTGTTTATGAAGTGGAAAAGTTGAAAGACTGACTTTTGCAGTAAAATATTGGAATTCACATTTCTAGCAAATGTAAATGTTTCTCCAAAAGTGTTTCCGCAATTTTGTTTGGGTAATGACGACATAAGCATTCGTTTCATTTAAGACTTTAAGAGAAAAGCGTTACAGATTCCGACAGATGGCTCTTTTGTAAGCGGTGTGCACCCTTAACATGAGACAAAACACATTCATTTCCCAAGTTACATGGTATCGACAATGTATGGGCTACCGATGGAATCGGCAAGACCAGTATAGAGGCTATCTATAGTAAAAGACACCCGTTGTTGGTATAAAGCATATTTCCAGCAATACGTTTATGTTATGCTTTACAATTGGAACTGTATATACTAGATAGAGAAACGTAACTAAAATGTACCAAAACGAAAAATGTATAATAACATTTCCGAGTTCAACATTTTTGACTTCTTGTATTTGATTTAACTTATTTGAATAAATATCTAATAAAGAAATTTATGATATGCGGATAAATGTCACAATCACAATGTTTGATGGTAATATGCAAAGTACCCCAATACCCTTATAAAATGTGATGTGGGATGACAACATTCGTTATGAACGGTATAGGCGCACAGTACATCGAAAATAGAAAGAGAGCGCCTCACAATTCACCATAATAAATTGTTATATTATCCTGTAGAATCAATTTTATCTTTTACCAACCTCTAAGGAGCTCGGGCAAGCGATTTTACTTAGATTGCAACTATATCTTTGTTTGACGGCTCGTCAAATCTAAATTGTAAATTTTAGACTGCACACATATTTTATGTGCCATTTTCCCTACCTCTATCCGTTCTATCAGTTGAAGTTTCAAGTATTCATAAAGAGACGATGTATTTCGCACATTTTGGTTGCGAAAATTCGTATTTAAAAAAGTTAAACAAGGCGATAAAATACTTGTTTCCTTGAGAACGTCTTAGCGGAGAGAAAGTAAAAGCTTCGGTATGTTATGCTCTGAAGAAGTGAAATTTTAATCCATGATGGGAGAGATAATTCACCTTGGTAAAAAAAAGTCTCAAAGCTTCGAGAAACGTATACTCACGGTCTCAACTCCCATGTATTTTGAAACTCGTTGAAGTTATGGTTACTCTCGAGTCAGAACTCACATTTTAGAAATGCCTTTTAGGATTTCGAAATTTAAAAGAAATTGAGTTTTCTATTTTTAACAGATTTGTTGTTATAAAGCTTCAAAAATATTGTAATTTATATTCAGTTATGTTCAAATAAATAACGCAATAAGCTTTAAAAAGTCAAATATTAAAAAGCAATTAAGCAAATGTGTAGCTCATTAAAATGGAGACATTATACACAGAATCCAACGTAAATTGTCGCAAAAATTTGATTAATTTATTTTATTTATTCGTCGGGATTACAGTTTTTAATCTCTTTCTCTGCTACCTATTGTTCTATTTGTGGCCTAATGTATTTTCGTCAAATTTAGCTTAACATCTGACGGAACAAATGAAAAAAATAATTTGTTGAGTTTTACTCTGTGATAAATTAAAGTGGTGATTTCCCTCTTATGTTCCAGTTTGTTAGAGACTATATTTTATCATATCAACACTATTTTCACGTTCCTAAATTGCATTACAATAAAATGTAATCATGATACAAGCTAGTGGTAAACATAAGTATATTATGTTTCTGGTACCGCTTATGTTCAATCTGTAAATTCACCGCACTATGATTCGTTTCTGCGGAACTCTGTATTATACTATATGCACTATTATATACCGCTACCATTAAGAATTCGCTGACAACCACTCAAAGTGGAAATGTGACGCATATCTTTCCCGTTTACTTTGAATTCATTCGTAAAAATTACCAAAATCGTCATAGTCTCAATCAAAAAGTCACTCTAGGAATATTAAGAAAGTTTTGCATTTGATTCTGAAACGATTCATGACTATGACAGAGATTTTTAGTGATTTTATAAGGAGTGCCCCCCACAAGTTACTTAAAGAATTTTTCGACAATTTTGGACTCGCGGTGACGTTGGTAATTGGTTCAAGTTAGAGCCGTGTCTTAAAATCGATTTTCCCGAATGCGACCGAATGTTCGATTTTAAGTCCGCGCAATTCAAATAATTTGTTCCAGTGACATTTACGAGCAACATTGTCTTTGAGAGCCGATTAGATACAACTCTCCTCTACATTTTTGCTGAACATTGGACAAGTATACAATGTAGTCCTAAGGCTAGAGACTCTCTTGAAGACCCAGCCGGCGCACGGCTCTAGTTCAAGTTTATGCTTAGCGTTTTGAACGAGACCGATCATCGCTAACAGTGATTTTACTGGATCGCTCAACTCTCAACGTATGATCACACAGCCTGATCCTCGGAGAAGTCTGATAGGCAGAGTTTAGAAAGCTTATCCGTTATTTCTTGCGTCCTGTGAGTCGCAGATTTCTTCCTATGTAAAATCGATTAAAATGTTGAAAAGGATCGGTGATAACGGACTTCTTTATAGAAGAGTGATGACAACGTTGTTGTCATAAGTTGTTGCGAATCCTTTTGATTTCAACACTTGGTGTCTGATTTTGTCATTCTCAAGTAAGTATACAATCTAGCTCTTTAGAGGTACGCAAAAACTGTACCAATTGCCATTTTGAGACAGTCTGTTTGAGTAGAAAAAATCAAATGTTTGAACATTTTAAGGGGAACACCTCTAAAAGTCGGGACCTATTTTTATTCTCTAAAGTTTGGTAGAGCTAGATTGTATATTTACTTCAGAATATCACTTACAACTTTTGTAGGCATTTGTGGACAGCCCACAGATTGCCACACACTACCGTACATGCATGCAAAGCGCTTGGAGAGCGCGCACTTTGATTGTTCGAATTTATTGTTTGGCGCACATTTCGGTGTTATGTCGGTTTTATTTTGATGATAATAATTTTTTTGTCTACTAAATAGCCGACATAATGTAAAAAAAAGGATTTAAACGACAATTGTTTCGGCCTTTCAAATTTTATTATTTTTTTTGCCTTAGATTGACGAGTTGTAATTGGTGATTAAAACATGAAGCGGTGTAAAGGAAATATATTAATCGGGGGCAATTAGAAGGCTATTCTTTAAAGTATAGTCATTAACGTTGATTGTCCAAATTTGTATTTGAGTTTTCTCTAAAAGTGCTAAGACTTTCGATTAGTTACTGGAACCGCTGTTTTTATTACGTTTGTCTTACGTTAATGCCCGTTTTGGACGAATTACCGCAGCTCCCTATTATGACTCACTATGCGATGGTCCGTGTGAAAGAGACAATAGAATGAATCACTTTATACAAGGGCAATTTTTTACGGTTGAGGATTTGCGCCACGATCGCATACTACCGAGTAGCCCTGATGTGTTGTGATGTTAGCATTATTATTGTAACATATTCTGTAGTTGGTACGAAGTCAATGTACGTAGATTTCTATCATCGGATCATAATTTGGCCAATTACGATTTTCTGTACGATGGTATTACTATAGCAGATGATTTTGCTATAGTTTGCTAGATAACACTGACACCCGAAAAATACGTCGATGTGCTACATCACAATTTCCTTTTCTAATTTTACATTACGATCCTAAAGAGCTCGGGGGGAGATATGATATTACGGTAATGTTCGTAGCTAGTTAGGAAAATGCTATAAGGAAGGAAAATTAATTATTACATATGTGGTGTATACACACAATTTTCAGGTTAATTTATTGAAATTACTTCCATTTATTTATCTGAAACTTTGCAGTAGAAAGTTGGATTTTTCTTATCTAGCTCTTAGGTAAATTTCAGTAAGCTTTCAACTTGTTCAAGGTAATACGCAAGGTTTTATTATGCGAAACAACAGATTTGTTTGGAAGTTGTTTGAAGACTGTAATGTTTAACAACGTGTGCAAAACTTTTTACAATCACGTAAAATTAATCTTTTATACAATTTTTCTACCTCTTCATAACATTTTTTCACGTACATTTTCTTGTCGCATGCGAATTCCGTATCTGTATCGCTGATTCAGCCATATGGGCCATACACACAGCAATGGAGAACACTTCGTATACCAAGATCCTTAAGTATTTTAGATTCAAATTTTAAACAAGATATACAGCGGATTTTCATAATATGAAAGTGGACTATGACCCTCTCATTCTTCGATGGCATGTAAGAAGGGGGTAATAGGATGGACATGAGCACTTTCATATGTGGTGAGACGGATTTTCATATGAAAATGCACAGCCTACTATGAACATTTCATTCTTCGAAGAAGCGGGTAATAGGATGGACATGTACACTTTCATGTGGTGAGTTAATGAAATATGTTTTTAAGTCGCTTCGCATTTTTTAGCAAAGCATCGAGGCTTCAATTAGGAGCACGTACTCTTACTCATACGAGAGACTTTAGAAACTAATCGAAAATCCTTTTTCTTTCCAAACATTAAACTATTTACAACTTCTCAGCTTTGAATTTCGGGTAGCGGTAATCTGACCTAAGACTTGATCTAATCAAATTTGTCTTGACCTAACCCAAAATATCTGAAAACTGATCTGACTCACATTTGAAGCTATTACTAACAACGAAACTTTACGGATTGGCGACTAAAACCAAATACCGGAAAAACTGTGCATTGCATTTTCAATTTGAACAATCGTCAGGCAAACCGTAAATTAAACTTGAAATTGAACGGTGAAGCGGTTGAATACGAGAAAACACCCACCTACCTTGGTGTTGTGCTGGACAGAAGTTTGACTTACAAATACCACGCTGAAAAAGTCAAAAGTAAACTGAGATCCAGAGTAAATTTGATCCAAAAGTTAGCTGGTACTTCATGGGGATGCACAGCAAAAACACTAAGGATAACCATGCAAGCGTTGATTTTGTCTGTAGCAGACTTTTGTGCTCCAGTATGGATGGATAGCGTACACACGAAAACGGTTGACACGCAGATTAACGTAGCGCTGAGAATCATCTGCGGAGCTGTAGATTTAACACCAATTCCTGAATGTCATAAGGAACATCGCACCATCACACATTCGAAGGCAAGAAATCGCATTGAAAGAATGTCGGAAAATCGAAATAAATGACGATCTACCGATCCATGACGATTTCTCATCTGCACCAAACACCCTACGGCTTAAGTCAAGAAAACCATTCTGGGTGTTTTACCATAACGCCGCTGTACTACCTGATCTGAAAAGCCGATGGCAACAATGGTGGCAAGATGCAACGGTACAGAACAAAGACCTGGTCGCTGACCCTTCAGTTGAATTAGATGGCACAGATCTATCGCGGCGCACATGGCTTAGAGTAAACCGTTTAAGAACCGGACACGGATGTTGTGCCTACTCTCTGCACAGGTGGAAATTCAAAGATTCTGCTCTGTGCGAATGTGGGGAAATTCAAACGATGACACACATAATCGAAACCTGCCGAATACACCGTTTCAATGGAAATTTAGAGGATCTCCATAAATTAACACCGGAAGCTCGTGCATGGGTAGAGAATCTAAAGGTTAATATTTAAGATAGGTATCGGCGACCGCTCAGTGATCGACTAAGTCGAATCGATTTCATTTCTTTTCTTTTTTTGTTTTTTGATGATGAAGAGTAATTTATTTTTGTTGGCGAGGAGAAAATTAGTTAACGAAGTTAACAAATTGTAACAAACTATTTTTTAAAGTCATTGGTTAAATAAATAAAAAAACAACGAAACGACTTACAGATCCTGGACCCAAGCATCGTTGCCCATGACATTAGCTGGCCTGGGGTATCAGAAAGTTAATAGATTTAGCGTACCTTGCTTCTGTCTATCAATCTCAATCATTATCAAGCCAACTTCTATCCAAATTAAATCTGTGCATTTTGAATGACCAGTTCATTGCCAAAATCAATTCATACCCATCGGCATTGATTCCAGCACAACTGAAACACAAAAGTTGCCAATCGACATGGGATTATATTCGTAGCAACCAAATTTTTTATACACCTCAGTGGCTGTCTATGGAGATAAGTCATGCATTACTGTGTTGTATCAAAATTTGTTTTGTTGATTTCTTACGTTTCCACGTTTCTGCAGGATAATTTATTTATCCTCTCGGAGGATTATATCCCTTGCCTTCAGCACGGGATACAAGCTTCCTCCTCAAAGATAAATAAGTTTTCCCGCAGATGCGTAATAATTATAACGAGCTCTTGTCAACCAGTGATCAAATTGATCGCGCCAGACTTCTTGCATCATCAACAAAACAATCCTCAAAGTGCAACCGTGGTACCAAAGTCCACCAAAGTGGTACCGTCGCATCAGTTGGGTCTCCTGCTGGATAACGATTCGGCGAGAATTGCTCTAGCGCTTCGTTTAGGAAATAAGGCTTGTGAATCCCATATTTGTGTTTGTGGCACCCTAATCAAATCTAATGGCCATCATGGCTTATCATGTGACAAAATGATCGGAAAATATGCCAGGCATTCGGAAATCAACAAAATCATATCGATGGCTTTCTCATCTGCTGGTTTCCCAAAGTCACTCGAACCACCAGGTTTGTCGCGCCAAGATGGTAAACGACCCGACGGACGCGACGGTTTGGCGTGTTATCCATGGAGCCACGGAAGATCGTTACTTTGGGACGTTACAGTGGTTGACACAGTGGCATCATCATATGTATAACTGTAAGTAAGTGTGGTGCTGCGGCTGACCTGGCGGAATGTGACAAACACAACCACTACATTGATTTAAAGCGTCGGTACATTTCACGCCAGTGGCATTCGAATCGTTGGGATCTGTCGGATCAGAAACCGAATTATTTTTATCGAAACTGGGTAGACTCATGAAACGCAAAACGGGCGAGTCACAAAGCCTAGACTTTTCGCCCCAATAATCTAGGGGCAATGCAGCAAGCATCCGTAACATCTTCGGTGATAATATTGCCAGTAATGTTAGAATGACTTACCTGATGATTAGCACGATAATCTCCATATCGCAACTGTCAAGTTCTTGAATCTTAACGTTGATATGTAAAGTAGTGGGAATGAGTTGCAAAAAAGAATTAATCGCTTCACATATTATGAAATATTTTTTTTTACAAAAGCCGATGCAACTCTAAAAGCGTAGATTCAGGTCAATCATAGGGCATGTTTGACTAGACATTATTTACTTGTTCCGACCGTTGAAATCGCAATTTTTTCACCAAGTCTGCTTCGTCTTAGATACTGCTGTACATTTAGTAAAAAGCGTCTACATGTGAATGTGAAGGCAAAGTATAATGGCACGTGTGAGATAAATCATCAAAAAACAACCTAAAACAGTAATGTTCCTAATTTTCTACTCTGATTACCTAGTGTACTCTCCACTGTACCGTAGCGTTCCAACCAACTATGAAAGTTTGAAATTATGTTACTAATAAAATTCAAATTCAATGATTTAAACAGCATCTCAGCCCCACGATTTACATTTTTTAAAACTTAAGATTAAATGGCGTTCTTCCTCCTATCCAAATTTATTTATTCCTATATTGCATGGTTGTTTAATACAACTTGAACAATTTTTTTTAATAAAATGGAATATTGTTGAAAGTTTCATGTCTAACTGAAATTCAACCTCGATGCCAACTATGTCACAGGGAAACCAATGAACAAAGTTACAAATGTAAAACGCTTTTCTGGAAAACTTTAAAATTAATTTACGTAAATGTGATGCGGGTGCCGTATTGAGAGAAAAAAAATTGATTGGCATAAGAAATGTCTTATGGGTGATATTTTGCCAACCGACGACAACGGTGCTATTTCCGACTTTATAAAAAGGAAATTGTGGAAAAGGCTATCAGTGTCGAGTTTGACTGTAATATCTGTTTTCGAATCGACTTATATAGCATTTTGTTAAATTGAGAAGTTTTATAACGTGATGGATATTGAACGATAGTATGCTATAAAAACTTATACTTTCGTTATTGCTGTGAGTAAGACGATGTTGTGAAACTGAACTGGCTTCGCTTAGCTAAGAAATGTTCAGTTAGGGGTGTCATTTGACTTGTACAACGAAAATATTTCAAAAGAATTTTTTGCGTTCCGAAGCTGTAAGCGTCACCCAAATTGATATCAGTTGTTTTGGAAGAAGGGACGAGGACTTGCGACACATTTTCCTTTTAAAAAGGGTTTTGGTTGTGATTGGCATTACGGGAGTAGAATAAGCGCATTCCACAGGTCATAAACTAACTCGTCACAGGAGTACATTTTATTGCAAGATATTTAGACGCTAACTTTAGTATCCTCTATGATTGTTGCTTTCTTCAAGAAAAATTAATTCGTAAGAGTGATAGTGACTAATGATATGTTCTTTTGTTGTTAAATTATTCATAAATGAAATCATCGAGCCATTGTAGCGTAAAGAGCAAAGAGTGAGCACAAGAATTAAATAATATAATTGAACCACGCGCCGTGAGGCAAATCAAAAAGGTAAATGAGGCATATTTTAAAGCACATTGGTGACTTTTTCGTAGAAATGTTTTCATACTCCTAAGCGCTCCAAAGCGGAAGGGAGTTTATTATAAACTCCGCTGTGTGCAGTGAGCTAACCTTTACAGCGCAAATATTTCTACGTAATATAACAGTTCGCTCATTTTCGTTATTACATCAAGATAGAACAGAGCCATAAGTTATGAGGCACACCAGATACGATACAATAATGGCAAACAATACATACAGTAAGTGGATGTACTTTATAAATTTACTCTTATCAGCTTCTATTGATCTTCATTAAGCTTGTTGTTGAATGTTCTTTAATAATATAACGGTAAATAGAGATAGAGGAGCATGAGGAGAATGAGTTGATTAAAAATTTATTATGCATTCATCGTGTCTAAACGAACTGTTAGGTAAGGAGGAAAATGAAGAAGAAATATATTAAGAAGAAGTTCCGAGTACATAGACGGGAAGGGAAATTAATTTAATATTCGATGTTTACTTTACTTTCAATTTAACCATTATCTTGATTATAAATTTACAAATAATTAATGAAAATTATTCATACTCCAATAATAATAAGCTGTTCGTGCTCTAGCACTCTGTTAATTCGAAACTTTTTCGTTGCGATAACTTTCTGAAATAGATCGAAAAAGCGGTTTGTCAGTTTTATCGCAATTTTTATTAGGAATTTACAGGAAGGGATCATAAGATTGTGCAACGCTTCGTTTTAACTCTTTCAACCGAAAAACCGGTTTTACTTGAGAAAAATACAAGCGAATATGTGAAAAGAGCGATAAAGAGAAATTAAAAAGTTGCACAAGCTTACGAATCCTTTCCTGTATTTACTTTTTTTGCATTCCCAGCGCCCCAGCTGGAAATAATATGTGGAAAAAGCATTCCCTATACAGCTGTGCACAATAAGAATGACCCGCTATTTGGAATAACACCGTGTTCTCTATTTCTATGATTCTTCGACTTCTCTCATTTTGTATGTTATTTCAAATAGCGAAATGAGAGGAGTCGGATAATCGTAGAAATAGAGAACACTGAGTCATTCTTACTGTGCATATCTGTAAAGCACCAAATATCTCATATCTCTATCAAAAATAATTCCTAAGTGTATGTAATATACAATTATTTACTTCTCCGGCGCTAACAGCCTGGTCGAACTATTGCGGTCTTGAGCTACCTAAAACCGGTTTAAGGTACTACTTGTATCCTAAGGTCTATGCACTTATTTCTGGCATTCTGTCTTTATGTGTGTTATGTACACGCTCTAACTCAAAGTTTCATCTATCTTCTAAACACTTGAAGAAGGATTTCGTCATTTTATAACAGTGACCATAAAGTACAAGCGGGTTTTGGGGGATGGGGGTACATGAGTAGGTATATACGCCGATCTCCCTTGTATCGAAGAATCTAGACACTTAGACCGATTTGCCACGATTTTGTAAACTGAAACGCTCGCTATTAGCGAGGCTTGTAAAATTCTCTTCTCGAAAGGTATCTTCCATATAGCCGAGCTTGTCTTAAAGCAATAAATGGATATTGGTTCACCTCTGAGACATAAATCGCAATCGCAAGGGCGCTTAATACGCTGTCCTCAGAAAACCGCGTGGAACTGTTTTGGGTTCCAGAACACTGCGGTATTGGAGGAAACGAGAAAGCTTACCAGCTCGCTCGTGCAGGAAGTAAAGCCAATGCTTATAGCCCTAGCCTTTCAGCGGGAATTTCGTACTCCACTCAGAGGGAGAAGATAAGAGAAGCTTTTAAAGCCGAGAATAATCAACGCTGTAGAAACTTACATAACTGTAAGCACAGCAGAGCCATTATCGATAGCCGTAGTGCTTGGAACACCAACTACTTGATGAATAGATCCAGAAAGGACCTTATATTGCTGATTGGAGTCATCACAGGACACTGCACTTACAATAGTCACCTACATAAAATGGGTCAGGCAGAAACGGCATCGTGTAGGAGATGTGGTGATGAGGAGGAACCCGATACACTTAATAACAACATGCCCTGCGTTGTGTAGACATCGGATCAAACACTTTCAAAGATATTCCATGCCAGTAAGAGACCTTCTAAGCTTGAAGCTGGATAATATCCTTAAATTCTTCAAAGAAATTCAATAATTGTACACGTTTGAATATTGGATACAAAAGAGGCCCAACCGAGAGACTCAGTTGTAAGATCATTTTCGTTATTATTGCTTGTAATATAAGATGTAACATAAATGAAGCTAACTGATGGGATGGGATGGCACAGTGGTGAATGCGCTTGCCTTTAACGCAGAAAACCCGGGTTCGATCCCCGGGATGCATAGGACTTTTCTGTAATAAACTATCAATATGGAA
The DNA here is from genome assembly GCA_029228625.1 of Pseudolycoriella hygida. Classification (NCBI taxonomy): domain Eukaryota; kingdom Metazoa; phylum Arthropoda; class Insecta; order Diptera; family Sciaridae; genus Pseudolycoriella; species Pseudolycoriella hygida. The sequence goes on along the minus strand of CM055406.1, from coordinate 36,035,057 downwards.
CGTCGCTAGGCTTACCCAAGCCTCAGAATCTGGGTAGTTTCGGTATTTGATGCCCGAAACGAGAAATTAGGTGCACAAATGTGTGACGTCACTCACACATTGAAAAGGTGAATTATGTGTACCATGACCATGGCACCTGGTGCCATCTTGTGGACGGAAGAAAATCGATGGGGAATTTCGTTGACATGTGAATCCAAATAGCCCTTCATAGATGGCGCTGTACTGGACATACACCCATTCGAAAAATATGGCGGGCAACGAACATAGTGTGAACGATGATGGCCACTAAAGTGGATCGTACAAAATAAGAACATTATCACTTCGGCTCGTCGATCCTGTTACCTGGTAACCTCCCGATGAGAATGCATCGTAAATATCAAATATAACAGTTGAAATATACAAGTAGTTCTTAAGAATGTGTTGTAAATAATATGAAAAATGTATGTCACAAAATGTAAGATATCAGATGTGAAAAATCCATACGATTAAATAAAAAACTAACGAAGTGGATTTTCGAAGGAAGGAGGTCGGTGAATCAAATGAGGTATATGAATAATTAAACGGTATAAAATAAGTCATCCCCTTAACAAAACGCACCTTGGATTTGTTAAATACCTATACAGTCGGAGTAAACGCATGAGTTCATTAGATAGAAGTTCACTAATTTTGCGTTAAATAATTTTATTCAAAATTATATTTCATTCCTGAATAAAACTTGCAACGAAGAGGACGTGTTTCCTTTCACTGAAAAACTAACAGGATTGACTTCTTCAATTAATTTGAAAGGGAATATTTCCGGTATTTTCTCAGAGCTTGAATATAATTGACTTTTCACTCAAGCAGACAGTAAATGAGAATGTAAAATTTTGATGAACATAATATTCTATTTATTCTATTTACCTAGTGGCGCTTTGTTCAATGCAAGCAATTTGGAAATTGTGAATTTAAATTAATTAGAGATTTTTAAGATTAGAGAATTTTAATGCTATTAGTTCAGCGTGCGGTGTGTGTTGCATTCTTGTTGTATCGACGTTGAAGTGCTTCAGCAGTTTCCTGGTGTTAACCGAAGTATTTATACAGCAACAATATTCGAGTAATTGACATCTCAGATTTTAAATAAACGGTTGTCTGCATTAATTTACGGGCTGATACACGAATGTTACATAAATATCTAGGCTAACACCAGAAAACCACTTAAACAGGCGATCATTTTATCTTTTTCCTTCCCCGACATAATATACTTAATGTTTGCAACGTTAGGGAAATATTCCAATATTAAAAGCACCATACATATGCTCTCTTCTCTCTTTTATGATGACATAATTCTTAACATTTTTCTTTACATTTTACATAGACAACGCTCTAAAAAGTTTTATCATCTTTTTTGTCCACATTGATTTTTGCTTTCCACTTCAGCATCAAAACTACCATTTCAAGTTTAAAAAATAATAATAAACACACACACACACACGTTCACAGAGATAGTAGCTTAAGTTACGAAAGACGAAAGCCTGTAAATACGCGACATTCAGACTAATGATATTCTCCATGTTTTTCTGTCAATATTGTTTTTAGACTGCCAATTTTCAACCAAACTAAGAAATCTTACACCGCAGTAAAAATGTCTAAGGCAGAGACAACGGCACAGACAAAATTTACTTTATAAAGTTAGTCTCAGGAAAGTAAGGGAAAATAATTTGCTGTACCAGCTGGAAATCGATTCCTTACATAAAGTGTTTAGGAAACAATCGGATCTCAAGTGAATTTAATGTATGTCAAAGTCACCGCGTGTTAAAGTTAAGGAATTCAGTTTTACTAGCGATCGTTTTTGACCGACACCATGAATATACTTCAACCACCAAAGACCCCTTTACTGTAAGCCATCTTGATTTTAGTTTCGACATTACTATTTCACTTGAGATTTAGTTGAATTCACAAACGCACGTCGTCCGGAACCGTTTTTTCGATTGCTTGTCAGATTGGTCACAAAACCCAATCTGTCAATATTGGTAGCGTTTGAACCAACAAAAACACAAACCAGATAAAGAAGATACATTCGTTTGCTCCCTCCATGATACACAAACGTGTGTGCTTTCGATGGAAAGAAAATTGAAAATGATTTTGTTGTGTCGTGCACACTATACTGTATTTGTCGTAATTTTTGAAGCTCTGAGTCTCCCTTACACCACGAGCTAAACCTTGCGTTATGATGACTTTCAGCATTGAGTATGAGTATAAACATTACACATAGCTTTAACTCATTATTTTTTGTTTCTTACTCTAGGGTAAAAGAACGGAAATGCAATTTTATTTTATGGTGTACAACATTGCATTTTTGAATTTATCTTTATGTATTTTATAATAAAAGTAAATGTTTCGAAAAGAAGTAAAAAATGACTTTGGATTATTTGCTTAAAGAGAAAAATGCTGCATGTTGAAAATGCGAGTGTCCCGAATGAATTTGTTTTTCGTTTTAGTATTTAATAAAAAAAAATTATCAAGCTAAACAATGGAAGATTTAACCATTAAATAATTTTTAGTTTTTGTTGTCGTATGCATTAACTTTTCAGATTTTGAATTATTGACAATGAGGACTATTTCAGGGGAATGTGATTATGGATATGTTCCTCGGTTCTGTCGGTTTTGTTCTCGCTCCATAATGTTCCACTAAGTTCCACATACGTAGAATGTTTTTATTAAATGGTTTTTATAGGTCGTGAAGCCACCCACAATTCTCTTTTTAGTTTAAAGGTTTGATTCTTATAACGTTCATAAATGGTTACGGGATCGAATTTGGACAAAACCGGTTGAAAACTTTCGAAGTTACGATCGAAAAAGTGGTCAAAAACGTAGTCGTTTGAAGGTCGGTGAAACTTTTTGACTTAAATATATCTCTGCGAAATTAGCACGGAAATAGCTCTTGAATGAAAGATAAGAACTTCCAGAAATCAAGAAAGAAAATTAGTGAAACTGGGTCGATTGATTCGGGCTGTACGGTCCTGAGTGTGTAGGTCACGCGACACTACACGATAGTTGGTAGTTTTTGAGGAATATACATATACCTTCAATGAAGAGGTTTTGTATGCATTGTTGTAGATAAAAACGAGTCAAGTATGGGTCCGAGTTCTCTCCTTAGGACCAGGTCGACCGCAGCCCAAAAAATTCCTTGTGCTATGTAGTGAAGTAAATTGAAGTATGCATATGAAGTAGTATGCACAATTTTCTTTGGAAAGTTTTGTTGAAATTTTTTTAAAAATTATTTTCACAGTTGCTTCGGACTGGTTGCTCTATGGCATGTCTATAAAAATTGAAGTCTTTTTTGTAAAGCGATTACGATGTACCAAATTGTACTGATATACACTTACTTAAATATATTTTTGCTTCAAATAGAATTTTGTACTTCTGCGCAGGTTTTTGCAGTGTTAAAAAGCTGCGCAGAAGTACAAAATTCTATTAATGCAAAAATATATTTCCGTGAGTGTAGGACCCTAATTTAACTTTTAATAAAAAACTTCAATTTTTATAGGCATCTGACATGCCATAGAACAATTTTTTGCTCAGAACAATGGTCTTTTATCCATAAAAAATGTTGCAAAAAATCCATAAGTGGGTATAGCCGCGTTACCCACATCTTAGCGTCCGGGACTTAATTACACATTATCTTTCAATTGTTCATGCAAACGAACATAAATGGAAAATTGACGATGGTCTAGAACTTTCGAGAACAATCTACAGTCTACAACTTTCTCCAATATTACAGAACATTCCACAACTTTCTAGAACATTCCACAATTTTCTAGAACATTCCACAACTTTTTAGAACATTCCAAAACTTGATAGAACATTCCAGAACTTTCTAGAACATTCCAGAACTTTATATCATATCATCATATATTTCATATAAAAATCAAAGGCTACATCATATATGTTCCATTATGTAGATATTTTTAAGGGACACAGAATATCATTATAAAAATCAGTCGATAAATCAATAAAAAAAAGTTGAATAATACATTGATGAAAAAATCAAAAATTGCTTCATTCTCAAAAGTTATATTAATTTAGTTTTGAACATTAATACCCGTTTAACATCCGGTACACTACTTTTGTCTGCACCAGGCTGGAAAGGAGTGCAAACTTTATGATTACGTTTAACAAAACAGTCGCCACATGTCCACTTTAGAATACCCATTTCAAGGTCATTCAAGCGCAAACTGCATCAAAACACCAGGTTTAGATTTCGTTATAGAGTACGCCTATCCAATTTTGCCATGTATTAAACCAAAAGTGTATGAATTTCCGAAATGCGGGGTTCTCAAACGCACATTCTCCAACCACAATTAGAATGTGCACAATGAGTATTTCTCCAAACTGCAATAAAAAAAAACATGCACAACTAGGACGGCATTAATAAATTAAATTAAACAAAAATGTTTCAACAACAATAATAATCACTTCACAGTTTCTTCTATGCAGCATAAAGCCGATTTGATCGCACACAATAGTACTTATTAAATTCAATTAAAAAAGTTCGACCTTGAATAGCCCTCAACCTTTATGCTATTCAATAATGTGCACGAGGTTCTTTAGAAATTCTAATCGAGAATTGCCGCACTTTTAAGAATTTACACAGTTTAATATAAAATGTTACTGAACTTCACATAAACAGTGAAACATCTAAGGCGATAATAAATTTAAATTCAACACACAAGATTATGAAGAATTAAAAAATTTAACTCGCCTCAAATAGTACCGACTGCAAAAGTAACGTCTGCTCTCTTCGGAATGCAATGTACTACTTTATAAAACATTCCAAAACTTTCTAGCACATTTTAGAACCTTCGAAAACTTTCTAGAACATTCAACAACTTTCTGGAACATTCCAGAACTTTCTAGAAAATTCCAGAACATTCTAAAGCTTTCTCGAACATTTCAGAGCTTTCTCGAACATTCCAGAACTTTCAAGAACATTTCAATCTACAACTTTCTTGAACTTTCAAGAATTTTTCTGGAATTCATTCTAGAATTAAGAGATCTTTCAATAGTTTCTTTCCCTCCGGCATATACCCCTCGGGCCTCTCCGGCATTTCTGTAAACATAAAGTCAGAGAGCTATCGAATGGCACACGTTTCAAGTATCTAGGTGGTCTAGGAGCCGAGATATGTTTAATAAGCCCTTTCCCCTACTGACCCCTCCTCATCCATCATTTCTTCAAGGATATATTGAATGACATAAGTTTCAAATCCTTAGGTGGTCTAGAAGCCGAGATATGCATAAATGGGATGGACCCCCTCCGTTCCTTTTCATCCTACACACTCTAACATTTCTGCAAATCTAGAGTCAAAAAGCTTTCGAATGGGGAAAGTTTGAGGCGGTCTGGGAGCTGATATATGCGTGATACGGAAGGACGAAAATACGAGCATATAAGCGTTACCCAGTGGGTTACGCTTAAAATATTTATAAAAACGCCAATCAGCAACACTTTCTTCTCACCACTTTCAGACTACTCTTTAAAATGTACGAAAAACCCGTTTTCTTCATGGGGAAGGATCTAGCTGAAGACTCGGATCAGAAGTTATTTGCGGGTGCCCTTTCATTAAACTTAATCTTTGCTCAGGAGCACCATGATATCAGCCGGCTGTTCGAATAATAGTTTTTATCACATTCGAGCCTATAATAAGCCAGTTATTACTCTAATAATAGGGCTATAATCGGCCTATAAAAGTCGACTTTCTTGTCAAAAGTAGGGTTGTAATGACGCTATTATAACCCGGTTCTTTAAAAAATGAGAATAAAACGTGTGTTGTTATGACAACCGCATACTAAATCGAAAAATCAATCTAGACGACATTTTTTGCAACAAATTTGATGAGTGTTTTTATACGAAATTTTTGATTTATGTTAATTTTGTTGTTATTTTTTTTGTGCATTATTATATCGTATGGATTTATACAAAGTTTTTTTTTTTACAACATCCTCATAAATTGTTCATATGTCAATATCCAGTCGTTCTATCCAGTCAATGGCATCTTGTGATAAATTGATGAAATCTAGTCTGTTTCCATTGTAGGCACGTAAAGGGCAATCGAACGTAATATGTTGAATTGTTTGTGGTCCGTTATTACAATCACATATTGGTGAGTCAGCTAGACCCCATTTATGAAAGGAATCTTTGCATTTTCCGTGATTCGTTCGGATTCTATTAAGTTTACACCAAAATTTCCGTGGTAGGTCGAATCCAGAAGGGTTTTCTTGTTTGTTATTATTTTTAATTGTTTTCCACTCTGGTGGGGCATTGTTGTTCCATTCTTCTAACCATCGTTCGTTGATATTGAAATCATTTGAGTTCATTGATAGAGAATTTAGAAGTGGTGGGTGTCTTGATTTGAGTCTAGGTGGTGATGTAGTGATATCAGAGTGAATAGGTAAATCGGTGTTGTTCATGATTTTGTTAAATTCTCTCATTAAGATGTTTTTTCGTCGTAGATGCGCAGGAGCTATATTGGATAATGTTGGTAGCCAATGTAACGGTGTGGATTGTATTGTTCCAGTTATCAATCGCATTGATTCATTCAACTGCACATCGACTTTGGTTGTATGTGCACTGTTAAGCCAAACAGAAGCGCAGTACTCGGCAGTTGGATAGACAATTCCTAGTACAGTTGTTCTCAGGACATGAGCTGACGCTCCCCATGACGTGGCAGTTAATTTTCTAACGATGTTGTTTCTGGATCGTAGTTTTGATGATGTCTTCGTTAGATGTTCGTTAAATGTTAGTGATCTGCCTATATTAATTCCAAGCAATTTCGGACAAAAGTTATGTTTCAATATTTTTCCATTGAATGTAACATTAAGCTTCTTGTTGGCCAATTTATTGTTTAGGTGAAAACAACAGACTTCTGTTTTTTCGAGGTTTGGTGTCAACCGCCATTGTTTCAAATATGAGCTTATTATAATTAGGTCTGATTTAAGAAGTTCTTGCGTGATTTCCATCAGATTGTCTTGCACCGCAAGTGTCCAATCATCAGCGTATCCAAATTTTCGTGATGCTGTAGGTGGTAGGTCGTTGATGTATAAGCTGAAGAGTAGCGGTGCTAATACTGAACCTTGCGCTAAGCCATTCGATAATTTATGATTTTTGCTCACTTTTTTGTGCATTATTGGCAATTATAGGCTCAAATGTGATAAACTATCGTAAAATACAAGGGGAACAATCCCGTAATCACGCCCTTCGAAATTTTACCCACCTCGACTATAATAACTTGATCATACCCCTTGTATTATAACATACTATTTCATGCTTGCTAAGAGAACCGAAAGTACTTTGAGGTCCTCGTAAATTATATAACTATCCAATACTCCAATTTTTTCATAGGGCGCTCCGTTTTGACAACAGTCATTTTCATCACAAGGGCTAATCGTTTTCGCGCGATGTATTGAGTTTTTCATGCTTGCTAAGAGAACCGAAAGTACTTTGAGGTGCTTACGAGCATGTAAATGATTAAACTGGTAATTAAGACTATAATATCACACTATATGTGATGCTGCGGAGGTCCCACTGAACTCCAGTTACTTAATTCTCTCCGCCATCAATTATTTTCAGTCGACTCACAGTTCTACCATTACTATTACAATATTAAAAAATTGATTTTATATCTCACCTTTTCGTTTTTCTCTTTTGAATATGTGAAACGAAAGTTTCAAAGACGAAAGAAATAGCGATAACGAAAAGTTAAAAGCGTATTTTTTAATTTGTCTCGTAGGCTTTTGATTTGAATTCGAACGTATTTCGCAGGAGTTGTCAGACCCACATTAAAAAGTTGTGACATGTCGTAAAATAAATGTTGGTCAGAAATTTCATTGAACAATGTGTTACCGATATAAATAGGAAGAAAAAGGTGAATTCGGTCTGTAAAAAAGGTACATTGTCCAATCGCCTTGAATGTAATCTCATGAATGGCATATTTAAATTTATTCTTCATCAATTTCCTGGCGTATTATTTTAGCCAAATTAATGCATTTAAAATTAATAAAGGAAATTTAATTCCACGGATACTTTTATTACCGACTTTTAAGAATGGTAAAAAAAGTCCCCCGTTGACTTCTACGGAACATACAGCCCCGTGGTTCATTGTTTGTTTGGTACGCACATAATAACCGGAAATTTGGATCGCTTTCGAAATGTATATAACTACAATGTACGGATGAAAATTCGTCGCTTCATCGGAATGAAACCACCCTCTCAAAAAAAATCTACCCTGACGGAAATCCATTGAACAGAAGAAACGGAATATACATTGTCTAACGAAATTAAATTCCGATGAGATCTAAAAAGCAAATAAAATAAATTCACAAATTCCAATGCTTTGGTATAATACACACATAGAAAAGAATAAATAAAATAAAAAAGATCTTTCCCATAGAGTGTTAGTTTTCGAGTATGTCCTTATTTTCACTCTATATAATAGAAGATAGTCTGTTCCTGGCTTGCTACAATAGTAGGATATGCCGTGTGGATATGACTTTCCAATATGTTAGCACTGTGTATAAATAAAACGTTTTATAGTTCGTTTTCAAGTTTAGATTTGTATTGTTCTTGAGACAGGATGAACGAGCGTATTATTTCGCTTACCTATACAAAGTTTGAGATGAGAGATAAACTTAAAATTCGAATTATTCAAAAGCTCATGCGGATTCGGTTTCCAGTTTGTTCGATAGCACTACAAAATAAATTAAAGAAAAGTTGTGTAATATCCTCAGACTTATTAATGGTTATAAACAAAAGATTCGGTTCGAGATTTCTAGTATCCTACGGTTGAGTATTCTTCAACTTTTAAGATTTCGTAATGTTATTGATAAACACAGGTAAAAGGAAATTTCCATCAAAAAGGTCTTTTCTTTGCTATTTCCAACATAAATGATTTCTACGTTGCATATTAGAAGCATGCTAACAGAACGTGACAAAACTTAAATGCGATTGTAAAGACTCCCACTTAACATTTCACTTTCCGGATTTACACAAACTATTTTTTAGAATTGCTTCATTGGGTTCAGCAAATCGACCCACATAGACTATAAATTGGAGTTGTGGAATTCACGTTTAAGTTTACATTGTTCGTAACAATAAATTCTCAGAATGGGTTTTCCTCGAGCTGTAATGATGACGTCACAAAATTTCGTTTCAGTTAACTACTCGCACAAAATTTGCGTTCTGCAACTTCCGTAAATTCAGGTGTCCACGTCCATCATATTCACTCTTTCATGCGCTACCATCTGAAGGAATGAGAAGGTCATAGTAGGATCCAGTAGTATGTAGTATAGTAGGCAGGTAAATGTCTACATATGAAGTATATAAGTATATGAATGAAGGCCTCACCCATATATGTAATTTTGGCCTGACTGTGAAACCAGAATTTTCATAAAGTCCGCACCTAACGGTGCTCGTTTTCGACCAGCGCCAATGCCTTTTATATACTACATTGCATGCAAAGTCAGTACCGCAAATATTTGCTGTCATATTAAAGTATAAAACAGCAGCGCCATACACATACAAAAGACAGACTTTTTGAGATCTAGTGCATTTTGTGTCACAGGACGCAAACAATTTTTAGACCCGTACGAAGAACGAAGTTTAGAGCGAAGGTTAAGCACGACGTTTGTAACCAGTCGAATTTCAACCCGGGAGTAGGGGGAGCACCGATCATGGTCCTTAGATGACGAATCAGCAATAAAAAAAATGTCCGTCCGTCCGTCTGTCAACACGATAACTCGAGTAAAATTCAACCGATTTTCAAAAACTTTTTTTTCCCTAAAAGGTAATCTTTTTAAAAATCTTTTATGAGATTGAATCCGGGCACCGTCGTCCCGAGGGCCACCGAGCTAGGGCCGTTTAAGGGAATCTTGGTCTTTTGCACATAGCTCGAGTAAATCTGATTTTCAAAATTTTTGTTTTGTTTGAAAGACCTGGGCATAGCCGACAATTTATGGAAGAAACTTCTTTGAATTTGAGTCCTTGGACTTAGCTAGGGCACTAAAATCGAGTCTCTGCTAGGGCTCTATGTGTTTTTTGTCCATAACTCGGGCAAATCCTTTCCAATTTTCATAATTTTTTTTTTGCTTGAAAGACCTGAGCATAGCCGACAATTTATGGAAGAAACTTTTTTGAATTTCAGTCCTTGGACTTAGCTGGGCCACTAAAAACGAGTCTCTATTAGGGCTCTATGTGTTTTTTGTACATAACTCGAGTAAATTTTTTCCGATTTTCAAAATTTTTTTTTGTTTGAAAGATCTAGGCATGACCAACAGTTTATAAAAGAAACTTTTGCCTGCGCTTAGGGCTCAAGTGGGCCATGTCGGTCCTAAGGTCGGCCCTAGCCAAAAAAATTTTTTTTTGCTATTTTGCGAAGGAAGTTGAAGGAAACATTTTTGGCTATGGAATTGTGTGTCCGAAGCCTCTACTTAGGGCCCTAGGTCGGTACTACGATCGACCCTAGCCCAAAAAATGGTTTTTTTCTATATTTGGGGGTCAATTTTGTGCTTTCGGAAAGGTTTTCTTACACCGTTTCTTCGTACGGGTTTTTCAATATTGCCTTATCGGCAATTTCCAATACATCTTAATGTAGACGTAATTTCGTACACTTAAGAGTTAAGGCAATATTTACTTAAATACGTTCGAGTCTCTTCGTAACATCAACTCTGTTTGCCGCATCTATTCTGATACGTTCGGGTCCCCTGCATATGTTTTGATGTTATATACGCCATATGATAGCATCGGTAAACCTTTGCTACCACGTATTTCCTGATCATGGAGTGTTATGAGAGAGGATTTTAGCTCACTTATTGAAACTTGCTACGCGGAAATCTTTTGTAATTGTTTCAAAGTTCAGTTTGCGCCGACTAATTTTGTACGAAAATATGATCGAAATATCCGCAAGACAGGTTAAAGTTCTCTAAACATTTAACACTCTACTTAAACTGTTTTGGTAGTACGCAATCTGGCTGGTTTATGAGTCACGTCATGGTAGTGATTGCGTACACCGAATACCGTAACAACCAACGACACATGATTTTTAAAGAGGGGGACAGGAATGAAGTCAATAGTATAGGGCAGCTTCGATCTTATGTGCAATCTCAAAAATTTTCGATAGACAAAACTAAGAGTAAGATTCACTTCTCCCAACACGGGTTCTTTTCAAAAAGGTCAACGCAAACTAACCTAATGGAGTTCGTCACATCGGTATCTGAAGCAATAGCAAAAAGTTGTCAAGTTGATGTCTTAAAAGCATTTGATCGCGTCAAATTCATCATCGTCTACCGAAGAAAGTGGCTCTTTTCGGCTTTAACAAATCTTTGATTCGATGGTTTGATGCGTACCTATCAAATCGCTCACATATAGTAGTGATTGGTGGAGGAAGATCGAAACGTATCACTCCAATATCGAGGGTACCCCAGGGATTAATTTTGGGGCCGTCTTTTTTTCATTTTGTATGTCAATGACCTGCTGTTAGCCCTCAGTGACACCTTCACTTTTGTGCACTGCTTCGAAAATAGTATCTGGTAATGATTGCACTTTATTCCAATCAGAAATCGATCGTCTACATGAATGGGGTGCAACTAACAAGTTGGGCCTAAACGTCAGTAAGTGTGCAACTCTCAAAAGTGAAAGCTATCCGCTAGCTCACCAATATCGGATCGGTGGAGAAATTGTTCCTAGAGTTGAATCTAAACGTGGCCTAGGCGTCATAATAGATAGCAAACTTTTTTTCGCCGAACATATCAACATACGACACTCATGACTGTGCATTCACCCCCAGCAACCTGAAGGTGAAAATCTCCATTCTCTATTGGATAATCTACCATTTTTCACATCATAGAATTCCTAAAATTAACATTTTCACTTCATCTTTTCTCTCCTTTTTAATCAGCATACATCACTTGTCAAAGTTTTCAAATTGGGGCAGACTGCTTCATGTAGACCTCAATTTTCCGGCTTAGTTGATCAAAAAAATTTAGCTTTCCCCATATTTATACATTTTAGCATAACATGACCCTTTTAACATCTCTTTATTTTACGATGTGTCACTATGTACTCCCTACGTACTAAGTTTCATGCAATTTGCTGACACCAGTGCATATCTACATTGAAATTGCTTTAGCTGAAGTGAATGTTTTTGCATATTTCATATTCACCTTTTTCACATAACCACAAGCAGTCAATTTATCACACTTCAAGAGCGTTTCGGAATTCGCAAAGACGTTATACATGGATTCTCCTTTTATTCCAAACTGTTGTATGCGTTTCGCTACATGCAAAAAGTTTTGTTAATAATTAAATAATGTTGATCGTTTGATTGATTAATTATTTATAGTTTGCAAATTTATATTCACTTTTTATAAACTTCATAAAGTTTAGCAAAACTTCTTTGCTATAAACAAACGTTCTATCACATATTTCTAAAGTGCTAGGAAAATTTTGAGATTTCACTTGGGAACGGAACGGAGTCATATTTTAAAATGTTTTTAGGTTATGTATCCTTTGTTTTATGGCTTACCGACCGAGAGGCGGATAAAGTAGAAAACCTTCCATCCTCCCTAATTCCTTGAAAATTCTCAGAGGACCTTCTCTTTGAAAATCAATGGAGGTAATTATAAATATCCGCCCCTGGACTTCGACAAAAAATCGTTTGTGACCCTCGTCCCCTTGCGTTTGGCTTCAGTAGCTCCTTTTCGTTGGTGTCGGGGAATCTCCACACTTTCAAGGTTGTGCGAGACTCTCCCTCTAGGAGGGAATCTCCCATACGTGCGGGACTCTCTCTTAAAGGGGAATCTCGCACAAATAGACAGTGTTGGGCGAGTTCATGGAAATGGTGTGAGAGTTTATAGAAGTGATGTGCGAGTTTTTAGGAACGGTGTGCGAGTTTATGGAAATGGTGTGCGAGTTCATAGAAGTGGTGTGTGAGTTGATAGAAGGGTGTGCGAACTGGTAAACTGTTGTAATACTACCGGACTATTATAACAGTCACTATTAACTGAGGATATATTTGTAATAACCGATCATGTTACGGGTTACTGATTACCTATTATCTATAAGAATAAAGTTTAGTTTGTATTTTACCAGCATCAAGAGGAGCCGTTTCGATCACGCTCTTCCAACATAAACTTACTATACTGTGCATGTGCATCCGTTCATGAGACTGCACAATCGACGTAGTACCTTGTGCATACGTTCATGTGAGTGAGTGCACAATCGACCTAGTGCATTGTGCATCTATTCATGAGACTGCACAACTGATGTAGTGCATTGTGCATGCATTGATGAGAGTGCACAATCGACCCAGTGCATTGAGCAAATTCTTCTGCGGAAAGTCGTTCGGACATTGAAGCTTTTGAAAGCCTTCGTTGTTCTTTGTCCGAAAGAATTTCCGCGGAAGAATTTGTTTAATTGAACGGTGTTAACTGCAGTTAACGGCAGTAACTGAGTGT
>CM055406.1:35998830-36021075 GCA_029228625.1 Pseudolycoriella hygida | reverse complement strand
TACGTTTACTACAAGACATTTTATTGATATTGCGGCGGTTCATTATCCAATGAATTCACCACCGTCGTCAACTCTTGCAATATTAATTCGACATTCCGACTCGACCCGTCGTACGATACGCATTGTTACGCGATTCTATCAGATAATTGAATATATTTGTTAAATTAATCTACGGATTTTCCTCAATATAATGGGGTAGATCTAGGCGAGAGCCTCGTCTAGAGGTCACGAATCAGCAAAAAAAATGTCCGTTTGTCCGTCCCATAGTTTTTTTTCTAAATGGCTGTACCTATCAGTCTAAACTTTTTTTCCCTAAAAGGTACGTATGTTCCACAATTCAAGCACAATCGGTCAAGTGGTTCCGGAGATATGGTCAAAAAAGTGACCAAAATCATGGTTTTTCGAGGGTCGGTCTCAACAATTATAGCACGGAAATTGTTCATTTTGGTGTCAAATTAAAGCATTCGATCTCACAAAACTGAAAAAAATTTGTGGAAATCGGGCCAGTGTTCTTGGCACTGGGACCAATGGAATGGACGAAATTGAGTTTCTTGGCCACATACGAAAGCATGTGGTTTTTCGTCTATATTTGTGTACGCAATATGGAGATTTACTGTCAAAGGCAAAGAGAACACGTGTCTAAGGATTTTGCTGAAAAATGTCGCAATCCTTGGATTTCAGTCACTTCTAGAATCAGGAGGGATGACTCATATCTCCAGAACTACGGCAGAGAATCAAATTTTAGAGAACAGGTGTTTCAGGGTTTTAAAGAAAACTGACACCATCCCGGAATATATCCACTTCTACAATTGCCGTACTTCGGGAGGGTTTTCGACATTACCTTGTTTCTGTAGGTCGTTGGAATTCTGATAGTTTTAAAAACTTTGCAACAATTTGCAATTCTGATAAGTTCGCACCTACTTGTAAAATCTGTTCGGTTTATCACATCTATTCTGATACGTAAAGGTCCTTTGCGTTATAAGGTACGTTTGGCTCAGATCATTCCTTCTCGTTCGAACTTCATGACCCTCTCCCACCACCAAACATTGGACGTCATTTGTACCATTTCTGCCTTAATTTGCATAAGAAACTTAGTGTGAAAGAGGCAAAAAATTTTGTATGGACTTTTGCACGGTTTTTTTTTTCTCTCTTTCGCACTAAGTTTCTTGTGCAAATTACGGCAGATTTGTACACAGCATGTACAAGTACATTTAAACGACATGTTTTTGGTAGAAGGAAAATAAGAATTGACCGCAAAAAATAAAGAATTGATCCCCAAACAATGTAAAAAGTGATAGCTATGACACTTAGCGATCATTTTTCTCATTTTTTCTCATCATATTTTAATCAAATTTAAACGTGACTGTGAAATACGTGAAAGGAAAAGTATTTAATTAAATTGTTTTATCCTCGGACAACAGAACATAATGTAAACATAACCAAAGTAATTCATTATTTTATCCATAGCAAGTAAATAAACAAAGATTCAGTCATTCAAATGTAATTGATGTCAACAAACTAAAAAAGGAATTTTTCATTTTGATTTACTGTTCGACCTTATCACCGATACGATAAAAATAATTGAACATTAACATTTCCTAAGCCAAATAAAAATCACCATTACCGTTATTACTGTTGTACATAGCGTACATAGACGGGGAAAGCATTCCAATCTTTAGTCTTCTCGATATCCATTTTATATAAAACCGGAGCACAAAAACAAGACAAATTACGACCATTAATTTCCTATGACAAAAGTGTACCGGGATTACAAGCTGGAATATTCGAATTTCGCTGGTCGTATTATGTGAAATATGTGACACTGAGTTGGATTACATTTATTTTCATTTCTGCAACACAGTGCTGTTTAGTACACATCCCTATGTCAGATAACTGAAATAACTTTTGAAGACAGATCCAGTGGCATGAAGCTTTTATGCATTCGTTATAGGAAAACACCTTCGTATTGACTAATAGTTGCAAAACTTCAGCAAAAAATCTAATCTGAGAGAGAATTTTCCACATATCCATAGGCAAACTTACCAATTTCCGTAAAATAAAGTTGAAGTACTTATTGGTGAGGGTGGACGAGTAATTAAGATTTCATCTATTGAGATAAAAAGCTTCATATTACAATAAAGCGCATAAGAGACTCATGCATGCTCGCGTGCGAGGGGGAAGATACGCAAGGAAATGATGGGGCAGTGTATTTTAGGATAAAATATATATCCGGCAAATACCTAAATTAGGAAAATTAGAAGGATATAGAAGTAAATAGTAGGAAATAAAAGGAAATTGATTGAAAATAAAAGGAAAATAGGAAAATTCAGAGAGAAAATGAAGTTTATTTCCTATTTTCTTTAACTTCGTTCTATTTCCTTCGATTTTCTATCTTTTTCTTCCCACTTTTTTTCGATTTTCTATTTTTTCTCCCTATTTTTTCCTGTGATTTTCTATATTTTCCTATTTTTTTCCGTTTCCTTTTAATTTTCCTAACATATCCTGTCCCACCATTTCCTCTTAAAAATGTATAAAAAACTTGAATTTCGGAAATCGAGCTTGAAATTTAGTATGTAACAGGTAGAAAGATAAATAGAAGATAAAAAGAAGAAGAAATAGGTAGGGAAATAGACGAATAGCAAAGTACATAGTTCTTTATTTGATCGCTAGGAGGAAGTTCGTAAATGCTATAAAATTCAGGTCAAATAGAAGCGGATGGAAATGTATGGGGCAAGAATATCTAACGTTGTTCCGCCCGTTCGCGTGTAACGTCTCATAATATAATAATAATAATAATCCGCTGTTACAACCCGTCCGGGTCAGAGGCTAGATCATTATATTTACTACTTCCGCAGTTTTTGTTGAGCTTTTTGCTCACATGCATTCTCTTAGAGATCCTTTCGTTACAGACGTTTTTTTTTACTGTGTCAGTGGTAAATTGCACACAAACCTAGTGCCATCAATGATGTAGTAGGTGCAGAAACTAGTAGGGCTGAGAATGCCGGTTTGCCCCATCAATGTGTTTTACCGGCAGGCATATTATTGGACCACATGCTTAACGTGAATTCCGAACCACGCCTAGCAAGCATTGTACCATTAGAATTTCTTCTGGCACTGATTGTATCTCCGTCTATAGTTAGACTGAGATATTTGTACACAGAATTCATCGAATATGGGGAGCGTCATATTTGTCATTCTTCTATGTACGAATCGTTACGGCACCAGATTCACAATTACCCAAATTAGGAGGCCTGGGTGCGCCTAGGAACGTTACTTTCATGCTATACATTGAAGAAAAATCCTATACAGGATTTGTCCCCTCCAGAATGACTCGGATATTCTCGGTGGAAAGCCAATACGTTACCACTGAGCTAACCCGTTCCCTTATTTCTCATACGTGTTGTGTAATTCGCTATATATCGGTGCAATAGACAAAAGGAATAAGAAAATCCAAGTAAACTAACGGCAGAGTCGAAAAAGCTTTACAAAAAATAACGTCTAGAGTAGCTTTGAGAGGACATCCTTTCGTCAACACAATAACTCGAGTATATCTTGGCGCATTTTCAAAAAAAAATGTTTTCCTTTATGTTGAAAATGAGCATTTTTGGGCCTAGGGCAGCCTAAATCTTATGCATTGGATAGGTCAATGAAAGCTTAACAACTTGTAGAAGAAAATTATTTGTGTTAGCTAACCAATGAAAAATTTTTGTTGATGTGTTGTAGAGGGGAATATATTTGTCTAAAAGTGTGGATTGGAATAAAGTTTTTATACCGTTGCGTTACTTCGAACGAATTTTCCAATATTGACCTTTCGGCCATTTCCCATACAATTCAATGTCGACGTAATTTCATAAGGCAATATTTATTTAGATTTAGTTAGAGTCTTTTTGTAACAACCGTTACAAAATCTTTTGATTGTTGAGCCTGAATCCTGAATATGTCAAAATTGTTCCATTTTCATCAAATATTTCTCTCGTGAAATTCTCGAAAACAAAAGGAAAATCTGTTATAGGAGTAGTCTCCCCCTCGGTTCATCTGACTTAATTCCCTCGAATCTGTTCTGAAAGGAAAAATGAGAAAAGTAAATCTAGAGTGAGCTGAAAAGCGGGAAGAAAAGTGTGTATCCGGTCGTTGTCGTTCCATATTCCAATGATATTCGTTCATTTATTTATTCTTTAAAACGTTAGTGAGTTTAATATGAGAAAACTTAACTATAGTAATAAATGTCACACACACTGTACTCTGTTAGTATAAAATTGTATCTGCAGAACAAAAGTGTCATAATTATTTTACTCGCAACTTTAATTTAATTATCAAAATCTCGTTCAATTTTATATGCGCCATTCGGTTGATTATTGTGCAAATCATTGCCAGCAGCAAAACTATACAAGCCGTAACCTCGAATACCCCAAAAATGTGGCTGCGGTATAATATTTTCGTGATGTGTGAGTATTAGTTGCAGCACAACCGGATCAAATGAATTGTTGTACTCATCGCCAAATCTATGTTTGTCAGTAACCTCATCGGAATGGAATAGATTCGATCTTAAGATATATTTTCGATGTCTACCCTCAATTAAGCGATAATGATTTTGTGTGAATTCATTCGAATGTGGGTGACAAAGCGAAGGTGTGAGAGATGTTGCTATAGTTGTAATATCATGCCGTTGATATGTAGATAAGTCATTGCCGTTTGCAACATTTTTCACCAAATCGTTTTTAATGAGGGGATGGAAACGGTTTTTATTTACGACACCATCATTAGCACACAAGTTTTTGTCAAATGGATTAAATTCATTCCGTCTATGGTTAAAAGATCTTCCGTTTTCGCCGTTTTGAAAAGATTTTTCTTTTCCGTGATTTTCGCCCATATTTCGGTATTCGTTAGACTCATTTGTTGTGCCATTATTAGATTGTTTGAAATTTTTATGAATTGAAACGTCTTTCCACTCAATGTAGCTTAATTTTTCATCTTCTAATTTTCTATTGTCGTCTTCAAAATTTTCCAGTGTATTTAATAACGCTCCCGATACGTTCGCGTTTTGGATGTTGTCGTCATTTTTAACATTATTAACCTTATGATTGTTGTGATTGAAATTTTCGTACAAATCATTTATGTGACGAATAGTTGAAAGTGTTATTGGTACGATAGCATTACTGACTTTCATGACCGTTCTTTTGTTTCCGGTGTGACCGGATGCATCATTTCCCTTCGTTTCGTTGTGATGATTGTACAGTGGTGTTACATAAATCCATCGTCGCTGTTTCCCATCTGTTGACAATATTAATTTATAAATTACATTTTCATATTTAATGAAATGTGTTGTCGATGGCTGATTTGTGATAATAGTTTCAGCTGAACTTGATTGAGTCGAATGATGTGATGATGATGGTGGGTTGTTTCCATATGACGCGGTTGTATGTGATTTATTTTTCGAATTGCTTTCGACAATTAAATTGAATGTTGTTGCAATTGGATGGGCGTTGATCTGTAAATATTGTAAGGCAAAGTTTATTAATATTTTAATCCTTCAGGTCGGTATAAGCCATATAGCGAGCGTTTGCAAACTTTTCATTAGTATAAATCATGTTAAGTACATGAGAAGTCTTGGCATACAGGTCTTAAGACCTGCTGCCTACGTATTTATTGTAGAGATAAGAGTGATAATTTGTGCTCATTCGTCGATTTCATTTTTTGTCGTTTCTTCCTAGTCGTTTTATCACTCTTCGTTGAATTTAAAAAATTTCTAAAGAGCCGAACGGCCGTGAAATGGCGGAGGAGGGGGTCCTCTAACTACTTATATTTGCGTTGGATATTGGAACAAGTTCTCTTCAAAGATGTTTCAAAGCGAGCTGAGTTTTCTTGGTCACATCTTCCTTGACGTTCCCTTGACTATTTTGATTTACGTTTTAAAAAGTAAAATATTTAAATAATGGATATATTCGAATGTTTAAATACAGACCGTAAATAGAAAACATATGAAAGGGACACGTACGCATCAGAGTAAATCACTATCACTAATCAGAGGGCTCTCACCCGTTAACCATATTTCCACGAACAAAAAGTTCCCGTTAATTTACTCCAAAAATAAGTAAAAAAAAAATTTTGTGATGCGGCCGACCCATGGCCCTGGACCAGGGCCTTACATTTGAGAAAGAATTCCATAATTTCCCTAAATTTCCTTAAATTTCCATAAATTTCCACAAATTTTTTATAAATTTCCACAAATTTCCATAAATTCCTTTAAATTTCTATATTTTTTCCAAGAATCGACAAAATCTTTAAAAAATAATTATATTACTTAGGACAGCAATTCCTTATTTAATTCTCCAAGTTTTATGGAAGAAAATTTTTTGAGTTTGGGTCCCTGGACCTAGCTGGAGCCCTAGAAATGGTACTCGACTGTTTTTTGTAATTAAATCGAGTGAATTACATTCGATTTTCGTAAACTTCTTTTTATTGGATAGGTCAATGAATGCCCAACATTGTATGGAAGAAAAAAGCTTTTGAATCCGGGCCGTCAGACCTAGCTAGAGCCCAAAAAAGGGGGCGACTAGGACTCAAGTGTTTTTTGGAGTTACCTTGCGAGGTATGAAAGTCAGACCATTGGTTTCATCGGCAAATTCTTAGAGTTCTGTGAAAAAATTTGGGCAGTTGGAAAAGTGATCAACTTTCAGAGTATTAGAGTTATGTGGGAAGCTATGGGAGTTAGAGCATTGGTTTCTTCGGGTAAGTCTCAGAGTTTTGTGAGTAGAAGAGACCGGTATAAGCGGAAAACATCAAACAACAAAGAATTGTCCTAAAATTTCTCAAGATTTCGCATTTATCAAATTTCCCAAAAGTTCCCTAATTTCCTTAAATTTCCACAAATTTCCCTAAATTTCCATAAATTTCCACAAATTTCCACAAATTTCTCGAAACTTTTCGCAAATGTTAGGTCCTGCCATGGACTCACACTTCAATGGGAAAATGATCCCCTCAGTTTTCTCTACTACATAGGGCTGCTCTACTGCTAGGGCCGATATCGGCACTAAATTATACTGTTAGGCATTCAATCAAATAGAAAAAGAATGAAGAAACTCTAGCTAAGTCCAAGGGCACAAAAAAAATTCTTCTAAAAATTGTTGGGCTTTCTTAGGCCTATCGATTAATATAAGACTAGGCACCAATTCCAAAATTGTGTTTGCGACGTGTGAGCGGCTCAAACCGCATGCTCTAGGCGGATAAATGCGAAAGTATCGTTCTGGACAGATAAAAAGAAGTTAATGAAAATCGGAACGGAATTGCTCGATTTGAAACATAAAACTCGTAGAGAGTAGAGATAGAGACCCATCTCGACAGACTTCCGGAATTCCGGACACCATGACATCCGGAAATCAGGACACCGAATATCCAGGCTTCGGACATACGGACAAAATTCGACCTCAATTTTGCCGTAAGACGATGACTTGTGTCAAAGGGATATGGTGCACATTAACAGGTTGCGACGCGGACAACTCACTTCATACAATGTAAAAAACACTGGAGATAGACTAGTATGTCATGAGAGCGACGATACAAATAAATTCAAATAATCACAGACACTAAAAACAGCTTAAGACACAATAACAACATGACATTCAGACATCTGGACATGCGGACAAAATTCGAACTCAATTCTGCCGTAAGACCCTGACTTACTTCAAGGGAACTATAACTATTTTTCCTTGTTTCTGATTTTTTTGCCGTTTAGAGGCCATTCATAAATCATGTAAAATCATCAAAAAATCATTAACGTCCGTCGCACAGTGGGATTTTTGTAGGAGGTTTCCGCAAGGCGGCATTACTCGCTAAGAATGAACGAAATTATGAATGGATTGTTGATACGTGTTCTATGTTAAATCCCACACAAGATAGGCGAAAATTTTGTTTTTTTTTTAATTTAACTTTATTTTTAAAAAATCTCTAAAGTTAAAATTTAAAAATAAAGTTAAAATTAAAAAATAAATTTGGTCCTCAAAATATCTTTGAAGTCTCTAGATTCCAAAAATATATAATGTTAGGGGTTGCGGTATCGGAATGAAAATTCGTAAAACATGGTCATTTTCACTAGTTTACTTAGGTTTTTTTTATAAACTTGTTAGAAATGACCATGTTTTTCATATACAAACGAATTTTCATTACGATACAAATATATTTTAACGGCCAATTTTATTTTTTAATTTTAGATTTATTTTTAAATTTTAACTTTAGAGATTTTTTAAAAATAAAGTTAAAGTTAAAAAAAATCAGATAAAAGATGCAAGAGTATGTTGCATCTCTACTTAATGAAATGAGTCTTCCTTTCTAAACCACCAAACTAATAGTCGCGATAAAACATTCCACTATTTCTAAATTTTCAATCTATAGCGTCAATTCAATATTTGTTGAGTTGTTGTTCAACTAAATTAGAGAAAATGTTTATGCGAATAAAGGCAATACGAAAACAAATATTTTGTGTAGTCTGCCATACAACACCGCGCGAAAATCTTTTCTAAATTAATAAATCTTGCAAATATTGAATGAAGCATATTTGCAAAGGTACTGAGAGGTGCATGATTTCTATTTGTTGTAACCTATGAGTGGCCCAATTTGACGTAAGAAGGTTTGGTACAATTCGTTTGTATACAATGATCATACTTTCCACTCTCTCAGTATTTACAATTACATACATACAAGTACCCCAAAGTGGTGGCCACATTCGTAATATGCCGTCAATTCGTTTGTGTCGGTGAAATTGTATGCAAATTTACAATATAATGTGTTGCATTAATGCTTTTGGGCCTCACTATTGCAGTCGAGTGTACAGCTCTTCCTAGCTGTGTTTTCATAGGTAGCGTAGCAGTTTTTTTACTACCAAAGGAAATGGGAAAACACTAGTAGGGCAAGTGCAACTCTCTCTCATCTATAAAAATGTATGCAAGCTTTTGTATCACCATCTAACCTGTGTACCACCTAACTTAAAATAGTAGATAAACTAAGAAGAATGTTCAAGGACAAACAGCAACAAAATAAATAGAACTACAAGCTAATGACAATCATTACAGAAAAGCTAATTGAACTGAAACTAATGTCAACAAAGCAATAAAGCAATCATAATAACGATGCACCTCATCTTAATGCAGCCCCATGAGAAAAAAATCGGTGAAACAATTGACTTTTCATTCCTGATCTCTCATTCGGACTCTCACAAAAACCATTCAACGAACTAGCCATTATTCTGATTTTCACTGGAATTATATTCCATTCAAAAATTCCTTATATTTCTGCCGCATTAGGTACAAAGCATTTATTTATGAGAAAATATTTTTCGCGAAATTAGAGAGTATTCTTGACTTGGCATTCGAACATTATTACCGAAATATTCGTTGTTCTATCTTGGATTTTATCGAAAATCTTATTAAATTTTCTTTTAACGTTTCGTAGACAAAAGAATGCACAAAATTCTACCTTGGGAGCAAATTACAAATTTTTAAATTACTTTATCTTTCTTTCGATTTTTGTATCACTGTATCACTACAAGGTACACGAGACTAACACGTTACGATTATGTATGTAACATAGCGGATAGGAGTCCCTAAACAAATAGAAACCGTTAGTGGTTACCTAGAAATGAAAAATAAATAAGAGCTTAAGTGAAATGTAACCGATTTTGATGATATTTTTGTGGAATATATTCGAAGATGTGGGTGCGAAGATAGACAAAATCAGGGATTGAGAAGGATCATTGCCCAGTGAAATAAATTTTGAAATGGATAACGTCTTTGGACCCGTACGAAGTTAACGGAGCTTGTGCATTTAACGTCTGAAAGATTATCGTAAAGTGATTTCAGGATTGCAAATGGGCATTTTTGAGGCCAGTGGATCTTTTTACGGTCAATCACAGGTCGAGGAATTTAGTGGGAGGTTGGAAGGGTTTCTTACAGGGTTTCTTCACTTCGGACGAGTGGCTCTAGGACCGATTATCACGAGACAAAACATTCCCTGACAAATTATCCCCGGACAAAATATCCCTGGACAAAATTTCCCCTTGACCCCCTTGTTGCGAATGCGGCCGCCCCTCGACCCCGCTTTTTTATTTTCCAGTTAAATTCAGGGCCTACGGCGCTGCTACTTCGTAATAAGTACTTTCTGAGGTGATTTTTTGTCTGAGAGGATATTTTGGTTGGGGATATTTCCTCCGGTTTTTTTCCTGGTAAAGATTGTGGTTATTATATTCGGTTATTTTGTCTAGGGATATTTTGTCCTAGGGGATATTTTTTGGGATATTCCGTCCTAACCCCCGGACGACTTTTTCAATATTGCCTTTCGGCGAATTCTCAATGCACGAGTTCACAGAGTTGTTTCCGAAATAATGAATTGCGTAACAGGGTCCAATGTATAATGTTGTATTGCCTACCCATGCGAAAGTTGAATTTTACATAAAATTTTACGAAAAATGTACCGAAAATTTGCCCTCATGTAATGGATTATTTTCGCAGGGTGCATATTGACATGTAATGAACAACTTTCGCATGGGGAGGATAGTAAAGTAGTTTTACTATATGTGCGAGAGTATGGTGGTTGGTTTCAAGTAATTTAGAATTATGTTACTAAAATCGAATGTCAAGTCTGCACCAAAACACTCTCGCGTATATAGTAAAACATAAGTATAAAACTCGATGTGTACTAACACTTGGGCAAGTAACAAGATAGTTGACCTGGACATAAAATATCCCATGTGACTGCTTCCAAATTTATTTCTACCATAAACAGCTAGTAATAAACAATAAGGCTTGAAGTAAGTAATCCAACTAATAAAATAAAATGGAAGATTCAGTTTCAGTGACATTTGCAAATTTGATTGAGAGCTATTATGTGAATAACAAAAAGGGTGTTATCTGTGTAATGTACGCTTGGGAATAATATACTCACCATAGCAATGCTCCAACCACAGACCACAACAAATGCCACCACACCCACACTGCAACAACGACAAATATTTCGAATTTTCAACTTTAACATAATTATAGGGAAACCACGAAAAATGCTTTTTTCGAAATTAACACTGGAAAAGCTGATTTACAACAAAACCAAAAATAATTAAAATAATTTGAATATTTAAATCGTTTCAACCGTGCCACCGAATGTGTGCAAAAATGTTTTGCGTTTATTTCTGAGAAGAAAAATAAAAGTAAACGAAAAGAAAATAAAAAAACAATTTTGCACGAACGATTTTCTTATTGAAACTGAAAAGAACAGTTTTTTTTCCGCTGCAACATAAAAGCAGAAGTTGATGGGGGTCTCTTTGAAAAAGAAAAAAATTATTTAACATAACAATACGATTGTAACTTTCGCTTGAAAAGCATTTTTATGTTTAACATGATGAAGCTATTAAAACACTTAACAGCTATGGCATTTAATGCGTGAATTCAATTTTACTTTATTTCTATGTCATTTAATACAACAACAGATCATTATGACGATGACGAAACATTTATTTATATTAAAGTACAAAATTTTATTGTTAACCTTGTCTGTTAAATCGGTTGTTGGTTGTCAACCCTTCGACGAGACCCTTTGACGAATATTATATCACTGCATGAGATTAATCTGTAATTTGTAATTATCACAGAGTCCTTCATTATGTTCATAATTCATCGAATTCAGTGGTGCAAAATTATATTCCATTTTTCAATTTTCCAGCGACCTATCAAAATTTGTTGCTTGAATTGAATTGCAATTATTGAAAATTACTGAAATTACTACATTGATCTACATCAATAAATTTAAATAACATTTTCCAACAGTAAATTAATAAATTTATGAATCGGACAAGCACCCACACACACTCCTCAATATCCTCTAAAACTCGAACGATGTTATTTCATTTTAATTAAAAATGTTAAATATTTTAATGAGGACTTTCATTATAGTTGTTACAAGCTGATATTGAGTATTTTGTCACGGGTGTAATTTTCAGGATGAAATGATGCAGTGATATGATGAAATCCATGCGTTTAGTATACGTCAACGGCTTATGTCAAAATATAGCGATTTCCGTAATCTCCTTAAGCTGTCCGGTAAGTAATATCATTAGTTTGAAATATTACGAAACGTGTCATGAAAATCACTATATTATGGACCAAAAAGATTTTTTTAGAAATTTTTTCATTCTGTATTCTTTGACGTAAGCCGTTGTAAAGGCGTGGACTCATAATATGTCAAGCGACTAGAAATTGTCAGCTTTTGCACTTCATTACGAAATTTCGTATACTTAGAGCCGACGTTGCACTAATCGCACGTGTGGACATATCAAGCATTGCTAAGAGGTTTCTGATAGTAGCAAAGATGAATCTTTGTCATAATCAGATTAAAGATTTGAAAATTTATAACTTTCATCTCTGGAAGCGGTGAGAGTTAGCCGACTGTATTGAATGCGGAAAAGAGTCCCGTCTGCTGAAGTTTTGCGTCTTCGTCCTACAAGTAGACCAGGGGGGATGTATAAAGATTCAATTAATCTGACTTAGAAGTTATTAGGCGATCACACCAACTCTTTGGCTGTTTTTACGATTGAGTGTAAGGGTTTAGTTTATCAGAGATGATTGCACGAAGTATTTCTCGGTAAAGCGCTGAAAGCTGATTTTCATGTGTTTATCCTCATGCTTAGAGGGGAGAACACTGAAAACACTGAAATTATCTAGTTAGGTCGGAGCCTTTGGTAGGCAGAAAATTTTTCCGGTCTGAAACCGTACATGTCATTTGTATCCAACAAAAAAATAGAATTGTTCTAACTTTTAAATTTTTCGGAAGGAAAAAATGCCGGCTTTTCAGTTGAAAGAGTTAAAACAAAACGTTGCACAATCTTATGATTCTCCTCCTGAACACGGCACAACATTTTTGCCGTCTTTAGAAAAAAAAACTTAGAGAAAATGGGTGAAAATTTTCAACGAAATTCGTTGAAAAAAAATCAAATTAGCAACAAAGTCATAAGACTGTTTTGTTTAATTTTGTCGCTAAATTGACTATTTTTGGCGAAATTCGTGGAAATTCTTCAACCATTTTCTCAAAGTTTTTTTTTCTTATGACTGCAGTAATTACTCTACAGCCTTTCTACAGATTTCCACTAATTTGATTTCCGTGATTTTTTGATGTCCATATCTTTTATTTAAAACCTTCAAGAGCGATTTCCGTTCTAATTTCGCAGAGATATAAGTCGAAAAGTTTTCCCAACCTTCAAGAAATGTGGAACCACTTTTTCGACCATAACTTCGAAAATTCTTAGCAGATTTTGCCTAATTTCAAATTCGTTATCATTGTTCAATATGGTTTCAGGAAAAAAAAAATGATTTGGAAAAGCGATAAAGATTTACCCGATTTATATAGGAAAAACACGTTGGGCCCTAGGAGAGACTCAGTTTTAGGACCTTACTGAGTGAAAATTGGAATTGGAAAAGATGAGTTATGCACAAAAGACCGAAAACCACTTAGGCGACCTTAGCTCAGCGGCCCTTCGTCCAAAAATGCCCATCGGCAATACCAAACCCACCTTTCATGGGAAACAAAGATTTTGAAAATTGGTTAAGTTTTACTCGAGAACAGGGGTCCGTCATTTGTGACGCATTTCTTTAATCGAAAATGAAAATATTTCAAAAGAATTTTTTGCGTTCCGAAGCTGTAAGCGTCACCCAAATTGATATCACTTGTTTTAGAAGAAGACGAGGACTTGGTCACGTTTCCCTCTTAAAAAGGGTTTTTGTTGTGAAATCAGTAGTAGAAGAAAAGAGAAAACGAATTTTGGAGAAAAAATTTCCGGCGGAAAGAATTCCCGGCGAAAAAAGTTTCCGACGAAAAAAAAATTTCAGCGGAAAAAAATTTCGGCGAAAAAAATTTTCTTTGACACGAAACATCTTCAACAAAAAAAAATTTAAAAATAATCAATTTTCCCCCTAAATCCGTCCCATTCCACCGTCGACCATTTTGTTGGTCACGGTGACACGCTACACACCCAACCCATCAACTCTCCTTTGACACCAAACATCTATCTCCATCCTTCTAAGAGCCCTGGCGCCCAAACGAGGCCCTCCCCTTTTTTAAAATCTCATATGGCGTAGGATGGCCACCCCAAGGTCCCTGCAAAATTTCAAGAAAAGTTATCGAGCCTCTTTTCGAGCACGAGCCAAAAAAGTCGGTTTTCATACGAATGGCTCTGGAACTAACTAACTTTCATTAACTTCCATTAACTTTGGTTTCTAGCACATTTTGTATGGAAAATGACGATTTTCTAAAGGCCATTTCTTCGGATCCACTAGACCGATTTTAATGAGTAAAATGTCGATTTTACAACAAAAATTTTCTTAATCTTTTGATCGTATGGGGACTTGCGTCACGGGCGCATCGCTACCGCGCGCCCATGATCTTATAGCATAATCAAAACATTATATAAGCCACTGACCTCGAGACTATTGTTCATTCTTCTTTTTAGGTGCGAGGACCAGCGTCACTGATTTCACTACTGTAACTTACGCTTCCGTTCAGATGAAGCCTGTCAGACATGGTGAGGATTTGATAATTTCAAAATTGACGTCATATTCAATTTCCCGCCAATTTTGAAACTTTCTCGCCGACAAAATAAACTTCGAATAATGATTCGAAAATGTCGTCTCATCACTTTTCCCCCCGCTCATAAAATGTTTGACAGAACAGTTGACAGTAGAACCAGCAAAATAAAATCAGTGAAATTGTTTTCGTCATTTAGGCGATCCGCAGCATCCTTGCATGAATAAACAAATTAAACCAAAATGTTTTGCTGCTTAAGATTTTGTTTAAATAATTCGATGAGTCGACCAAAGACTGCCGGTCATCGTAACACTAACATTGATAGAATAAAGCTGGACAACGCACATATGGGTAAGACATTCGACTGAAAATGTTGTTGTATTGCGAATGTCCGATTTTTTGTTGAATTTCAAACATTTCTTTGCTCAGGACATGAGGTGGTCATAGTCAAGGACGGTTGTCGAATTTGTGGTTCAGGTGGTGCATTGACCAGTGCTCCGTTGGTGCAATCGAAATCATATTTTGAAGTTAAATTACAGCAAAGTGGTCATTGGTCGGTGGGCTTGGCAACAAGGAAAACAGATTTAAATAAAACGAAGGGAGGAACGGACAAGGAATCGTGGTGCTTGGGATCAGATAATTTAGTTTTACATGACAATGTGGAAGTGCATAAACTGTCAATGAAATCTGCTGACATAAGCAGTTCCTTGGATAACATAAACGGGACCACTGTGATTGTACCAGAATCACAATCGAATGAAACGGGAATACCATGCGAGGGTGATACATTGGGTGTAGCTTATGATCATGTGGAATTAAATTTCTATTTGAATGGCAAGAAATTAGACATTCCAGTGCTAAATGTCAAAGGGACTGTTTATCCAGTGCTGTTCGGTGTGTTGACTTTTTCTCAAGATACTTTGCCAGACATTTGATTGTGATTTTGTTTCAGTGGATGACGGTGCAATACTTGATATCATTCTGGACGATTTCAACTATGGGCCACCTCCGGGCTTCGAGAAAATCATGATCGAACAGTCGCTGCTGTAAGGTCGTCGTTTCCCAATTCCTAGTCTCTCTATGCAGAGAACATTTGAAAAATCTATCTCAAGACTTTATTTAGCAATGATCGTTGTTCCACTGGTAACCAAAGTTCATCATATATGAAAGGCGATAAAAATATACATTTCCACTTTAACAACAACTCGAATTCTACATTTTACATACCTTTAAACGTACTAATGAACTTACCGTAATTTATTTAAGCATTTACCGCTGGCGTCAAGATTAGTGCATTCTATTTATTAAAGAAAATATTTAACGAAAGGAGGAGACAAAATTTATGTAATGCAAAGTAATAAATGTGATAAATTAATCGAAATTGTGACAATTTTTCACTATCGATCAAGTAGAATTATCCAGGGCTTCAGATGCTTTTGTCGAAAGACGTCAAGTAGCTCGTAGAGATTTAGGATGGAGGTTTGTTTTCCCATATTTTACAATGTTTGCATATTCACGTAAACTGCCTATTACCTTTGCATCCTGCTAATTGTTTCTATCAGTTGATTCACAAATTGACCTTCTCGTCATAACATTGCTCCAGTTTTATTCGTTATCTTGTGATCCATATGACTGTATTACAAGTTGAATTGGGTAGGAGTAGCAAGGATTTAGTCACGCGCCCCATCCGGTCAAGGATTGCTAATAATTTCTCAAGTTTTTTAAAATTTCTCAAAGTTTTTCAGAAATTTCTCAAAAATAGTCCCTGGATTCTGCACCTGTGTTCCGTTCTCATCCGATATAACTTACGCCCTCATGGGATTACATCTCAACACAGCCTAGTGAAAGATTGGTTTGTTTAAATGTTAAGAAATTTTTTCAGTGAATCATTTTCCCCCATTTTCTTTTAGTTTTCATTTCGGTTCTTTGACACTAGTGTCACTAATAACTGACATCAGAAAAATTGTGTCAATGATAGTTTGGAAGTCGCTTCATCACAATATTGGCTTCGAGAGATCCGATTATCGCGGGTGCAAAAAGATTTTGTGGCTTTTTCAAAGTTCTTTTGAGGATTTTTGGAGGTTATCCGAAGATTTGCTGAAGATTTCCAAGATTTTCTTTATCGTTGTTGTAGGATTGTCAGAAATTTTTTCTCAATTTTGAATGATGTTCTTTAAAATTAGGAGAAATTAGGAGGATTTTCTTTGATTTTCATGCATTTTCAATGAGGGCGTTCGTCAGGGTTGTTTCTCTCGTTCTGTTCATAATTTTCATGGGTAAAGTCATCAAGCAGGACAATTTTCAGGAGAAAGTGGAGGCGAGGGAATCATGAGAATCCTGGCCTATGTGGATGACCTAACTCTGTTAGCGGATAATGCCAACGATTTGCAGAAGGGGATTGACTGCCTGAATGTCGCATGTGAAGAGTACGGGATGAAGATAAGTGTAAGCAAGGAAAGAGGTATTTTGTAGTGCAAATGGGAAGCAGTTGGAATAGGTTTCGGAGTTTAAATACTTAGGATGCATTTTCTCAAAGGATGGTAAGCTTCACAAATATCAAAATTGATCCAGTCCAGATCAAATACCTGCAATTTTTTTACGTAAACGCTCCATTAGTGAGCTGTTAGCTCTTTTGTTCAATAAGTCCATCGCAGTATCGCAGATAAAAAAATTCCCACTGTCTGGAAGGAAAGCTTTATAACTCCGGTGTTCAAGTCTGCGTAGCTATGGAGTTAACGGTACATGTTTGAAACGGTTCCGCACGTATCTCATCGATCGTAATCAATGCGTAGTAATTGATAGCACCAAGTCACATGTAACCACTCAGGCATTCCACATGGATCCATATTAGGCCCTTTGCTATTTCTCATCTATATAAATGATTTACCAACTTCACCTCATCCAGTTGTTCCTTACTTACCGATGATTTAAAATTTAGTACAAAAAAAAAATAACGCTGACGCCAAATGCGACAAAGTTTAACTACACCATTTGTGATAAAACCGTTACAAAGGTGGAAGTAAAGAAAGTTCTCGGCGGCGTTACATTTGACAGTGCCACTTCGACGTCACCACGCGAAAATGTTATCAGATGCTTGGCTCCACATTCCGCGCAACAAAGTATTTCACTAACTACAAAAGCATAATCCGAATTTACTATGCTTATGTCCGAGGTCGGCTTGATTACTACTACACTGTATGGAATCAACGTTATGTAAAGTATGTGAACCAACTCGAACACGTACAGAAGAAGTTTACGTAAATGCTGTATTATAAATTTAATTGGGTAAAACCGGACTATAAAACTCGGCTAAAACAAATGAAGATGAATCGCTAGAAACCCGACGACTTCGGCTCGACGAAGTTGCATGGAAAATGTAAAATGCAGTGGCCAGTCAGTTGAGGTCGCATGTTTTCAGTAAATAGGAATTAAGTAGCTGCACAAAGTTAGCTATTCACATGCCACCGATCTAAATCTTCAGGCCACTGATTTTATATGAATAGCTAAATGCAGAAAGGGGTCATCCACCAAATCAAAATATCTCAGAAACTATGACACATGGAACTTTCGGTCCAAAGACAAACTTTTTCAGAATGGCGAAGTGAGCAATCTAACCTGGGAGTGGGAGAGGAGAGGTTTCACTTCTAGAATTCCAGAGTCCACTTCTTTCTGAGATATTTTGATTTGGTGGATGACCCCTTTCTGCATTTAGCTATTCATATGGTAGCGAAAGTTGGGTGGACTGCCGTTACCTTGGGCATGACCTGGAGGTTTCTGATATGAGGCAGTAGGACAGTCATATCAGGATCGACGACATCAGGGAAAATGTAGGAGTTACATCAGTGGAAGAGGCAGCAAGGGTTAGTCGTCTGCGATGGTACGGGCACGTTCGGAGGATGGGTAGTGACAGGCTGCCAAAGAGAATATTGAATGATCAGGTCTCGGGTGTGCGGCCTAGGGGAAGGCCAAGAGGAAGGTTTATAGCCTTAATTAAATCAGATTCAGAAGTTAGGACTTTCTCTGGGCGAACAAACCATCTCCTTGGCACAGTAAAGACCTCACCGAAAGGTATAAACGGCCTATAAAGTTTGATGATGATGATTCATGCATTTTTTAAAGGGTCTTTTTTAGGATATGCTATATTTTAAGTAAATTAAATCGTTTTTCAGTTATCAGTGACTGAAGCGAACGAAATTCGAGCATTTATTGAAGCGAAAACATAACCAAAGACCCGTACGTATCAGAACAGATGTGGCAAACAGAATACATTTTCCGAAAAGACTCGAACGTATCTAAATATAGAAATAAGGACACAATCCAATGTTTTATGTTCTTTTATAACTATGAGAATTGCAAAGATCCATAGAAATTACCCAAGGTAATATCAAAGCCCTGCCGAAGTACGTCTCAGACCATTCAAATCTAGAAATGGCTATATCCAAAGATTCGGGCATGTTTCCCTAAAACCCTGAAACACGTGTAATCTAAAATTTTATTCTCTGTAACTTTGCCTTTGAAAGCAACTTTCTATCTCTCATAGTTCTTGAGATATGGGTCATCCCTCCCAATTCTAGAAGTGGTCATATCTCAGGATTGGGCCATTTTTCTCTAAAACCCTGAAACATGTGTTCAATAAAATTTTATTCTCTACAACTTTGTCTTTGACAGCAAATTTCTATAAGCAAATATAGACGAAAAACCATCTGCTCAAACTCAATTTCGTCCATTACACTGGTCCCAGTGCTCAGACCCCTGACCCGATTTCGACAAAAAAGATTTTCCCAGTTTCGTGAGATCAAATTCTTTCATTTGACACCTTAAGGAACAAGTACCGTGCTTTACTTTCGCGTGCTTTTTGTGTTACTTACCTCTTCATTCTCAGAACTGCATGTCCACTAATTCGTATATGTACTTCGATGTCATCTAATTGTATATTTTAAGGGTTTTCTGTATTTTTTTCAGCCATTTAAACAGGAAGAAAGGCAAGTGACTTCACAATATTCGTGTTGGATTTAAGAGCACGCCCGAGGAAAATATCTACAAGCGACGTAGGAATTGTGCATGATATACGCCGCCGACGTATTATATACGCGGTGAATGTATAATTAACCTTATTTAAGTATTGTGTAGTATGCCATACGTAACGAACGTGTTATGAGCTCACATTATACGTGCATCTCATTCGTAATACGTGCATGTCATTCGTAATACGTGCATGTCATTCGTAATGCGTGCACGGTGGATAAAATACGTCGGCGGTGTATATTATAAACCCAATTTCTACGTCGCTTGTAGATATTTTCCTCAGTGCGTGACAAAAATGTGAACTGCCAAATTTGCGATGTTTTTCAATAACATTATCCTGCGTAAATAATAAATTATTCAAAACTATAGCTCATGTACTGTGAGAGGATGACTTTTACCCAAATATATGAATCAGAGTTCAAAACGTTTGAGTATGAAGGTACAAAGCTGTGAAATAACATCGCAAACAAACTTGGAGCAAACTTCAGAGCAACTTTCGACTATCATACTTAAACTTTCTGAATTCTGATTCATCTATTATTCGTATAAGAGTCACCATCTCACATTACATAAGCTATAATTTTGAATAATTTGTTATTTACGCAGGACTATGGTCTAAAAAAACATCGCGAATTTGACAGTTCACATTTTTCCAATGTGCCCTAAAGGGAGAAAGAATTAAAGTTTCCTGAAAATATGTTACGGATGAAAACGACCGATTTACACTCAAACACATAAGTTTATTCATTTGAATTCCAAAAATTACAAGACGAAACGAATTAAATTATTATTGATATAACGCGGACTCGTAAATTTTAGAACGTTTGAGTGGACAAAACAAATAAGTAGTAGACTTCTTCATGGATTAAAATAAAAATAACGATAATATTGAAACAGATATCACATTTCAAATTGTACCCAACTGGTCAAGCGTTCGAAAAAGTGCTTTTTTCCACGATTACCTCGAACTGTTCGATTTCATTGAAATGCGAATTGGTTTCGTTTTCAAATTTTTTCAGCTCTTCCTGGAAATAAAAATATTGGAAATGCTTTAAAACATCTTTCGTGAAAACATATTTTGCGGGTGTTGAGTGGGTGGTGACTACGCTTTTTCTCTTGAACTACTCCACTCAAAGCGAACAAAAACTGTTAAAATGAGAGAATGAAAATTGTATATGTAGAAGAAACCACTTTTTAATTCATACTGTGAGAGAATAGAGACAAAGAGCGCAGCTAATAATCAGGTAGCTTCAGAGAGCATAGTATGTAGGGCAAAGTTAGAATGTAATTTTACTTATGGATATGGATCTTGAAACCACCCTATTCCAGAGGTCAAGGAAGCTTGACATGAATAAGCGTTACGAAAATTTTAAATTCATTGTAAGAATGGAGCGTATAAAGTTATTGATTAAATTAGAAGAAAAAACCTTAAATGCAGAAAATTAAATGATTGAACTTACTTCATATTTAACGTCCTTCTTTTTACTTCTTTTTGTTCGTTTTCGTTCTATAGTATCCCCAAATTCACTTTCATCATCTGTCAAAATACTTCGATATTCCACCGGAAATGGGCGATTACGTTTTGGTACTCTCGTGTAACTACGACGAGGTTTCTAAAACGAATGGATTGAAAATGAAAATCAGACTTACGAGTCGAATTCACATCTTACATCTTCTCTTTCCGGCCAATTTGTGTCAAATAAATTAAAGGTCTCGGTGTCATCAACAGGTTTCGAAGTTGTAGCCTTGCCGAGCTTTCTCGCTTCTTCAATTTTGGACTCTTTCGACGATGATGGCTGTGAGGTATATTGCTGATCTCCAAAATGAGAGGTAATTTTACTTTGAGTTTTGACTTTTACTTCATACGGTAAAGCAGTAGAGCTCGTTGCTTGACTCATTGCTTTGATAGTTTCTTTAATATTATTAATAGCTTTAGGGAGTTCCATAAAGCGTCTGATCGGTGTAGATATCTTAGCTCTTGTCTGTATTCCGACTTTTGGCTTAGAAGGACCAGCAACAGGTGGTAAACCACTGTCACTATTCTTATCCTGTGCGACTCCAAAACAGTCCACAAATGAACCATTAATCGGTGGTAGACTCGGTCTACTTGCCGGAATGTCATCATCCTCGACGAATCCAAAGTAATTTTCTATATCTTTTTTCAGCGTTTTCGGCTCCTTCTTCTGAAATAACACAAAAAAAATTTAATGGAATTGTCATATATTGTACTTTCGCATCCAGTTCAACGTTTCTTCTTGTAATAAATCCATACCGCTTCTTTGGAAGTGGCAGAGCAAAGTTTTCATAGAGGGCGGATAACCTTTGGGTGAAAAAGACTTTTCTAATCATGGGGGTGCAGTAGCAATGCGCCCGTGACGAACAAAAAATTAAGAAAACTTTTTACAAAAAGTACATTTTCATAGAATCCAACATAAATGAAAACATAACCAAAGACCCGTACGTATCAGAATAGATGTGACGTACCTAAATATACAAATAAGCAAACAATCCAACGTTTTCTGTTCTTTTATAACTGTAAGAATTTCAAAGATCCATAGAAATTACCCAAGGTAATGCCAAAGGCCCTACCGAAGTACGTCTCAGACCATTCAAATCTAGAAAAGCTTATATCCAAGGACTAGGTCATTTTCCCCTAAAACCCTG
>CM055406.1:35973544-35998330 GCA_029228625.1 Pseudolycoriella hygida | reverse complement strand
TCATCTTCGAACTTGAATCATGGGAGGCATGTACCTTTCAGGGAAAAAAAAGTTTAGGCTGATCGGTTGAGCCGTTTGGAAAAAAAAGTGGAGACGGACAGACAGACAGACGGACAGACGGAGATTTTTTTTATTGCTGATTCGTCATCTGTAGACGATAATAGATGTATCTCCCCCCCCCCCTCCCACCTCGATCTACCCCGTGTTACAATAAAATTGTTTGTAGTAAACGTATAGCACCTTTGGACTTCGTACGGGTCTATACATCATACGTTAGTTACTGGTTTCCATTGGCACTTGTATGAAAAACGACTTTTTTGGCTCCCGCTCGAAAACGGCTCGATAACTTTTCATGAAATCTTGCAGGGACCTTCGGCTGGGCATTCTAAGGGATATGAGATTTTAAAAAAAGGCAGAGGGGGAAAAGTTGAGAGGATTTTTTTCGCCCATGAAAGTAGTAGCCGCCGCGCTTCGGTTCGGCGGCGGCTCGAAAAAAATACTATGTATAATTCGTCAAAAACAATTTTCCTACTTTCAAAAGAACTGATATCACAGCAAAACTCCTTTTTAAAGGGGAAATGTGCCGCAAGTCTATGTCCCTTCTTCCAAAACAACTGATATCAATTTGGATGACGCAAAGAAATCTTCTTAAATATTTTTACATTTGATTAAAAAAATGAGTCACAAATTCAGATTTCACACGCAAAAAATTGGCTACCCGTACTCCATACATCGCGCAAAGTTAAATTTTTGCGTGTGAAATCCAAAAGTGCAGAAAAATTATTACGTTGGAAGGGTCCGGCATTTACGACACATTTTTTTGATCGAAAATATTTCTAAAGAATTTTTTACGTTCCGAAGCTGTAAGCGTCACCCAAATTGATATCAGTTGTTTTGGAAGAACGGACGAAGACTTGCGTCACATTTCCCTTTTAAAAAGGGTTTTTATTGTTAGAAAATCTTCAGATGATTTTCAAAGATTTTCTGAAGATTTCCAAGAATTTTCGGAAGATTTCCAAGGATTTTCTAAAGATTTCCAAGAATTTTCTGAAGATTTCCAATGATTTTCTGAAGATTTCCAAGGATTTTCTGAACATTTCCAAGGATTTTTCACCACTAATTTGATTTTCTGAGAATTTGAAGGGTTTTGCGAGTGTAAAATGATTTGCTATGTTTATCTGCTCAGCTTTTATGGTTTCTTATTATGACAATGACGGTGAGGGTGTCAAGAAGCGACTCTCCTTGGTCAAGGGAACGAACAGATCTAATTCGTGGTGAATGAAGTTTATATCCAACATAGAGAAAGCATAGGATCTGAAAAATGTGAAAATTTTATCTTTTAGAAAATGTCCATTACCTGAGGCACTTCATTCGCCACTCGTTGTGCTACTATCTTCTTAGTGGGTGACGCAGGTTTTGACACAGTCTTCGAGGTGTCACTGAATTTGATTGGTGACTTTTCAAGCGCACTGTATCGAGAAAACACGTTATTCGTGTGTTTGACTGGATCTGCCCCGTCAATACGCCATGGAGATGAAAAACCAGATGGAACGATTCGCACTGGAGTTGACTGATGAAATGTGTTCGTTTTCATGGGGCCAGCATAAGATTTCATAATTTTTTGTGGAGGTGTTTGCTTTACCTCGGTAGACAATAAATTTTTATTTATTGCTTTGGGAATGTTGCAATTTCCTTCAATTTCATTGCTGAAGATATCAAAATCGATTTCGCTGGTGTGATCTACACTATCGTCAGCGTCGAGGTCGATTGGTTCTTGATTCACTAAAGATGGTCGTCTATTATTGTGCTTCATGTCTTTGATCATTTGGCTCATTAAAGAAAGATCTTCATCATCTCTCAATCTCTCACTTTCCCCTTCATCTTTAGAACTTCCTTGTGCTTCTTTAGGATTAACTGTGAGAGAAGCTTTAACAGTGGATCTAGTCGGAGTTTTTACAGTTACTTTAGGAGTTGTCTTCGATATTTTACACTTGATTAGCTCTAACTTCTTCAACTCCATTAAATCCGTACGAATTTTTTCGATTTTCTTTGATCGCGCGGCTTTAGCCTTCGTTGCTCCATTCATTGGTTTCCGTCTTCGCTTAACGATAACCGCTTTATTGTCCCTTACTAATTTTGCTACCACTTCTCTCTCGTCGTCTTGGAGCGTATTTTCTTGTGAGTTTGATTCAAAATCGAAAACACTGTCCACAACGTTATTGCTCATACATTCACGTTTGTAAATCGGCAAAGCCGAAACGTTTGATTTGTTCGATTGGTTACTTGACGAACTTTGATTCGCTGACAATGTCGGCAGTTTCGTCAATTCGTTGTTGTTCACTTGTTCTGCACTTTCATTTACCTTTCGTTTTCCCGATGGGGTAGCCGTAGCTTTCACATATTCTTCTTTTGAGTTAGTTTCTATAAACTTTCTCTCCATGGCACTTGGCTGAGATTGCGAACGTTTGGCTCTAACGTCGACACTGACTGCTTCGACTTCATTTGACTTATTGGCGGAAGCGGTTTCTTTGATGACTCTTCGTCTAGTTGCCACGTTCGTGTTGGCAGTTACCAGAGTTTGCGGAACTGCTCCGACTTCATTTGACTTATTGGCGGAAGCAGTTTCTTTGATGACTCTTCGTCTTGTTGCCACGTTCTTGTTGGCAATTACCAGAGTTTGCGGAAGTGCTTTGACTTCATTTGGCTTGTCGGAGGAAGCGGTTGCCTCAATGACTCTTCGTCTAGTTGCCACGTTCGTGTTGGCATTTACCAGAGTTTGCGGAACTGCTTTGACTTCATTCGACTTATCGGAGGAAGTGGTTTCCTTGATGACTCTTCGTCTAGTTACCACGTTCGTGTTGGCAGTTACAACCGTTTGCGGAGCTGCTTTAACCTCATTTGGCTGATCAGAGGAAACGACATTTCTGGTAAATCGTCTGGTCGTCACATTCCTGCTTACAGGTTCAGTAATTTGAGGTTTGTCTTCGTTTACTGTTTTTGACACAAATTTTCGAGTCGGTATTCTGGCCGTAACAAACTTTTCCTTAGCGTTCGAAACTGTTGACCCCAATTTTTCCTTTGGATTGGGCACCTCGTTATCTTTTTGATTTTCGTTGACATTATTTGAACTCTCCATCTGTGTATTTTCAGATTCTAGAGTAGACACAGCTTTGCTGGATTGCTCTTTTATTGGTGATACTTTTGGGTGTCGGCCTGTCTTGCGGTGAGCAGTATCAGCAGAAAATTTACTTCTTTTTGTGTGTGATCTCGTCTTAACGGGAGATACAACAGCCGGTCGCTTGACCGTCGATTCTTTTTGTTGCACCTTGCGGCCTTTACTTGGAGCAGCTGAATCTTTTGCGATATCTAGCACTTCAGCGATAGAAGCCGCTTCTGATTTGTCTTCCTCGTTTAGACTATTTTTCGATTGCATTTTACGACGGGTTTTCATGGTCTGTTCAGTCAACCTGGTCACTGGTTTTGGCAGGGGCCGATCGTTGTTTACTTCCTGTGCTGGTACCATATTCTCTTTCGTTTCCTTCACCTTGTCAGTCACTTTCGATAATTTTTTCTTATCGAAATTGACTTCGACTTTGTTTTTTTCTGTTTCCTCAGTTTGTGCTGATTTTTCAATTAGTTTCTCGTTTTTCTCTTGAAATGGCTGAACATGTTCCATTCGACCTGTTTTGTGTCTCGTCGAAGTTTTCGTTAAATTTTCCTTATTTTCCTTTAGTTTGGCGGGCTTGCGTCTGGATTGGCGAATGGCGTTGGCAGCATTTTTTATCGGAACGGATGATAGTACATTTTCAGCATCACTTTTTGATGCGGCGTTGCGTCGGGCGCGGGTCATGAGATACGCTAAAATGTAAATGAAATCAACGTATAAATATCTCAGAAATAAAATATGTAATAAAATATGTAATTTGGCTTCACGCCAAAGCAGCGCCAGTGTGAAATCGGTTGACATACTAAAAGATTAACAGATAACCACCAAACCGGACGATTTGTGAAAGATTGCCGATAAGTTGTGTAAGTCAAGGTATTCATAAAAATGAAATTGATTTCTGACGCAAATCAAGTAAAACTAAATGGAATTCGTAGAAAAAGTTTGTGACAGGTTTTCCCTTTAAAGCAAAAACACTTTACCGCAAAAATTATAAAATCAAAAAATCGAAGTTGCGTAGAGCCTTCGAAACAAAAGTGACGCGCACAAAAAGACTAACGGAATTTTTTCAACAAAATTTTATGATTTTTTTCGTAAAATCAATTAATTTCCTTACATTATTCTAATTTCTGCTAAATTTGTGTACGGGAAGTTGTTTTCACACGGCTTTTTAGTGCACAAAATGATAACAAATATATTTTATGGTTCTTAGTTTCGTGTTACTTTTTTATTATTTTTCTATGTCTTTTTCGAATTTGTTGGTTCGAGATTCGATATTATGTTCGAGCAATTTTCGAGTCCCAGCAGAGGTATAAAAGTTAAATGCGAAGAAAGAGAGGGAATTTTTTAAATTTTTCGTTCATTTTAAGTTTTTTAAGTTCTTAAGACTTTCGTTATCAACACACAACAAGGAACTATTTCTTCATCTACATGTACAAAGGTGAGTTTTTGCATGGCGTTAACATATTAACATAACAACGCAATTCAATCAACCGAAGAGACTGTGGTAGCACACTTTCAATCAAGTTATAGTTTGTAAACAAAAATATTTATGCAAGGGACTCGTACGTATCACAATAGATGTGGCAAGCAGATTTGATGTTACGATAAGACTAGAACGTACTTAAGTAAATATTTACTTAACTCTGAAGTGTATGAAATTAAGTCCACATTAAATTGTATTGGAGATTGCCGAGAGGGCAATATTGAAAACCCCGTCCGAAGCAATGGCGTAAAAACCCCTTCCGAGAGCACAGAATTCACCACCAAATAGACAAACATTTTCACCTCAAATTTCTCTACAACATAGCAAAAAACCATTTTTTGGGCTAGCGACAACCTTAGTGCATAAATAAGGCATTAAGGAGAAACCTCGGACAAATACTTGAAATACATGAAAATGTTTCCCTCAATTTTATCTACAACACAGCAAAAAAACATATGCAAGGGACCCGTACGCATCAGAATAGATTTTGCAAAAAGACTCCAAAAAAGCGAGTTTTTGTCGGTGAATTGCAAAAATTTTGATATGACTTATCTTTCTAGACAGCCACTGAGGTGTATAATAGTATATTACAATTGAGGTCATGTAAACAGCCGGTAACATGAGGACGAATTTTGCAAAATGGAGCCGAAGGCGAGATTGTGTAATCGTCCTTGTGCTACAGGCTGTTTACATGACCTCCCTTGTACTATGCTTTAATGTTGTAGCACTCGGTCGTTGAAACAAACAATTAAACATTAAACATTTTGAAAACAAAAAAAATAACTCCTGAAATACAGCGTACATTGTTTGCGTTCTTAGAGTAGGCTAAATACCGAATGAACTATAGTAAAACAAAGTGCTGTGTCCATTTTGTTATTTCTTTGTCGATATGATAATAACGCAAGGCATCAACGGTCTATATAGCTCAGTGAGCAATGCTGCGGCGTTATAAACTCATTTTTTCCAGAATTTTCGGTTCAAATCCTAGTTTTTTTACATTTTTTTTTTGTGTTGCGTGCATTCCATCAAATACGTCTATTAATTTTTTACCGGAACTCTTATAAAAATGTAGTAAATAGACTTTCAATCGATATCGACCTACAAATTTTACAAATTGATCACATCATGTTTTCAAAGCCTTATTTCTCGGGATATATTAGTCCGATTGAGAAACTATATAAGATGCCATACGTGGATAACCCGAATTTTATTGTTCAAGTGGGTATGAAACGACAACGAGCG
Source organism: Pseudolycoriella hygida (assembly GCA_029228625.1). NCBI lineage: Eukaryota > Metazoa > Arthropoda > Insecta > Diptera > Sciaridae > Pseudolycoriella > Pseudolycoriella hygida. The sequence goes on along the minus strand of CM055406.1, from coordinate 35,992,439 downwards.
TCAGCGAGTTACTTTAATACATACGAGAACAATAAATGAAGGAATCCACGTATGGCAACACATTTTTTTATTGCATAGGAGATAGTAAGTCGAACATTGAACGCACCCAATACTATGATTATGATTTAGCACGCCTTTTGCTTTTCTAATAGTGTGTTATTCATTGTTCATTCATGGCAGTTGTCGTCTAAGTCAATCTCATCAATCTATATGAGAAAAATTTTCTATTTGTATCGTTTTACCTCAACAAACCAAGTTACTAATGAATGTGGGAAAACTTTACTTTTAGTCGTATCAGTAACAACGATCTCTTTTTGCTCTGTTCTGTTTTGTACTGTTCAAAGAACAATAAACCATAATAAAAAATCTTGAAACTAACAGGAATAGAAGGGATTCAACATCCTTTGCTTTTTCCCTTCACTTCAAATTTCTTTCTCTCAAGTGGATAATAGTGGACTGGTAGTGCTTTTACAACGATTGAAACTTTATTGTACTTGGAAGTACACTAACAAACCTATCAATCATTTCAACTAAAAATTAATGAAAGCGAGCGATAAATGTTAGCAGATCTCCATTTTTAATCCAGAATTCACCATCTATCCAAAGTAAGTTCGATTTAAATCATTTCCTGAGCGAATATTCTTACAGCGCGATTCAAACTTACTCCCGAACATTCAACAGAGCTATTGAAATCAACGGTGACAGATATCTCTATAAATTATAAAAGCTGTTTCAGTAACGGAATGGTGCATGTGAGGTGGCCCTCATCAGTTTCTCCAGTGCAATTGCTTACAAGATAGGAGTGCAATCTCGCTTTAAATAATGATAGGAGATTCGCTTACTAAAAATGTGCTATGAAAACATTATAAAAAGGTCGCATAATCAGGTTTTATTTTCGAATCATTGAGAATTTAGCGACAAACGAAGTAATATTCATTCATTCAAATAAAATACAACAACTGTTTGTTGAAAGCTCAGCAAATAAAAGCTTTTAACTTTGATCACATTTCTTGCATTCTTCCTGATTTGAAATAATTGAACATTAAACGTTGCCATTGAAACTATTGTATGTCGTGCCTGTCAAATCATAAAAGAGAGAAGACTGGATTTATCCCTCTGGATGGATAATAACTGACAATAAAGTAACGTTTATCGCTTCAAAATATTGCGTTTAATGTGAGATTTACTATCTCCTATGCAATAAAGTACTTTACAGGAATCCTATGATCACGCACGACAGACTGGCATTATGTTTCACCAAAATCCTTTTGGGCAAAATTTAATTATTTTGTTTATGTTTTAAACAAAATCAACGACATATGAACTTTTTGAATCGAGTAGCCTTGTTATGCCCTTACAACTAAGTGTTTGATTTCTAATCGCTGTTTGTTACATGAATCCGTGGGATAATGGTTAGCGTACAAGGCGCAGCTGTGAATGTGCCAGGCTCAAATCGCGGTCTGGAAATGGTTTTTTTTTCTTTATAAAAATAAGAAGAGTTCATTCTGGATGAACTGGACCATAATGGCTCATTCATATCATGGGATAAGATGGCGTAGTGGTGAACGCACTGGCCTTCCACGCAGAAAACCCGGGTTCAATCCCCGGGATGTATAGGATTTTTTCTGTGATTAACTGATAGTGTATACAGCATCACTAAGCTGACCCAAGCTTCAGAATCTGGGTAGTTTCGGTATTCGATGCCCGAAACGAAAAAATTAGTGTACAAAAAGTGTGACGTCACTCACACATGTACCACCATGGCACATTAGCGTCATCTTGGAAACGAACGAAGAAATAGATGAGAAAATTCGTTGACAAGTAAAAAACTCGACTAGCCCCTCATAGATGGCGCTGACACTGGAAATGCAGTAGCGGCACCGAACAAGTGTGAACGATGATAGCCTGTTGGCTCGCACAGAAAAAACGTATAATATCATCACCATGGCTGCCGAACCTGTTAGTTCTACTATCCTCCCGGCAATATCAAGCACCGAGTAACTACTACATCACATCGTTAGAATTAAGATAGTGTGTATAAGAAATGTAATTTTAAAAAATAATGAACATATCGATGTTACCATACGCATAAATAAATGGCTCATTACGTAGGTCGCATCATTACCGCCGAGCATGTTAAATTGCATCTACATAGCAATGAACTTGCAGCGTATACTCAACGTACCGAGTGCGTACACGTTAATAGTACATTACGTATGTGCCTCCAAATTATTGTTTTGACTCGTATGCTGCTCTCGTATACTCGTTGCTGCATGAGCCGAAGGCGAATGCTGTAATCCTAAGAGTCAAAACAACAATTTGGAAGAATTTACGTACAATATTTTACATGTTGATGCTCGGTAAATGCGTTTTCTGAGTCGCTTGCGACGAGGTAATGACGCATTTACCGAGCAGAAACATGTGAAATAGCATATGCACCTCTTGATAGAATTGTTATTTTGACGGGTGGTATTATGACCCATGCCTTCGGCTAGGGCCACAATGCCCCACACGTCAAAATAACAATTTTAGCAAGAGGTGCGTAATCTACTATTAGTTATTATCCCGAGTATTCGGCGATGTGTTTCGTGCCGAAGTCCTCTATTTGCTTGAGATTCATCTGATCTGCCTGTGGAAAATATGCTACAAAGATATCCATGCATTGTTTGCATAAGACTGGCAACTTAGTCAGTAGATGAAGCGGAGTCTCGTCATCAGTCTTACATAATCTGCATAAACTACTCTCCACCATGCCCATTCTGTTCATGTGTTTATTGAGCTTGCAGTGTCCCGTTAATAGTCCAATCAAAGATCTCATAATTTTACGTGAGTTGTTTAGACGACATTTGGTGGTGGTGATACTTGATTCTAGTATGAATTTCCTAGTGTGTACACAGCTTCCCAAGTTGTTCCACATTATGTTGTATTTGTGTAGGAAATATTTTCTTACAATTTTTCTTTGCTAAAATGCAACCCAACCCCATCTGTTGGTTCTGGTCCAATAAATTGGATCTCGCTTCCTTTCTTAGCTGCTTCATCATCAGCTTCCTCATTTCCTTGTATTCCTTGATACCCAGAGACCCACACAAAGAATACTTTGTTTGTTTTCGAGATATGCTTTACTCGATTTAGACATTCAATCATCAGCTTGGACGTGAAGCAGTGCGATTGAAGAGCTTTTACTACTGCTTGACTATTCGTACAAATGTTTATCGTGCAATTTTCTATTCTTCTGTCTAAAATCTCTGTGCACGCTTTAATAAGAGCATAGTCTTCCGCCTTGTCAAAGTCCCTAACGGTATGGTCATCTTGAAGTCAGGATTCACTGAGCAAACTCCGGATCCTATTTTCGATCCATCGGTGTATATATCTACGGTCTCATGACAAAGTGACGCAACTGCAACAAAATATATTCGCTTTTTTGCAGTTGCGTCACTTTGTCATGAGACCGACGATATGTTATTTCCAATGGTCTCTTGCACGCAATCAAATCTTTCGGGGATCAGTACGCAAAAGTTCCTGTCAAAGTTATATTCGGAGTTCATGCTTATAACTGGATTTTCTGTGGCGATTAACAATTATAGCATGGCGAAAAAGTTATTGTCTATCCAGCAATTGACATTTTTGAGTCTGAGTGCCATTACTTGGTCTAGGAAAATTTCTATCGGCAGGTGCGATAGGAGAATCTTAAGAGATCTAGTCGGTGTCGATTTCATTGTTCCAGTGATTCCTATTAGACTCGAACGTAAGATTAGAGATTAGATTAGAGAGATATGACTCAATCTAAGATTTTTCCGGAAAAGTTAGGAGTTCTTTAAACTCTATTGACGTTACAGCCTGAGAATCTCAATCGATTTTCAGCTCATTTTTTTGTTTTTTCTTTGTTAGTTTTTCGGGGTTGGTATCTTAAAAAGCAATTTCCGCGAGTTATTCGCATAGCTATAAGCGAAAAAGTTTCACCGATCTTCAAAGCACCCAGTTCCCACAACTTGTTCGCTCATGCCTTCGAAAGTTGTTTGTTTTCAATCCCAACTTTCCTTTTTCGATTACCTTGTGTCAAATAAGATCCCTCAATGATGGCTTTAACGACATCATTTGTGATGGGGATCGAAAAATGGAACTTGACACTTGACATTGTTTCACATAGAACACCGCGCCACTTTTTTATACATCAAAATAAATTCAACAGATTCCAGTGGAACAAAATTGATAATTTACTCCTTATCAATTCGTCTGGTTAAAAATGCCGTCGTAGACGTAAATGTCGCGTTAGTTCCTACGAGTCCAAAAGTCCTGTTTTCTTCTGAGCAGGTATGCTTGCTTCGACGATTAGGAAAGAATTTGATATGCGTCATATTTTCAAAAAAGTTACCAGTGAGTAAGAGTTATTTGTTAAAAACCAGAATCTGAACTAAATTTTTTCGGGTCGGGTTTTATTAGTTGAAGTCATCACACCCAACTCGACCCGAAAAAAAGAAAACGAAAACCCGACCCGACCCGATAAAAAAACGAAAACAAAAAACCCGACCCGACCCGTCAAACTGATTCGTGTTCGGTCGGATTTTTCTTCGAGTTTGGGGCGGCCCGCACACCTCTAATTTCGTATATGAAATTACGTCCACATTGAATTGGATTGAAGATTGCCGAGAGGGCAATATTGAAAAATCCCTCAATTTTCTCTACAACGTAGCAAAAAACCATTTTATGAGCTAGGGCTGACCTTAGGACCGACCTAGGGCTATGGCCATAAGGAAATGTCTCGGACACATACAGCAGACAAAACGTTTCCCTCAGCAAATCTCTGCAACATACCGGGTGTCCAGCAATGAACTAAAAAAATTCATCCGAAAATGAATTTCTGCATGCAAATTACGAAAATGTATTAGATTTTTGGCAGTTCATTGCTGGACACCCGATAGCAAAAACAAATTTCGGTTTTTGTTAGGGCCGACCTGAGGCCCACTTGAGGTCAGGCACCGGGCTCAAATTTGTTTTTGAATATACTCGGTACTCGGTTACCTCTCAAATAGAAAAAGAATCAACAAAATCGGTTAGGATTTAGCCGATTTATGTAAACAAACACGTTGGGCTCTAGTAGAAACTCAGCTTTAGGATCCTGGGCCCAAAAAATATTCTTCGTGAGACATTCCTAGACCTCTCGATTAAAAAATTTTTTTTCATCACTTGAACCACCAAAATCGTAATTTTCACTTCCCAAATGGGAGCCGAAAATGAAAAAATGCAGACCTCAGTAAGTCAAGCGATGCGAAAATATTTTCGGTTCTCTAAAGAGGACCGAAAGTATTTTCGGTTCCTAAAAGAGAGCCAGAAGTAACTGATGTAAACAGCATGGCGATTGCATCAGCAATTTCGTTGTGTTGAAAATTTGAGTTTGGGAAGTGAAAAATGACGATTTCCGTGGTTCTCGTGATGAAAAATTACGTGAATCACAAGGGATGGCGTATAAAAATTCAACCTGTGCGGCGGGCGAGGGCAGCAACTCTCGCACATGGTTCAATTTTTATACTTTCATCCCTTGTGATCCAAATAACTATTGAAAATCGGAAGAGATTTGCTCGAGTTATGTACGAAAAACATGTAGGGCCACAGCAGAGACTCGTTTTTAATGCCCTAGCTAAGTCCGAGGGCCTAATCTCAAAAAAGTTTCTTCTGCAAATTGTTAAGCTTTCATAGACCTTTCGATTTAAAAATAAACATGAAAATCGGAAACGATTTACTGGAGTTATGTACAAAAAACATGTAGTGCCCTAGCAGAGACTCGTTTAAGACCATAGCTAAGTCCAAAGGCTCAAAATCAAAAATGTTTCTTCCATAAATTGCCATACTTAGACCTTTCAAACAAAAGATAATTTATAAAAGTCGGAAAAGATTAACTGGAGTTATGTCCGAAAGACCAAAAACCACTTAAACGGCAATAGCTCGGTGGCCCTTGGGCCGACAGTGCCCAGATTCAATTCCATAAAAGATTTTTCGACTACCTTTCAGTGAAGAAAAGGTTTTTAAAAATCGGTTCGTCATTTAAGGACCCTCACCCCCTACTCCGGGGTCAAAATTCGATTGGTTACAAAAGTCGTGGTAAACGTAATGACTACTATTACTGTTTTACCTGACTAGTAAATACAGCGGATCATTTAATTTAACGGGCTTTGTTATAAGCACCATGATCCGTTCAACGTCTCATTATGTACTGGAACCGATTTAGCAAACCACCAAATTGGATTTTCTTATTGAATAAAAGAGGAAAAACAAAACAAAAAGATTATAATTCCAATTACTGTCCAATTTTATGGAAAGATATTCTGCAACATATTTTTCATCACATTATTCATTCCACACACATGAGCAATGATTCATGCAATTCGAATCATAATTTATTGTTCTAAACTGCATATTGCACTTGTTCTACCTTTTAGGTGTTAAATCGAAATGAATTGAACAAACAATGCCGATGTTAAACACAACAACAGCTACAGTTATTCTCAGAAGTTTCATTAATATGAGTGCATGAAGAAATCCATCTCTCTAACCACTCTCACATCGACAATTCATCTCCATCAAACATCTCACACATTCAAATATTTATTCAGTTAACAGTCATTTTGAAATCGGAGTGTAGTTTAGTTCTTTCGTGCAATAGAATCGCGGACGTTTATATTTTCGTCTTTTCGTCTTGCCGTCTTTTCTCATCAATAATATTGTATTTTATTTTCCTTATGAATTGATTGGACATTTTTATCAAATTAAATTGAACGACCCGATTATTGGCCTTACAAGTGAATCTTTTGTAACCACGTCTTTGTTAATCTTATGATATCGAAATCTGGTGCGATGATGAGGTTTTTAAATGAATAAAAAATATAATCGAATAACAAGAGGGTGTATCGCAACATCTTTGAGACGATAAAATGTGTTAAATAATTAAACATAACGTGATAGTAGGATTATGAAGTTGAATATTGTGTTGTTCTTAATTGGTGTCAATTCGAAAGGTTAAAGTACCTCTATACCGTGTTTCATTATACGTTATTTTTCGTGTCTCATCTTGACTATTGATGACTACCTTACAAGTTGGTAATAGACACGTATATTCATAAAAAAAGGTTCATCGATGTGGTCTTAAAAAGAGTTAAATGGTGCGAAAGCAAATTTCTTACTCTTTGATTTCATTAGTTTATCGAATTATGGAGAATAAATACAAAATACCATAATGGAATTAAACTGGATCATCAGGATATGTTCGTCAACAACGTTGTCAGCAAATGCAACATTTCTGGTCATTTTTGGATTAATGTGTTTGTTGCAACTGTGTTGGAATGTAGCTGGAAATTTAACCGTTTCTTATAGTACAGGTAAAAAATTACATTCAATTTTATTTTTATTTTTTCGTAGCAGCTCTTTTACACACTTTTTGCCATTTCAATCCATAAAGTTCTCATACACAAATAAGAAAAGAATTTTTATGTTTATCTGAATGGAAAGTTTGTAACTGAATAAAAAAACATTTGCTATGCAGACCCGTACAATTCGCTACAAAGTATATGTTCTTCGTATTGCAAGGAGTATTAACGAATGTACTGACATTTTATTAGGTCAGTTAATTGCATTGGAAATTGCGCAAAAGGCCAGTCCGAAGCAAGGGTGTAAAAAATCGCTTGATGACCTTCCTGAGCGTATAACTTATCCACCTATACGAAATCTACCTATTCCCTCTTTCAACTTTCCACCTAATTCGTCTTCCAACCCTCACCAATTCTTCTTCCAACCCGTCAACTAGATTTTAAAATCTCTCTAATTAGAAGCCTCGGCTTGAATTTTTTCTTTAACGCTGTTATTTTCACCAAAAGAAAAAGAATCAAAAAAACGGGTAGATCTTACCTGATGTCTTTAGAAAATAACACGCCTTTTGATTATTGAAATTATTGAGCTTTTATTGACTTATCGAATAAGAAACGATTATGAAAATCGGATGAGATTTACACGATTTGTTTACAAAATACCCAAATCAAATTAGGCAAAAAAGGCCCATCTTTGGACTCGCTTTTCCACTAACTTTCATCGAAAACATTTTTTGAAAATCGGCCAGGATTTATTCGAATTATTGAGTTGATGGAATTTTCATCGTGTCTTATCCACAATCGATGCTTTCCAAAGATTACTTCGCAGCTTCTCGCTTAGGACCAACAATGACAAAGCTCATTTTAATGGGAACTAGCGAATATTGAGCCCAAATCAAATTCAAATCGTTGAACAAAAAGGTTTCTAATAAGAGCCGAAAATATAAAGGGTGAGTTGCCTTAGATCCTCAAATTTGAATGACATACCTAGTTTGCAGTCGCAATGTAATCTTTATCCCGTGGTCTGAATTCGAATGGTTACAAAAGTCGTTAACTTCATCATGTCTTACGGGTCAACTCAACTAGCGTGTAAATAATTTGAAGATCCAAAAATGTCTATACAGCGCTTGGAAGCCGTCGGGTGTAACAGTTTTTTGTTGACCAAGTGATTAAAAAATCCTTGATAAAAACAACAGTTTCCAAAAGCTAGTTGGATATGACGAAATTCTTTCCATCTAAATTAATGAATTATTTATACTGTAACCCTATCCGGAAGTTGAGCATGAAAGTGTTCGTGTCCATCCTATTATCTCTTTCATGAGTACCATCAAAGAATGAGAGGTACATAGTGGGCTGTCCACTTTCGAGGTTGGTAAAATTTCGAGGAGCGTCAGCCCCGTGAAATTTTACCTACCGAGACTCTAATTGCGCGATATCACCCTTGTGTTATACGATATTTTATCACATCGAGGCCAATTTTGCACAAAACATAAAATTCCACTGTACATCCAATCAATACAAAAGCTATCGTTACAATCTAGTAACCAGTTGTCATTGCAAAATGAAGTCAAATAATATTTTTCTCCGAGAAAACCAAAATAAAACGCGATTTGATTCCAATTCGAACTAAATTCGTATGTTATCACTATTTTATTTTAATAAAATGTGTTAGTGAAACAAGTAAGCGCTTCAGGTGTGGAAGGTGATTCGAAAAAAGGCGATATTATATTTTTCTACTTTTTTTATCAGTCTGAAAAACATTGGAGAGGACTATAATGACTTCATTATACCCCTCTTTAAATACAAAAAACTCGACTATAATAAGCCGATTATAGTCCTACTTTCAGTGCTATAATTGGCATATTATAGGCCGCACTGTGATAATAGTATATTGTTAACCAAGGGATACAATGGCGCGATTATAGTCGAGGTGAAGTGAATGTCCGAGGGACTATGCCCCGAGGAATACTCACGTACCGAGACTATAATCAAGCTGTTTATCCCTTGGTTAATACGATAGTTTATATCATTTGGGCATATAATTCGCCATTGACTCGTGGCTTTTTTCTTATTTCCTTTGAGATTCGACGTCATGATGTTATAGTCGGACTATAATGAAAATTATAGTCGAGTATAATATGCCTATTATATTCCTCCCAGTTTGTATGAAACTCTACAATAATATGGTCATTATACATACCCCTACTTTCAGGTATATAAATGAATGATATAAAAATTTTTTACTTACCAAGTGAAGGAAAATGCAAAGTTTTTTCGTCGACTTGAAAAATAAATAAGAGTAAGACAGATATAGTTTGTCTCTTTCTAACTAACGCTTTAGAATAGAAGAACAAAAGTCGCGTGCCGGGCAATTTTTTCGAAAAACGTTCTTCACAAACGCTGATCTACGTCAAATTATTTGATTGATATTAATTTTATTGTCTACTTTTTTCAAGCCGACATGGAAAAAGAGTAGTTATGACTGCTGTCATAACCCTCCTTAAAAAACCATGAAAACGTTACAAATCATACAACTTAAAGTAGTATATCTAACACAATCACAGCATAGTAAAAATACAAAGAAAAACACAAAATTCAAATATTCAAATACATAAAGTAAAAAAATCAAAATGTAGCGTGAGCATGTCAAAATATTGCAAGAATTCAACAATTGAATTCGAGTCAAAAGAAAAAAAAAATAAAACTTAGAGTTAAAATTGTAAATAAAGAAAAAAGCAAAACAATATGTCAAAAAAAAAATAAATAAATAAAAATTTAGCAAAATGCGTCGTCGCAAAAAATAAAATAAATAAATGAAAATTAAGCAAAAAGCGTCGTCGAAAGTTTGGTCCAAGGTTAAGCAAAGTCGAGCACTAAAGGTAGCTGTTGTCAACAATTTAAGCGTCCATGCGGGTATTTCAACAAGTTGCAAATGAGTCAAACACTGAATCGTCAAGTTCTTGTACACAGTGGCGAAATTTAGGCGAGGGTAGGGTTGGATCAACATGCTCCGCTGCCAAATTGAACAAACGACAGGCGAAATTGAATGGGGAGAAAATCTGGTATTCTCGCCTGCATCCATCAATTCGTATCAGTGATGGATTTCGTAGAGCTCGAGATCCGTCGTATAGGTTGATTCTATCACGAAGAGCTTGAGAGTTTATTTTACCGGTCAACACATCTTGAACGAAGAAAACTGCTGCATTAACTCGGCGTCTTGTCAAGGATTGCAGATTCAGTTCGGAACACCTGTCAGCGTATGGACGGAGCTGGTGGCTTTCTTTATTCGGGTCGATATGGCGATCATGGTTGGCGTAAAGTACGAACTGTCTTTGTACACTTTCGAGTTTTTGAACATGAACGTCGTGGTGGGGCAACCAGACTGAGGAAGCAAATTCGAGGTGGGAGCGAACGACCGAATTATACAGCATTTTAGCTGTGTCGACATTAAATCGGCCATAGCATTGACGTTTGATAAACGAAAGCATGGAATGACCCAGAAAATATACTCTCCAAGATGAAAAGAAGTAGTTGGTCTGACGAGAATTTGACTATTGCACAAAGAATTATTTTATTTCTCCATAATTTTCTGAACGTCTCAAAAAAGAAAGAAAGTTAAACACTCAGGTGCCGTGAGATTAAATTTCTTAGCCTTTTCTCTTTTTTTAATTTTTAAAAACAATATTCCGATATTTACTGACTTAATTCACATGAGATATCATTTTTAAAATGAAATAAATTCTTGTTACGTGAGGTCATACTTCAGTGTGTTAATGAAGAAAATGAGACTAACATTCATATTGTTAACATTATATCAAAAATGATTCAGTAGCTGATTCTAATTTCTTTGCTACCGTTTAACATAGAATTCATCCAATTTATTCAACTAATAATTTGTTCACCCAAAATTGTAATGAATTATTCTTTTGTATCGTGTTTTGTTCTCTAATTCTATTCCTCACGCCATCACTTAACTTAACAATGCTCTTTTTATATCCTGCACTTAAAACGTGTACACGTCCTACATGTTGTATACCATAATAATAGTGCGCTCCATTGTAAATTCAATTCGTGAAATCAACGCAAGTACAACAGTGATAACAATTTATAACAAAACTTCATAAGTAAGGTACAAGTCGAAGGCACCCCAATTGTAACGTCTGAGTAAACTACTGAAAGAGTATTCAGAGCTTGATGTTTGGCGAAATATATCGTTGAAAATTATTAAGCCCTCAGTGCTGCCGATAAAACCGGAATCAGTTTAAAATTTTGCTATTATTTGAGTGCAATTTGCAAACATTTTCTATCTTCTTTTCTCATCTGCTGCTTAATTCTAGCCGTATTTTACATATACGAAAACAGACATTCAGACAATACTTATAATCAAAAAGTAGCTTGCGTCTTTTGTTCAACTGTCGTTATACATATTGTCCCTGTGTCGAAATAGGATCACTCAATGATGGCTTTAAATACATCATTTGTGATGGGGATAAAAAATATATGGAATTTGGCATTGTTTCACATAGAACACAGCGCTACTTACAGTCAGCAAAATTAACAGAACTGCAAAATTTTTCTTTTACTCTGTTTTCTGAGTTTTTACGTTTCGTGAGTATGTACCATGCATTTGCGAGAGGAAAAGAAAAAAAAACGAAACACAAAATTTGCACTTCTGTTAATTTTGCTGACTAATGGAATTTGACATTGTTTCACACAGCGCCGCGTTATTACACATCACAATAAATTCAACGGCCCGTCACAAATGATGTCTTCAAAGCCATCATTGAGGAATCTTACTTGACACAGGGAGGGGGGGGGGTATATAACTTGACAGCTTTGGTCATCAAATGCGTATAACTTGGCTCAATTTCAATTGAAAATATTATGACAGTTGAACAACTCACAATTTTCAATATTTCACTTGAACGATACGTAATGGATCCTTATAAGAAAAAAAAATTAAATTTATCGAAATGAGAATTCTCTCAAGGTCTCAACGTGTCTCATTTGAAACTAATTTGAGTATAAATTCTCACAGAGAGTCTGTTTTAACAGTTTTTCCAATCTCACTGAGATTTTCAATTTCAGCGAAATGAACACTGTAGTATACATACGCCCCTGGCAAAGCAATAAGTGTTGAGGCGCCGACTGTATTGTGCCGCAATATTTAGCGGTTCCTTTTAAAGCATTTACAATGGTTGTTTTATATTTTCGAATTGTAAACAAATAATCAAATCAATCTCGATACAGTTGTAAGTGTATGCCGTTGAAAGCTATTTTACATTCGACTTGGTAGTGCAATTGCATAATTATAGGTAAAATAAATAGAGCGTGGATTGTTCAAAATATTCTCAAACGAAAGACAATTTTTTTTAAACGACTTTTCTGTTAAATCGTGTATGCTCACTGTAATCGCTTTATGCAAAAGGAGAGTTTCTTTCTTGTTGAGCTAAGAAAGCTAGTTGCTATTGTTGCATAAACGAACATCGAATGGGTGACAATTTTGCATGAATATTTATCATAAAAGATGTTAGTTTTCTATTCGCGTATGACAAGGTCATCGATTGACTTGAATATTGGATGAATCATTCAACAACACTATGACTTACGGTGCGGTACATATCACAAAAATCTGTCCGAATTATTAATAGCTTTCAGTCAAACAATTCGGAAAACGTTATTCAAAAATATTGACAAAAATATTCACCGTACACTACATTATTAGTTCGCTAAAAAACTTGGATAACAAAAGAAATTCAATTCCGAATTATTGGAGATTTTTTTAACAAATTCTATTCTTTTTTCCTCAACAGCCATTGTTTGTGATTCTATTCCCTTTTCTTTCTTCTCTTTTTCAATTTACGTTCGGGTTCTAGTCACGTTCGCTCGTTGCTATTAAACGAACATGTTAAATGTTAAGTGCAATCGACCGTAACGAATTGACTTTTTCCTTTGACTATTCGAGTCTTATCTTAAATGCAAGTTCTGTCTATGATCAAAGGTATATCAAGGAAATAGAGGACAAGGGAATTATTTTTACCTCAGGTGTAATTCATAAATCACGTCCGGTGCTTCGAGGGGTCTACCAAAACTGAATGTACGGGGGAGGAGGGTATCCAATAAAAAATTGATGAAATGCGTTTGTCATCTGAGCTCATTATTAAATTTATGAGAATTATGCGGTTGCAGGATGAGCAGAAAATTACCCGCAAGCTTACGCTAAATTTCATAGCGTTTTCGTGCTCCTTTTCAAATAAAATTACTTCTTTGATAATTTTAATCAGGGCGGAGGGAGTTAATAAAATAAATGTCCTTTGCATGAGTTAGAGAAATTGGATGAGGAGGTTAGGGTGGTATAAAAGTAAAAAAAAAAATCCGATGGTAATTTATGAATGGCACCTTAACCAGCATGATAAACTTTAGACCGTAACAATTCTTCAAACTATCTGAGTGCCATAAGCAGATTAAAGGAACTTCGGTTTCTGACATAAATACTGCCGACCGAGTTTTGTTATGGAAATTAACATATTTCATTTAATTTTCAATCGACTGGCGCCAGCGCGAAACTCTATACTTGAGTTCAGCCGACAGTTTTTAAATGAATTTAGAAAGTCTGTTTATTTTATTGTGATAAAAATTTGTCAAACTATGCTTTGACTATGCCCCTTAGTGATAATTTCGGTATAAATTACGCTTGTTAAGATGCACACTTGTGATGTTGTTAAAAGGATTTCCGATGCCACCGAATATTATTCATGTAAAAAAGAAAGATGAATATTAGAGAGGTCCAAAAATGTATGGGGAAATAAAAGTATCGAAAAGTTTGGGGCACCAACCGAAAAACAAAAGGTTTTTGACCCTGATCAAGATTGTATATGGGCGTAACTTGATCCGAGACGATTTAGGGGTAGCTCAAAAGCGTTAAAGTCAAAAAGTTTCAAAGGCACATATTCACTCAAGTAATGAGAGAATCCATCGGTTGTTGTGGCGCAGTCGAAAGGTCTTCATTCCGATTAACAAATAGCATATCACAGTGAAAATCATTCGTTTCATGATCATGAGAGGTAAATTTTGTGATGCAGCCGAACTCTCAAGTGTGTTTTTAAGGAAAAGCTCTGAAAACTATTATTTTGACAAGTGTGGAATTTGCTTATCCGAGGCGAAGGCGAATTGCTTAAGAACACACGAGTGAGTTGGCGAGTTCACAAAATTGATTACGAATTAATGAACGATTTCCAACCATTCAATGCAAGTAATTTTTTTGGCTATACCATCCGGAAGTCGAGCATGACAAGTGTGTTTATTCCCAAGGCTGTATTAGAAATCGGTTGTAACAAGGATTTCTTTTAGACATTTTCCATTGAATTATCCTTTATAATTATATGTTCCTATAAAGCGTAACAGAATTTACAAATTACAATTTGGATATGGTAGTTTTCCCACTCTTATTCACGAAAAGACATGGGAAAAGACCCGCATGTTCTTAGGATAGCCGCAGACTTTTCTCTTTGAACTGCGACACTGATCCTTTGAATCAAATAGTTCGACGAACGCTTTTCTCCCATCACATTTTTCATTAGCTTGCCGATGCGTTTTATTAGCTTCAGACCATCCTCTATAAAAGTGCCTAGGGTTTCGACACACACCGGGACGATATGGAAGTTTGCGACTAAATTCCTAAAGACCAATTTTTTAAAATTTTCACGTTGTTGAGCGGCGTGTACTGGTTTTCTTGAATTCCCTTTTACGTATGGCGCAGGTGAAGTCCCAAACTATGGGAATTCTCTGTGTCCAAGGTAGGCTTGAGAATCGATGGAGTTTTGCTGGTTATGAGAGCAAGTTTAACTTAATCATTAACCATAGTTCTTAGTACTTGGCCACAATTATTATAAGAATTTGCTCATTTGCATATTGATATTTTCGAAACTCGCTTTATAGAGTAGAATCCATGATTTTGCTACACCGTGTATGCCTAAGATCAAGATCAATTCGAAAAACCACACGATGATTTTGTTGGCTCACACTACATACGACATAGTAAACCATTTTAATGATATAAGAAAGTAGCGGTCAAATTTTAAACAAATTCGAAATTACGAGAGATTTACACAAAATTTTGCTCAAATTTTGTCAGATTTGTGCTAGATTTAATTACTTTGACATAAGTAACTCGGCCTGATTGGAAATTTGAAGCCAAATTTGGCTCCGGTTTGGTCAAATGTAGCTCAGGTTTGGCCAAATTTGGCTCAGGTTTGGTCAAATTCGGCACAGGTTTTTAACTCAGATTCGACCAAATTCCACGCAGATTTTGCCAAATTCAACATTGATTTTGCCTAATTTGACTAAGATATAACTTCGATTTGCCCTAATTTGACTCAGATTTAGCCTAATTTGACTCAGATTTGGCCTAATTTGACTCAGATTGGTCTAATTTGACTCAGATTTAACAAAAATTGAGTCGGATTTGGCCTAAGGTACCTCAAATTCAAATTTTGCCTAATTTGACGTGAAGTGATTTCCGCCACGGGTAATTCGTGTAAAAATATCCCAAAATATCACGATTTCCGCGGGGGTAAACATACACGTAATGCAAAACTTCCGAAGGGGCAGACAAAAATAGTATTTTTAAATATACCCCAATATACACGAGATGTGCACGTATGCTTAGCACAAGCGAAAGTAATGGGGTGTGTAATGGGGTATCATTGAAAGATATTTTTCTGTGTATGTTCATGCACATACCGCGAAAGTAACTTGTGCATATTTTTTCACTACAAGTGATGTAAAAATCACACGCATACTCTCGCATATACAGAAATATTGAAATATAGTTACCCCAATACACAAGCCGAAGGCGTGCTCGGCAACACATCGTGAGCGTTAAGCTACCAACATATGTAGCGTGTATCAAACAACTTTTTTTGCAATTCACCGACAAAAAAAGAGCTTTTCCCTGCGTGTTTCAACTTGCAAAAATTTGTCTAAATTTCAATTATTTCTTCGCAATAATGCGTAAAAACAGCTTCTCGGCACTATTGCGATAAAATTTTATAACACTAATGCGAAAAATATTATTGCACAAGTGCGTTAAAAAAGTTTTGTCGCACTAGTGCAAAAAGTGACCTTATGCGAAATACCGAAATAACTCACGAAAAAGCGAATTTTTTTCGGTAAATTGCAAAAAATAAATTTGCATGCTTTCTTGGAGAGAAACTAACACTTTCCATGAATGAACTGTCAATTGAAAAATGCAACTTCTCGAAAACTTGAACAATTTTTTAATTTTTGTCAATTTTGTCAAATGAATGTACTTGGTATGTCCCAGAAGTTGAAAGAAGTGCCCTTTGTCAGTCATGGCATTCCAAAACCTGACTCTGCTCCCACTTGGAAATCTATAGTTCACATTTTCGCATCAGTGTAAAAAGAACAACCCTATTTCGGTATTTGCTCAGTTAGTTCGTTTTTTCCCCTTTGTTTTTCTACGATTAGAAGTAAATTGGTCTTTCATAATAACAAATAATGGAAAAAATAAACATTTTAATGGATGCCCGTATTAACTTCCTTACATACGATATACTTTAATTAAGATCTCATACAACGAAACGTACGCTCAGTATGAGTGCAACTTTGTTTTTCTGGTCGACTTTTCCATGCATTTATTATGAAATTCATTGTTCAATGTTAATTAATAAAATAATTAAGTAACTCACTCATAACGCAAGTGGAGCAATTTATTTTAAAATTTAAACTAATAATCGCTAATGTAATAAATAATGCAACGTCTACGTGCACTCACTATATCATCACGATGATTGATATAGGAATAATATAACGATAGATATTAAAGTTGGCAGGCGCTCTGTTCGCAATAGCATTTTATTGAATGGCGAGGTTGCAATAATATCACGCTTTATCTGAAGCTTGTCCCGAAGCTTATCCGATGCAAATATAATCTCCAACATTTAGCAATTCTAATATTTCCACTCATTTTATGCTTATAAAAATAAATTTAACTGTAAATTGTGTTCAATGAATGTAAGAATAGGAAGCGTTGTTAGACGTAACAACATTTTGGTTTGGTGATTTTTTTTGCGTCTCTAAATAAACAGTTTCCGCACTGGTGTGATAACGGAAACCGCTACAGTTTACATCCTGCTATTTCGGATAATAAAACCGAAATCAACCCTAAGATGTGTGCTGTTGCCATGTTCTTAATGCAACTCTCACCCAATTGAGAATCTTGCGGTAAATCTTAAAATATATCAAATTTCAGTTTACATTACAAGTCCAAAGCATATCCTGCATAATAAACGATTGTGATTCTCATATGCTACATCCACATCCACATATTTATTATAGCATTTAAATAAGCCATGTTTAACACATAGTAAAATGCAATGTTATAACAACACAAAACATCAGAGATCAAATATAAAATCATATTTACGACTACGTATGGGCACACACTTTTCATACTTATTAAGTGTTTGTTCCTGCCCTACAAATAGAGCACACAATGTTTGTTTCCCTTTGGTTGAGAGCTCCATAAAATAATTAAATAAATCGTTTTAAATATAGAGTTATGGTGAGATAGTAAAAGAATGGTAGTGTAATCAATCGTACTCAGCACATCATTGAATTGGTCCATGGCTCATTCTACGTACACTCTCACAATATGAAATCATGAAATTCTTAGAAATGTTTAAATTAGGAAATTGAATTAGCCGAATATTGGATGGGAATGAAGAAGATTCGGTAAACAATAGGGACTTAGTGTCAACCGTCTTCTCGTAATAATAGTGTTACTGCTGCATAGCGGCATTCTTTTTTTTCGGTAGCTTCCTGTCAAAAAAGATAACACGATAATTACAATCATAAAACGTTCTCCGCATGCACAATATGTTTGCTGCAGCAATACAATGTTCGTATTTATCGTAATATTTTTTATCTATCTGGAGCAATAATCTCGTACTTAATTCCCTAGGGCAAAACTGTTTAACTCGATATATTGCTCTCGATAGATAAAACTATATATGCACCGCTGTCCAGGATGGTTTATTTTGACGATTTGGATTATTTCCCACGCCTTCGGCTCGGGAAATAACCTCCAAATCGTCAAAATAGAGCATCCTGGACAGCGGTGCATAATGTACTATTTCAAACATAACTTGGGTTCCCCAAACATGCAATAAATCGTTTTTTCGTTCAAAACGCCACTGAGAGTCACAATAATTGGCTACGATTCGGCACTACAGCTTTTAAAGGTACGTCCACAAAATCCAATCAGTAATAATTCTTTAAATAATAGTTTTTGAAGTCTCATTTATTGTTGTTCGATGTAACACATTTTTGAGACTTTTATTTTGGAACAAATAAAATAAAAACTCATCAGTGAGGCAATTACAAAATTCGCTAGCGCAGTGTTGACAAAATTGTCGTAAAGTTTTTCTTCAATTTTCATTCAATAATCTTAGCACGATGTTCGTCATCACACTTTATAGACCGTTAGTACCTTCCGGTGTGAGGTCTTTCTGCCGCAA
>CM055406.1:35960323-35973044 GCA_029228625.1 Pseudolycoriella hygida | reverse complement strand
ATGCCTTTTATTTTTATTCTTTAACCAACCGGTTTCAGGAACTATGTTCCCATCATCAGGGCTTGGTTCAAACTAAAAGTATATTGACACAACCTTAAGGAAATTTGAAAAAATACATACATAAAGTCATCTCAAAATTGATACTGCAATTACGTACATCATACAACGGGTAACGAATTTTTTAACAGGTGACAACAGGGTGAACAATGTTACAATTACGAGTACAATTACAAAACAACTTCATTTAGAGATCGGGTAGGTTCATGTCAAGTGTAACGTTTTCCACATTTCAGGGTCGTCATACAATGTGCCATTCATTACAAGGCTCTCGAAATCGTCAATGTTGCGGTGTTCCGTTGTAGTCATATTTGTATGTTCATTCACAGTCAAAGAACTCGTCGTCATCCACTACAGTATGTGTCGAATCGTCTAAGCTTATGATGTTGTTGTCAATTGTTCTCTTCTTATAAAACAAGGTCAGGATAAGGGAATCGACATCTCCCTTATCTTCATTCAATAGATTTAAATGAGAGTTCTTACGAATGTGGATTGCTTCATTATATACAATGTTCCATTGGCGTCTCACTTCTTCAACTAATTTTAGGGTCGTGATGTCGATTTCGTGATTAGTTTTAAACAAGTGTTTGCCCACAGCCGTCTTATTTTTCCAATTCTTGGAATTTACATGTTCAAAAAATCGAGTTATTAGTTGCCTGATTGTCATCCCATAATAATATCTACCACAGGTCTTACACTGTATCCGGTATATACCAGACTTCTTAATGTCAGGGGGGACATCTTTCAACGAACTCAGCATGTGTCTGAGGGTATAGTCATTTCTATGGACTACCTGTGTGTCGTATTCTCTGTATATTTTTTTCATTCCATCTGTGACACGGGGGTAATAGGCAAAACTCACTCGCTTTACAGGTTCTTCAGGCTTGTTGTCTTTGAAAAACGTTGAGACGTTCTCAAGTGCCTCTGGTGTTTGTTGATTATGTTCATCACAGCGCTTTCTTGGTAGCCATTGACTCTACCGATGTCGACAATTGTTTTGATTTCTTTATCAATTTTTTCTTTCGTCAAAGGGAGATTAACCATAAAATGTGCCATCGAATGGTACGCCGCCATCTTGTGCTTAAAATCATGGTATGAGTCAGCTGTTATTAGTCTTTTTGTGCTCGATGGTTTACGGTATACGTCTATCGTCAAGGTGTTATCAACAATTTGTACAAGCGTGTTGAGGAAAGGGAGCTGGTTGTTAATTTGTCTTTCGATGGTAAATCTAACTGCGCCTTTGTCAATGGTATCCATCTTGTCTTCAAATAATTTTTTGACAACATCAAATTTTCTCCTGTTCAACACTACGAAAATATCATCCACGTATCTGTAATATATTCTAGGGAAATTCGGATCTGTTGACATATTGGTTTCAAAATCACTCATGAACAGTTCTGCTATAAAGCTGGACAATGAATTTCCAATACTCGTGCCTTTGGTTTGTTTATAATATGTTTATAATTGGAAGATGTTTTGCTTCATGCATAGGTGAGTTAGGTCCACATAAGCATTAACCATTTTTTCCTCAACATCATTTTTAATCAACCATTTTCTTAACAATTCCATAGAATATGGGATTGGAATGCTGGGGTACAATGAGGTGACGTCATAGGAACCTATTTCTTCGTTCCGGGACAACTTTACACCGTTGATTGCTCTAGCGAATTCTAAACCATTGGATATTGATCTACTCGGTGGAGCTGGTAAAGAATTGAAAATAGCAGATAACTTTTTCGCTATTTTTTCCGACGGAGCATTCACATTCGACGCCACTGGTCTACCTTTGAAATCACCATCAACATCTTTTTCTTTATGGTATTTTAGCAATACATACAAGCATGGTACGCTTGGATTGCTCACTTTCCAATGTTTAAGTTCCCTATCTGGATTCTCACATAGCACACTGCCATGCTTTTTCAATACAGAGTCAACTTCTTTCAACATAACGTTCAATGGGTCTGTGAGAATTTCTTCATATGGGCCATTCGCAATTGTTTTTCTAACAACCCTTTCGTAGTATGAGACATCCATTACCATTACATTATTACTTTTGTCAGCTTTAGAGAAAATGAGGTTCTTTTCTCTCAGCGACTTGACTAAATCTCTCAACTTTTTTGCGTTGCGATTTCTAACAAATGGTTTTTCTCTAACTAATTCTCTCATAATTTTTTCGACATCGACATCGACTTTCGAAATCGACATCACGACCCTAAAATTAGTTGAAGAAGTGAGACGCCCATGGAACATTGTATATAATGAAGCAATCCACATTCGTAAGAACTCTCATTTAAATCTATTGAATGAAGATAAGGGAGATGTCGATTCCCTTATCCTGACCTTGTTTGATAAGAAGAGAACCAACCATTGACAACAACATCATAAGCTTAGACGATTCGACACATACTGTAGTGGATGACGACGAGTTCTTTGACTGTGAATGAACATACAAATATGACTACAACGGAACACCGCAACATTGACGATTTCGAGAGCCTTGTAATGAATGGCACATTGTATGACGACACTGAAATGTGGAAAACGTTACACTTGACATGAACCTACCCGATCTCTAAATGAAGTTGTTTTGTAATTGTACTCGTAATTGTAACATTGTTCACCCTGTTGTCACCTGTTAAAAAATTCGTTACCCGTTGTATGATGTACGTAATTGCAGTATCAATTTTGAGATGACTTTATGTATGTATTTTTCAAAATTTCCTTAAGGTTGTGTCAATATACTTTTAGTTTGAACCAAGTCCTGATGATGGGGACATAGTTCCTGAAACCGGTTGGTTAAAGAATAAAAATAAAAGGCATAATTTAAAATTGGAGAGTTTATTTCAAACAAACCCTGTTTTCGTAATATTTGCATAAATGTTCGAAAATGTTTCAAACTCCGAAAAATTATTTTATTTTCGACTTGAATTTCCGAAAAATCTCCACCATTATATAAAACCTTGATTTCCTCTTTGTTAGAGAGCTTGAGTTGAACAGTTATAAAAAAACCTAAAACTTATAAGAAAATTTCGGACAAACTCCATTTTCGGCATTTTCGATATTTTGTGGAGATTTTTAAGAAATTTTTTTCTTCAGTGATACCTACTTTTTGTATTCTCCCTTCCGGTCCGTCCGTCTGTGCACCATCACAAAAACGACGTCATAAAAATGATATCACAAAAATGACGTTACAAATACGACGTCACAAAAATGACGTTAGAAATACGACGTCACAAAAATGACGTTAGAAATACGACGTCATAAAAATGACGTTACATATACGTTAGAAAAATAACGTTACAAATACGACTACACAAAAATAACGTTACAAAAACGACGTCACAAAAATAACGTTACAAATACGACGTAACAAAAATTACGTCAAAAAATGAAGTCATAAAATGACGACACAAAAATGACGTCACAAAAATAACGTCAAAAACACGACGTCACAAATATAACCAAAAGTTATATTGTTCCGTTTAATTCTTCAACAATACACCATAGCTACTTTCCTATACCCATGTCAATGGTTTATTGAATTTTGTTCAGACCGACAATCTGTTAAAAAATTATCGTTATTGGAGTGTATCTCTTGTAACGTAATGTACTTAACGTATCTGATAAGAAGGCGTACAGATGAGTAAGTTCGGCTAGAGCAGATTGCAAGCTAGCATTATAGTCGAGAGTTACCTCGTTTGCCACATAATCAGCACGATCATCAACATAATTATCATATCTATCCGGACGCCCAACGAGAGCTCCGCACAAAACTTGAGAATTTGGACCAGGTGCAGAAAATTGTGATCAATTACATGTTGCCGGTAGATTAGGACAAGACCTAAAGTTAGAACATAATCCAAACAATAAATAACTTTTTGTTTATCAAAAAAATACCAACGAAGTGGTATGATGTGGTTGTTGCGGTGGATTTACACCCAATCCTATGACAAAACTTCTTCCTGCATCACCGAGCATGTAATCGATTTGGGATTTTGAAAATGTTCTATAAGCGCTTGCGTTTATACCAGCAGAAGCTGCCTGAAGGCAAATGAACGCCACATTAGCAGCATGACGCAATGATCCCCACCCAGTAATGAATGCCAATCCTTTTGGTGTTCTGGGTACCGTATACACAGCCCAGTCACAAAACGTTCGTGCTGCATTAACGTACTGAGCAGAACCATCAATTTTGGCTAACAAAACTTGAGCATGAGCTTGTTCAAGCACAAAAAACCATCGCTTCACTAAAATGATTTCTCCTACAATAATTACGCAATTTTGTTCATACATCATTTCGATAGCCTGTGGCAAGCAAGAAGCAAGTGTCACGCAGTAAAGAAAACTTCATAGCTAAATTGAATATCCCGCTAGTCCCCCAAAACTAACCGATTGCATCTGAGCTGTTCCACTATTTGTAACGTGATTGGTGAACTTTAGGGATTTTTAAAAAATAAAAACACAAATCTGAAAGCGAGTGGTTTCGGTCCAAGTGATGAAAAAAGAATGATAATTTTACATTACGTGAAGCTCGAATTGAAGAATTAAGAAGTCGACTGAAATGATTAAATTATAAAGGGTCATTGCTTTCAGGACATACGTTATCGTTAGCGTAGGTTCAGACATTTCATTTCTCAAAGAAAAACAGTCTTATCACTTACTCGTTGAAATTTCTCTCAGAGAATATTTTAGAATTTATCCGGATCTGTTTATTAACCGACAGTGTCTGCAATACTATCAAGGGTAGATAAATTTTGCATGGTTTATAAACGGTTAGTCGCTGAGGAACAACATTCGGTCATCTTCATCGAATACAATTCTATTAAATTGGACGTTAATTTTTAATTTATGATTCTTTAACTTACGTAGATACAAATGAATGGAACACATTGTTTTGAAATAGAGCTCCAATCGAACAACTGAAAGCAGAAAAACAAGCCTTAGAGAAAGTAAAATGCACTACAAACTTTAGTTCTCTTCAATGTAATTTAACCGTTTGATTTCCTTATTCGTATTTTGTAAAATAATTATTCATAAACCACATAACATTTGTTTAAGTATGTTACATGACAGAACAATACTTCCATGATACGAATATTTAATTATATTTTAAAGCTGAGGCCGTAACGTACTTGAAGCGCAATTTGTTTAGTTGTGTTAAACTCACTTCGTAGTCTTGACCAAGATTGTTATCAAGCGAAAATCTTAAATTGAAACTTTTGTCAAACAAAACAGACATTGCATTGAATAGCAAAGGCATTTCATGTTTGCAGCAAGCACACAAGCTTTTTATGTACATTTTCATTTGCTTACAATACGACGTCGGTGGAATTTTATCTTAATTAATTAATTCGTTTTGGCTCGATTTCTATCAGATTTGAGAGCGTGCATTTGAGTTTTTTATTGCTTTTTATAATGGCGTATCAACTCTGTGATTAGAACATTTTCTTCACGTAGTGACAATTGAAGTTTCGTTGTAAGATTCACAACTATTTTTCATGATCTAACCTTTTCCCTTAGGTTAATTTTCTAGCTGACGGCATGAATTTATTTTATATTACCGAAAAACAATTTGTTTTTGTCAAATATTTGAACTAAACAGATTGAAGCTCTCTAGAGCTCCCGGAGAAGGTTTTTTCAAAGCGACTAATGTCCAATTTCATTTTTCTTATAATTCGCTACATCTTCCCATGCATAGTTACTCTCTGATAAATACACTTGCTTAAGTTATTTATTGCTTTTACCCTTAATTTCACACTAAAAACAAAGAAAATATTAAAATGTACAGAAATTGACGTTTGAGTTAAAAACGTTAGCAAATTATAGGAAAAATGAAATTGGATATAAGTCGCTTTGAAAAAACCCTCTTCTTCTGTCTTCTTTATTTACTTTTGGACCAAGCACCTGAACACAATATCTTCTTTCATAATATGTTATCTTTCATGACTAGAACACATTATTAAGACATTGTGTTATGGAGATTAACACTTTCTAGTTTTATCTGTTGGTAACTTCAACAGGTACTTCATTACTCTAGCTCTAAATGAATTATCTCCATAGTTAACCCAAGTCCTTATGTGATTCTTCAAAGTCTATTTAGTCAATTTTGTGTATAAATAAAAGCTAAATCTCAGTATGAAAAATATCCGAAGAATGACGAACATCCTCACAGGACAATGTTTCATGGAAACAAATGGGATTACGTGATAACTTACTATGCGACGAGTGTGGTGGCATTGAAATGTCAACTTGATTGTAATTTTTGTTTCGTATTTTCGTCATGACAACGTTTTGTCATCGTTTCTCAAGTGGCTACACCGTCTACATAATAGTACATTATATTGGACCTTGCGGACGTAATTACATAAATTACATAATTACATAAGGGCACATACGGTAGTCCAAAATATGCAGGGGACCCGTACGCATCAGAGTGGATGTGGCAAGAACATTTAAAAAAAATCTCAAAATTTAAAAAAAAAAATGCAGTAGAGCACTTAGGAGAGACCTTTGATCCATACTTCCATGAACAAAAATGTTCGCATCTTTTTTCTCTGCAACCTTGCAACAAAAACCTCATAATTAAAGAAATATTCACGAAAAATCACCAAATATCGTGTGTGAGTTGGGTCCACACTGAGGACTCTACAGCCCTAACCATTAAACAGATTTTCACTAATTTGACTTTCGTGATTTTGTGATGTTCATATCTTTTATTTAAACCCTTCAAGAGCGATTTCCGTTCTAATTTCGCAGAAGTCAAAAAGTTTCACCAACCTTCAAAAAACCACGTTTTTGACCAACTTCTAAACTTCTTGACCGATTTTGCCGAAATTCAATTCCGTAATCATTTTTTTCAATTATCTTTCACGAAAAAAAAAGATTTTGAAAATCGCATAAGATTTACACGATTTATGTAGAAAAAATACGTTTGGCCCTAGTAGAGACTCAGTTTTAGGGTCGTGGCTGAGTTCACGGACTCGAGATCAAAAAAAGTTCTTCCATAAAGTATCAGACATGCTTAGACCTTTCGAACAAAGAAAAAGTTATGAAAATTGGAAACGATTTACGCGAGTTATGTACGAAAGACCAAAAATCACTTAAACGGCCCATCTCGGCGGCACTTGAGCCGACAGTGCCCAAATTCATTCACATAAAAGATTTTTCAATAACCTTTCAGCGAAAAATTTTTTTTGAAAATCGGTCAAGTTTCACTCAGGTTACTGACGGACATTTTTTTTATTACTGATTCGTCATCTAAGGACCATGACCGATGCTAGCTCCTTACTCCCGTTTCGAAATTAGGGTGGTTACAAACGTCGTGGTAAACCCAAAAGACCCCTTTTCGAAGAACTTCGTTCTTCGTACGGGTCTAACAAGAAAATGGAACGCCAAAGGTTGAACTCATTACCCCACACAAAAAATTTTGGGAGTCCAAAACACCCCAAAAAATGTGACTGCGCCATTTTTTAAATTGTAAACGCTTGGAGCGCCATCGTATGGCATGTTACAGTGGGACGCGTTTGAAAAAAAATATTTTTAATAGACCTATTTTATTACCTATCAAACAGTTCTTTAACTATAAATTTGATCAACAACTGAATTTCATAGAACGATTTTTATGTACGCTCGGCTCAATGAGTTTCCTTTGGATTTTTTTTTTTTGAAAATTTGGAAAATTAATTTCTTCAAGGCAACTCATTGCTGATCAAATTTAACGGAATATGTGCCGTTTGATAGGTAGCTGTAGATTTACATAGCACTATACGAAAGTGACAGATGCCAAATTTTTCGAATTAGGCAACCCCGAATTTCATTCATAGATCGAAAGCTATGAATGAAATTTGGTGTTGTTCTTTTAAACAAATTTCACTTTCGTCGTTGTATGTGTAGGCATAGTAATGAAACTGGCCGCCTTTTACATCACAAGGCTTACTCGTTTTCACGTGATGTATTGAGTTTTTCATGCTTACATGCTTTCATGAAAAATATATTTTTCACATAAGGGGCCGTTCATAAATTACGTAACGTTAAAATTGGCATTTTCTTAACCCCCCCCCCCCCCGTAACATTTATTTGTTCAAGTTTGACAACTTTGTTCGAAAAACCGTAACGCTTGCCTCATACCCCCCCCCCCCTCCCCCGTAATTTATGAACGACCCCTGACAAGTGATACGATAGGGCTGCGAGCGTTTCAAATTTGAAAAATGGCGGAAAAATCACACTTTTGAATTTTTTGAATTTTAACTCGGCCAATTTTCGTTTAAAACATGAATTTTTTTTTTGTGTTTTGGACTTCTGCAATTTTTTGTGTTGGGTAACGAGATCCTCCTGTGGCGTTGCATTTTCTTGTGGACAACCCTAGGACACAATTTTGGGATAAGAGCCAAACTCACGAGTGTTTTTTCGAACAACAAGCTTCGAAAATTGTTGTTTTGACGAGTGTAGAAGAGTCTCTTCTACAAGAGTTAAAATAACAGTTTCCAGAGCTCAAAATAAATGAGTGAGCTTGCGAGTTCACAGAATTGTTTCCGAAATATTGAGTTATGTAACAGGGTCCAATCGGTCCAATGAATAATGTTTAATTGCGTGCCCATGCGAAAGTTGAATTTTTGATAAAAATGTAGGAAAAAATTACGAAAAATATACGGAGAATGTTCCACGGCGTAATGGATCATTTTCGCAAGAAGCATTTTGCTATAAATGCTCAATTTTCGCAGTAGTAAAACTAGTTACTCCATACATTAACTGATCTTTGATTAACTCATTGATTCTGATGAAGAAAAATATAGTTGTTACGCTCATGGGTAATCAGCAAGCCTCAAGTGTATATATATATGTATATATATGAAGGAATAAATTGAATTGAATCTTTTCCTTCAAACCCTTCAGAGGCGCATAGGAGTAGAGCCGTGCGCCAGCAGCTGGGTCATCAAGACAGACTGAAGCCTTAGGACTACATCCTATTCTAGTCCAATGTTCATCTAAAATGTAGAGGAGAGTTGTATCTAATCGACAAAAGACAATTTTGCTCGTAAATGTCACTGCAACAAATTATTTGAGTTACGCCGACTTAAAATCGAAAATTCGGCCGTATTCGGTTGAAATAATTTGTTCCAGTGACATTTACAAGCAAAATTGTCTTTGAGAGCCGATTATATATAACTCTCCTCTACAGTTTTGCTGAACATTGGACAAGTCTAGGATGTCGTCCAAAGGCTAGAGAGTGTCTTGAAGACCCAGCTGACGAAACACTCTACACATAGATGAGATTTTCCGAAGGCGACATGACTGTCATATAATTTTTTTATCTCTTTAATTCCATGTGTCGGATCATAATTTCGGTGACATAGTTCTGGCGCTGTTGTGCCCGACATATTTCAAACTAATAAACATGTGATTCTTTTTCGAAATGTAAGAGAATTGCCAAGGAATGTGCTTCTTTATTAAAAACATTTCTATATTTTTTTTGTGACAATTGTACTACTTAACATACTTATGCCAAGCAATTATCATACTTCGTAGACATAATCGAAAGACAATCAGCGTCTAACAACTTCATGCAGAAATATTTCACATTTTAACTGTAGTTTTTCGGGTTTAATATCATGAATGTAGGAGAAAAAAATCAAACCATTCTCATATTTCAAATGGCATGCTACCGACTACAATCATAATACTCTGTGTTCGTGATAATCATTATACTTCTTAAATAACGAGACGTTGTTGGTTGGCACACATTTTTATGTGATATAAATTGAATGGTTCGAAGTTGCTCAAAAAAAATATTATTGTTTACAAACTTGGATCAATGAAGATCAATGAACTCCGAGACAATAGGAAAATAAAACTAGACTGGACTCCATCTCCGACGAACAAGAGATTTTTGTCACTTTTGTTGCGGTTTTCCATATAAAATGTTAATTGGTTTGCGTTTCAAATATTGTATTGGATTATCTAAAAACAATAATTCGAATAGTTCCTTTAGTATTGTAAACATTCGAGCGTTTTATTATTGAAAATAAACGAGCACCATGAACACTCAACAAATATCACTTACAAGGTTGTGTAGTACAGAGCAATATAGACTTGGGTAGATACTTAATAACAGATGACTTTTCGAAACGTTATTGTGTATGCATTACACTTTGTTTATCTCAGAGATTCTATTTTTGTTCGACGCAGTAGGTTTTTATAATAATGAACTTGCCGTCATTAAATCAGCCCGAATTTGTGGTCTCAAAAATAAAGTCTCAATTTAGATCATAAACAAAAACATCTGTTTACGATGGAAGACCCCCTCATTATTTTAACTCTTTTCAAATATTTTATTCATTTCTCAAATTTTTATTTCTGATAAATTTCTTTTTGTTCATAATGAGCCATTTGTTTGAGCTAATTGAACGGTTCCAATGAAAAAAGATGCTAATCGGTTTGGGTTTGTTACTTCCACGTAAGATACAAAAACATCTTTTTGGTTTTTAGTCTTTAAGAAATAACAGGCCTACGAACCCAAAAGAGTCATGAAAAATTAAAAATCCTAATCCGAACCGTGAGATGCGAATTAATAGTTACCGCATATGGACATAGTAAATCAACCATAACCGAACGTAAACTGTTAATAGATATGTACAACTGAACCCTAAGGTGTTCAGTTGTGGAAATTACTGAAGACCATGTGCTAAGGATTTGTGTGACTGAATTTGCATACCAGCATCTTTTTCGATAGGTGTGTTTGTGTGTCGTTATGTAGATAATAGATTTTATTTTGAAAGGGTTTCATTTAACTAACATGCGGGTCTGCAGTGGCGCCGTCAATGTTTTTATAGCTGAATCTCACAACGAATTACATTTCCCAATCAACGGTTTTTTCATCACATAAGTTGTCATTCATTACAGTGCGCACGCGAAAAACTATGGCGGCGCAAAGCTCATGCATTTTGAGGTGTTTCCTAGGTACTTTTATGTGGACTTTACTATGCACCCAGCAAGCGTACCTAAAGACCACAGCTCCACTCTAAATCTAACTAATGGCTCCAACCATCCTACCACGGAAGGTGCAAAGTTCTTCCTTTTTCACCCCTTCAACCGGTTTTTTCTCGAGCTTTTCGTTACAGACCTGCGGCGCCGGATTATTTTCTCCGAGTTTATTTCGTCCAGTGGTCATTTTGTCCGTTCACCGTTCACCCTTTTTTCATTAATTATAATTTACAATTTATCAATCATCAGTAGTTATCATTGTGTGATGTTGGAGTGCTCGGCCGGTAATGAGAGGTAACAAAAGGAGAAACACATACAATTTCTGGTGCTAGTGTTTACAAGGTGTTTTACTTTTTCGTGGTCTAGAAAGCAAGACTGGCAGCACTCGTGAAAAATTTAAGCGGCGCTCGCGCTCAAACTTCAAAAAACGAGCGGCGCTCAAAATTTGCGCTCACTACTCAATTTACTAAAGCAATGTCAAATTTTTCGGAATCTAAAGAATGTTTTAAGGATTCAGTTCACAGAATATGGTAGAAATAGTACGAATACGAATCCACATATCAGACATGTTCTGCACTGAATGGCATGAAGCTATCATGATATTATGGCCCGACGTTAGTAACGGGCCGTGAGGCTAGTTTGAGCTAGTTCGCAAAATTTTGGTTGTTTAACATTGTGTTAACATTTAACTTGTTCATTCAACTCCACCTTGTAACGTAATGCATTTTTGAATAAATTTGAATTTTAATGCAAAAACATATAGCTCAACAGGGGCTGTGCGCAAGCGACGCGACGTACATAATTTTTCAATTTTCGACCCCCCGCCCCCGTGCAACTTGGGTAACCCCCCTTTCAAACTTGCAGACCACGTGGCAAATAAGAGATAGAAATATTTTATAAAAAAAAATGTTTATTAGTTGGTTCATATGTCGGTCATATGTTTTTCTATAGAAACTTCGGGGATAATTTGCTGAGTTAAACTAAATTTTATGATATCGGAAATTGACTCCTCAGAATCATCCACTCGTCTGTATCTCTTTCTATACCTCATCTCGAGCAATAATCGCCGACAATTCGTTTGCTCGGCTAGCGGCGATTTGCTTCGGACGTGTTTTTGGAATTGGAAGCGATGCTATTTTTCCACAGATGCTCGCAAAGTATTTTTTACAACTCGAACAAGTTTTAGATTCGATAATTTTCGCTACTGTGGGACAACGATATTCAAATCTTGTGTTATTATGTCGTCTAAAGAAAGTCACATGAAAGAGAAGTAATATGTTTGTGCTATTTATAACCTTTTTTCACAAGCAGAGGAATGATAAGAAATCATTTATTTCTTTTGATCTTTTTTCGCGAATGATATGCGTGCAGAACATCACGACCTTGCCTCTGAGATCAAATTAAGTATAAAACCTTGAAATATATCAGAAAAATCAACCTTCTTGTTGATAACTTGAGTTACTTCGTTCAAAAGTTTGTGTAAACTAAGTCCACAAACTAAATTTACGTCAACTTTTCGTTCATTGCCTCCTCGTCCTCATATTGAACCTTTGTAAGATGAATTGCCATAGATATGCGCTTATTGGACCCGTACGAAGTACAAAGGTCCTATACGTTTACTACAAACAATTTTATTGTAACATGGGGTAGGTCGAGGTGGGAGTTGGGGGGATGCATCTATTAT
>CM055406.1:35930245-35959824 GCA_029228625.1 Pseudolycoriella hygida | reverse complement strand
CAGAATGACCAGAATCTCCAGAACTATGAGAGGTAGAAAGTTACTTCCAAAGGCAGAGTTGTAGAGAATAAAATTTTAGATAACACGTGTTTCAGGGTTTTAAGGGAAAATGACTTAGTCCTTTGATATAAGCATTTCTAGATTTGGATGGTCTGAGACGTACTTCGGTAGGGCCTTTGACATTACCTTGGGTAATTTCTATGGATCTTTGAAATTCTTACAGTTTTAAAAGAACAGAAAACGTTGGATTGTATTTGTATATTTAGGTACGTTCGAGTCACTTTGCCACATCTATTCTGTTTGTCACATCTATTCTGATACGTACGGGTCTTTGGTTATGTTCAGTTCATAAAGCGAGTTTTGAACATTCTTTCCAGACAATCGAGCACAAGTTTAGTATCAATCTTAAAAAGAGTTGAATGAGCGCGAGCGCAAAAAAAGAGCGGCGCTCATACTTCTGCTCACAAATTTTAAAAATGGCGGCGCTCGCGCTCTGAGGTGCGCTCATGCCAGCCTTGCTAGAAAGTGTCACAGTTGGGAGTCAATAGGAGTTCCTAGAGGCTATCAAAATGTTCATTAAACTACGTAACGTTATTTTTTCGATCTGGACCTCCCCCTAAACCTCGTAAAGTCATACCAGCATTACGTAATTTAGTGACGGCCCGTTAACTGGCGATAGAGTTAAGTAAAGTGGAGACTTCATCATTAAACAATGATTTCTATTCAAAAATCCTGTCATAGTACCTCTTTCAAGAACGATATACCCACCTATACCACACCAACAAAAAATTAAAGCTAACACGAAAAATTCTTACAAACCTTTCCATGTATTTGACATGAAATCAAGAATACAGTCAATTACTTAAGCTAAGTACGTTACACACCGATCTGTACAATCTACTCCCAGCATCAACAAGTTCTATAAGCGAATTTGATCGAACATGACAATTTGTGGTATTTAATATCATTTCTATATTTTTCATCGTAATTCAATAAAACTAATTCGGTGTATCGAGGCATTTAATCATATTTCCAATGAACAAAACTAATCTTTTGCCTCAAAAGATCATATATAACGTGTAACTGTTATTATAATTTCACTGAGAAAACCAGTTTGAATAATTTTTTTTTTATTATTATTTTTCTTTTAAGTTGTTTGAGTCTGAATCTCTGCATATTTTATGTAATCATCATTTAACGATTAGTTGAGGAAAGACGTTGATATCATACTGCGACTATACACGATTTTGGATTCGTTAGGAGAGTTGCATTATAAGTTAATGACGATAGGAGGAAGATTCGTTTAAAACCTTCCTAGAAGATCTGAAAATGTAAAAACATAAATGGAATAGTGAAATCTTTTATGGTTCAGAACTCATAAAATCTTTTGTAGTTTCCATATATATGTGTACGATTTTTTATTTTATTAGAAGGCAAAAAAACTTGTTTCTTGTTTTCTTAGAAATAAAAATGGTTTGTTGTCATAAATAGAGATGCTATGCTTCATTTAACCTTTTCCGTAAGGTGCAAACCAAAAAAAAAAATCGAAATTTTTGCTAGGGGCAAATGGCTTTTGTGCCGTTGATGTTATTGACTGCTTGGAGGTATTTAGCGTTTGCTGAAGTCAAATGATCTTATGAAACACAATAACATCAATTAACGAGCAGTTATCAAGTGTCTAACCACATGATGGAAAATTTCACAATTCAAATAAAAATATTGTTTAGTAAATTCTTCTTCACTATACATTTTCAAATCTCTTATGTATTTATTTTGCCGAAGTAAATAAAGGTTGCATATCTCCACGAACGCGTAACGCTCTATCATTTTAGCTTTTAACGAATTTCAATCATTGATGAAATCAATTTTCTTTTGTTAAATAAAGATTTGTACATTCTAAGGTCATTGTTCCGACCAAATTTCTTTCTAAGTTTTTAATGGGAAGCAATGATGACCAATTTTGAAGGCTTGGCATATGTATCCGTATGCCGGTACAAGCAAAACTTCACTTCATCTCAATTTGGGAAATTGGCCATCACTGCATCCGTATGTTTAAGACAAAAATTATGAAACCTATTTTTTCCAAAAAATGAAAGAATCTGACATCCGCCATTGAAATTGAAAGCTCCGAAAGTTCTTTCTATGGCATTATGGTGTAAACTAGCGATGTAAACGGTGTGGTAAAGCAGTTTATGCCCCAATTGTTTAACAAACACGGTACTATCCAAAGGATTTTTATTAGTTTTTATCAAAATGATCGCCTGACCTGTGCTTACAAGAAAATGATTGTCGTAATAGTAGATTATGTTATTGTTGTTGTGGAGGCATTGTCGCCCTAGACGAAGGCTTGGGTCATAATGCCACACGTCAAAAAACAATTTTGGAAAGACACCGATATATATCGAGAATAGATATGTCGACATAAGTGAAGTCCTAGAGATTATCGTTCTAGATAGATAAAATAAGATACGCACAAAGTTGAAAAAAACGCGCATTTTTCAAAGATTCAAAATTTTATCAAAAAATTTCCGAATTTTATCAACAATTTCAAAAAATCAATGTGTTCTAATTTGCATCAAGTTACGTGGCCTCTGTTTGTAACCATTTTTCTCCATGAAAATGTATTTCAAGGTAGGCAGTCTGGTGCCAAAAAAGTTTCTAGACAATGGTATGCAATGGTAAACGAGCCCAATAAATTAACCAAATTCTTCCGTGGAAAGTTGTTCGGACAGTGAACAAAAGAAGCATTTACGATGACACACAGATTTTCGGCACCAGACTGCCTCCTATGATGCTAAAAATACATCTCAAGTAGGCAGCGCCTGGTGCCGAGTCGAAACCGAGTGCATAATATACCCGTTCACACATGTCACATTAACGTTTGAGGCACCAGGCTGCCTTCTGAAATTGTCCGGTAAGTGAACTAAGGCGCACCAAGGGGCATTGGTTCGATTGGGTCTTCCAATTTGCATATGCATATCTCCAGGATGTATCGCCTAAAAAACCTCCGAATTTCGAACCAACGAAAACATCTTCCTTTTACGGAAGTTTTTCCATGACATTTCGTAAAAGGAAACTTGGTTTTCTTTGTGTAAAGACACATCTCTTTTTCCTTTTACGGAATGTCATGGAAAGCTTCCACCAAAGAAAAATGTCTTCGGCGGTTTGAAATTCGGAGGTTTTCCCGAGGGGTGGCGCACTTCATTTATTCCATTTATTCTTTTATTCCATTTATTCCCAAATTTTTTTTTTGTTGTTTTTGCGAAATATCTGAACCAAACGCATCACAAGTTAGTTCAAAAAAAGGTTTGCACAAATTACAAAGCATTTTAAACCATCTTGAGAATAAACTTTATTTTTTTTGGATCAATGGAATAAATTTATTTATTCCATTTTTCAACAAAAATTCTTTTAAGTTGGGTTTTTTCACTTTTTGACACATTAGTACGGTTTGTTGTGTGCGTTGCCGTCAAAATCAAGTCTATTTGAGGTTTTGACGAATTTGAAAAAATTATCATTTATTCCATTTATTCCAATATTTATTCCCATGTATTCCATTTATTCCATTCATTCCATTTATTCCATTCATTCCATTTATTCCATTCATTCCATTTATTCTATTAACCGCAGAAGTGCGTCACCCCTCGAGTTTTCCTCGACGATACTTCTTGGAGATACAACATCGTTCGGCGATTCTTTCGACTTTCGTTTCGACTTTATATAGACGAAATCTAAAGTATACGCCAAAAACTAAGATTTTTTCATCCCCTCCCCCTTCGAACGTTTTCGTACGCTTTTTTGCTCCCATTAAAAGTACGAACAAAATTTTAACTTAAATAAGTACAAAATGAATGTGCAAGTTTTACATTATCTTACAAACTTATTCCTGATATATGCGACCTTTTCAACCTCAAATGCATAATAAAGAGTAGATTGAGGATTTTGCTTATAATTTTTTTGCATACAAATATATGAGAACTTATGAGACTATAAGTAAAAATTGAAAGTTTTTATTTATTACTGAAGCAGCTTTGTTATTACTCAAAATATAAATCGAGATACAAACGTATCTGAAGAAAGATAAAATAAAAAATGGTGAGTTGCTTCAACAAGCTTCAACCTTGATTAATCTTTGATACAGCTTCGTAAAGAGTGATGCGTACCCACACCTTTGCATCTACAGTTTCAATTTGATTTAATTTGAGTTTTTGTGTTGGCTAATTACATTGTCGCTACCATGTCACATGGGGAACGAATGTGTTTTGTCTCATGTTAATGTAAATCACACTGGAAAGAGATGAAATTCTTTATCTAGGTGACGGTACCGATGGAATTAGCCTGTTATAACAATTAAACCGACTGATCGAATGGCTCTATTCATTCGTGTCTAGTATTTTGTTTATTGCTTTAAAGTCCATGTATATTGTATTCTCACAGTTCATTGACTGGAAAACCACAAATGCATCGAAATGAATGGCAAACATAAATGCAATTCGTAATGATTCTACATCCAGGTGGTGTAATTCAATATCGTTTTCATTTTGTGGGCTCTCAGGCTTTTAAACTTTTATTCAAAAAAACAGTTTACCTTCAAGTTTGTCACTAATTTTATCTAACGGGCATCCGTTCTAAAAACATTTCACCGAAGAAAAAAGTACAAGAGAGACAACAAATTTTATTGAAGAAGACAAGCGTCAGGTAAACACAGAAAATCGTCAAAAAATCCTTTCAATTTTCAGAAAGTCCATCGAAGAAAGTCTTTCCTATTCAGAAGAAAATTATTGTTCAAAAACTACAAAGAAAATCTTTGAGAATGCATACAAATCCTTTGAAATCCTCTGAGTATCTTCTTTTATTCATCCAAAATATACGTCCATCGGAAGAAGATAACAGTACGTTTGCTTGACAATTTGGACATGTGGGAGGGATGTAGTTTGTTAAGCCAAGCATTGGAATATCTCACATTTGAGCCAGTTGTTTCGAAACAATTAATTGCTCTTTTACATTTTATTACATGTGTACAGAAATATAATTCTTATTAGTTTGTTTGTCAATTACTTAAAATGAAAATGCCTTCTTGTATCTGCCTAGTTGATAACTCTTCATTTAGTAGTGATAGCTACTTTATGTTTTCATCCTTACTGTCCGTCCGTCCGTTAGTCAGTCAGTGTGCACCGTCACCATTATGACTTCACAAAAATAACGTCGTCATAAAAATGGCGTCACAAAAATTGCGTCATAAATATGACGTCACAAAAAATGACGTCACACATACGACCACAAAAATGACGCCGCAATTATGACGTCATAAATATGACTTCACAAAAATGACGTCATAAATATGACGTCACAAAAATGGCGTCGTACAAATTACGTCACAAAAATGACGTCGCAATTATGACGTTGTTAATATGACTTCCGAAAAATGACGATAAAAAATGACGACACAAAAATGACGTCACAAATACTACGTCAGAAATACGACGTCACATATACGACGTCACAAAAATTACGTCAAAAATACGACGTCAGAAAATCGACGTCACAAATATAACCAAAAGTTAAGTAATATCTATGATATTGTTTCGTTTAATTCTTCAACAATACGCTATAGCTACTTTCTTCTTCTTCATCTTTTTCAGCCCATTTGTATCCACTGCTGGATGTAGGCCTCCCCTAACTCCTTCCAATTGCCTTTTGCTGTCAATTCGTTCCTGTCATTCTTTTAATGCTTTCCGTCCAACGTTCTGGTGGTCTGCCCATAGGTCTCGTTATTGGTGGTCTCCGTGCTCTTGGTCCATCTTTCGTCTGTCATTCTCGCAATGTGTCCTGCCCAATTCCATTTTAGGGTTGCAATGCGTTCCATGACATCAGCAATTTTTGTTTGTTTCCGAATCTATTCGTTTGTCATTTTGTCTCTTCGAGAGATCCCAAACATGCTCCTTTCCATTGCTCTTTGCGCAACTGTCAGCTTGTTTTCCGGTGCTTTCGGAAGAACTGGGGGTATATATAGCTACTTTACTCTAGGATAAGTGGGCAGATTCCAAGCGAGAATCTAGCACCCACACAGCTACTTTCCTATAATTTCAATGGTTTATTAATATCATTGATTGAAGAAAATTTTACATTTTTCAGATTGCGGAAGCGAACCCGGATGTCTCAAATGTACTTCAAAAGGATGCATCAAATGTCCACATTTTATAACGTTTGACCAAAAGAAATGTGTTCCAGAGTGTCCGAATGGATACGTAGAAGAATGGTCTACCGTACCTGAACTGATGGGACGTGTTTGCCGATCGAATGGATATTCTGATCCAATGACTGCAACTATTGTTGGACTAACAGCCGGTGCAATATTTTGCTTTGTGATAGTAATTTTTGGCATTATCATCATCAAACGGAAGCAACGCCGGAAATCGTTGCGAGACGCACTTATCGATGATTCAATTGAACGAGAAGACTTTTTAAAGCAATTGGATGAGTTGCGACCAAATGCCGAATTCTTTTTGGCAATGCTGAACGATACGAGGCGACAAATACGAAAACTTTATTTATCTGGCGAAAATGCTGCGGCTAATTCATATAGACCAATAGTGCGGGATTTAGCAAAAATATTAATTTTAATTAATCGACCCGTGGAACTCATAGCTAAGCCACCGCACGACTGGCACCGTGTATTCATATGGTCACTGCGCATATTAGATAGATACAAACCGCAAGTAGCTCAATTGATAGACTTTCTTCAGACACCGACACCAACAATGTCGGATCCAAGGATAGGATCATCACAATACTCCACATTTAAATCAACCAATACGGCCACAACAGCTATGAGTAGTGACACGAAAAATTTGCAACAAATGCAAATATTTGGTTCGTTAATTAGTTTGCACGAATTCGAAGAGCCTCATTCATCCAATCCGTTCAAGCGAAATTCCTGTAGTACTCTGAAGAGTGTCAATAATTATCCATCGTCTGACATTCACGGCAGTTCGGTTTGGTTAGAAGATGAATTTTTTAAATTGGGCTTTCGACCACAAGACGAGATAACGACAGAATTATGAGCATATGGAGTGAGTGAGCGTGTATGGTATATGCAAGGAAATGAACATTGAACTGAAACAACTCAAAGTGATCGTTGTCACAAAGTGCGATGTTTGGTGCTTCTAATTCGGCAAATACAAAGTTTGCCGCAACAAATAATCATTTTAAGAATTTATGGAATATGACATTCAGTTTTGACGTAAAAATCTAATACAATCTTTGCATTCAATGACATAATCTATTATGTCATTTAGTGTAATGAACGTGAAAAGTAGACCTAGATTCAGTTAGTGTAGTTCCGGCTGGTGAGAATTGTAGGCCGAGAAATAATGAACCGGGAGTGTTGGCACTTTACAATTTTACAAAGAAAAACGTAAGTCGTTGTGACTATTCCCTGGATACAAAGAGTCAATACGAGCAATACCAAAAGGGAATGATTTTTGAAAGTCGATGATCTCACCTGCTGGATTTTGTGATGAATTTAAATTCTCATCCATGCGCCCAAACGTTTATGAAATGACAATCTGTCTTTTTAAATGAAGCCAAGTGTAACCTCAAAAATCTCATTTTTTGTTGTGAATTTTAAGAAGATATGTTTATTAGATAGTCAGAAAACCCTTACATTTTTTGTTAAAAATGTAACTTGTCTGACATACCGGGCTTTACTTCTAAACAAAGTCGTCTTTTTACTCTACTTAAGATTCACAAAAAAACAATCGATTTCGGAGGCATATATGCGGTGAAATTATGGGAATTCCGTTGCATCAACTTTGGGAGAAAGTTCGATTTGTCATGGAATACGAAAACAAAGTATGTCGCTTTTTTAGTGCACTCACTCACACTGTGTAGCATTTTCTATCAATGCGACTACAGTCATCAAATCTGTACAGAGCAGAGGTGTGAAGTGGTAAGTTACTCCATTGTCTTTTTCTCCTTTTGTTAAATTTGACATTTTCACAATTGTGTTGCACTGTGCAGAACAAAGTTTATTGGCCGGTGATCCCGAGTGCGCCAACCCAATTTTGAGACCATTAGACGTAATCTTGCGGATTCGTTGAGCTAGTTGCACGATACATGCACAACACTGTGAAAATGCCATATTTACACCTGCTGTTCAAAGGGTTTGCATGATTTTGCTGGTTTTGTCCTGGTTTTCAGTAAAAAAAGTGCTCCGTTTTGCCTCCGTTTACATAGAACAATAGAATTGTCACGTAAACGGAGAGAAAATTGAACGCGATTCAATTCAAATTTTCTCTCGGTTTACTTGACAGTTTCTTTTGTTTTACTGCCAAGTAAACGCCGTACTTTTTTAAGTAGAAACTAGGACTTTGTCCTGGTTTCCAATTAAAAAATCCTCCATTTTGTCTCCGTTTACGTGACAGTTGTCGAATAGAACAAAAGAACTGTCACGTAAACGGAGAGAAAATTGAAAACGATTCTACTGTCAAGTAAACGGAGTACTTTTTTAAGTGGAAACCAGGACTTAGACGCTTTGATAATTCTGTTATATTTTGAAAACTTGTGACGTTTTCTCCCATTCACAACCAGTGATGGGATTGATAGCAAAGCTACACAGGAGTGAGTAATAAGCTAGAAATATTTTGTTTTTCTATGCATTTGTAACTTGGTGCACTCAGAATATTTTGTAATTTTATTCTACAATCAAAGTTGCGGTCGCGCACTTTGTTCTAGTCATTTCCATTTAATACAAAATTAAATAGACATTAATGTTAATTAAGATACCATAGACTTTAAGACTTCTTAGATTATATAAAATAAATTGTTTAACTTTTTTTTAAATAAAAGAAAACCAACCGTAGAACAAAAATTTCAGAAAAAATTGTTTGTACTTTTTCCAGCAATAAAATGTAACCGAATTCAAGAATGCTTAGATCCGTACGAAGTTTATGGGGCTTGTGCGTTTGTAAACCAGTGATGCGTTTTTCGTTTTGAAGTAAGAGAAATCTGCATTAAAATTGTACACGTTTCTCCGACCGTCTGTGTATCCGTAAAATCTTTTAATACATGTAGAGCTGTAGGGTCCAAGGAGAACACTCAACCCGACAGCGTACACGATATTTCTATACATAGGTGTTCGATAGTAAATTGCATAGAACACGGACTCACTTTGACATACATCACATAGAAATTCATAGGACAGGAACTAATTTTAACATTTTCCTTAAAGACTCACTCGCTGACATTTAACACTTAAGAAAATGACCAGATTGTTGACACATAGCACGTGAAATTGGCTACGACATGAATTATCCCCCAGACTGAAAAAATGGAAATTATCACCCAGGGAATTATCGCCCAGGAATTGAACGCACTTCAGTAATAATCATGTAAGCCACTAAATTTGCTGTCCCGTTCTTTCGCTCAAATGTCAAATTTAAAGATGAGATAGTAAATGTGTATGGCTTAAAACCGTATAGCAATAATTATCGTCCAGACAAATGAGAATTATCACTCAGCAAGTTTAAAGCGGTAAATTTATACAAGGAAAATGCCTTTTGGATGGGTTCTAAAGCGTCCAATTTGTATAAGGGAAATGCTTTTTTGTATAGGGAAAATGCCAATTTGTATAAAGCAAATGCTATTTTCTATGAGGAAAATGTCATCCCGGGCAATAATTCCCTGGGTGATAATTCCTACTTTTTTTCGGTCTTGGGGATAATTTCCCGAGGTAAAATTCTCGGCATCGAAATTGGCATTTAATTTGGATAACTTTTATTATTACCTCCATATGTTACGCTACGGTACGAATTTTGAGACCTCTTTGTAAGCGCGTATACGTAGTATCAGTAATTTAATGAAAAAATGCATTACTTACGACGACGTCGTAGGTGCAAACTTTATAGTGAATCGTACGGGTTTGTGTAGCTTAGGTTTCATTTATATGTTTTACTTAATTTAGAGGTCAACGCCAAATGTTTTCATGTCTTGTCTTATAATTTGTGTGGGCAACGGTTTTATTCTTTTGTTGTTGGAAATACTCAACTCGTTAACATAATCGATAAAATAGATGATTTCAAATTAATAAATTCATATTTAATTCGAACACAAAATTATTTTTTTTGCAACAAATCGAAAATGTAAGCTGCGCTACAGTCAGCTGTCCAAA
Organism: Pseudolycoriella hygida; assembly: GCA_029228625.1. Lineage (NCBI taxonomy): Eukaryota > Metazoa > Arthropoda > Insecta > Diptera > Sciaridae > Pseudolycoriella > Pseudolycoriella hygida. The sequence continues at coordinate 35,949,653 of CM055406.1, read as the reverse complement.
CAATAAACAACAGTTAAGTGTAATATGTGACGCAATCCCTGTATGAGCCGACACACTATCACAAAAAAAAATTGTAAATATTTTAGATAAAGGAAAGCGCAGGAAACAGGAGAAGGTAGGTTGTCTTCAGCAGTCTCTTTAGCTCCTACTTTCCTTTGAAACATTCGGAATGCTCATTGCATGAGCGGTAGAGCCTATTATTTGGGAATTTTTTTATACTTTTTTGTGAAATTTTGATTTTAGTCTCTCACAACGCTCATAACCGGTTGAAAACAATGCCATTGTTTTACATTATCCGATACGAGAAACATTTGTTCTACCCCTTTCTTGTTGAGCGCTAGGAGGGCCTTTACGAGAATAGCCCTAGTGCGTATCTCAGCCATCATACTTCGCAGAAAATAAAAAATAAGTGTCAAAATGAAGGTATTGGAGCCTAATGAAGATTGAAATTTAAAAATAAATTTTTTTTCCAAAAATCCAAACTTGTCTGGAAAGAGATGCCCTTCATCATAAAGTTTACTATTAAATTATTATTTGGAAATTTTTTATATTTTTTTGGAATTTTTTGGGAAAGTTTAGTGAAATTTGTGAAATTACTAAAAAAAGTTAGGTTGATTTTGCGTTGGAGTCGTTTGGCATGTGGTAAGTGAGGACGAGGAGAGTGTGACTTACATGATGACATTTGATTGGTTGACCAATGATGCCACAAGGGTGGTCGCCAACGGGCTCTGCTTGTCGTGTCTCGTTGGCCACTGATGAAGAGCAACACCATGGCTTCCTGAGCTGGTCCTGCGATACCGAGAGGTCTTACGCCCGCCGCCCCTTCTTGAAGTGAGTCGGTTAAGAGCCGATCTGCGAAAGCCCTCACCGAGGGTAAAATCGGTAGCACGGGTTTAAGAACCCCTGGGTGTTGTTGGCTCTCTGATATGGCCTGCATCCAGTTCTTCGTTGGTGGACCAATAAAAAACATCAAAGTTATTAAGTCGCATAGGACTTGTGTCACAATTTTCATTATTACTATGGGACCATGATTTTAAAAAATTTCAATTACAAAAAACATACTCAGTTCCATCAAAAGATTTGAATTTTTCATGTAATTCTATGTGTCTTGCATCTTTCTTGGGAGAGAATTAATGAAACAATCAATTTAACATTGAACTAACCATTAATCTTAACCAATTTCTGTGCGCGAATGTCACGACTTTGAACCTATAACTAGAATGTAAAAGAACTTACATAAACGAAATCCAGATCTGATTGAAAGTTTGAATTTCTAAATGAACATAAACGCCCCTCGCCCGGTCCATCCTGAAAGTCCTTTTAAATTTCAGTTTCCGTAAGGATTAACATCAATGGTCTAGTAGGTTAAGATGACTTCATGTTCAGATCAAGTCAAACCCGACCTGTTCCGAGACCTAGCCGTCAAATGCCATTTACGAAAACCTTATTATTTTGAAAGCAATGAGTGGCTCTAGGGACAACATACTTCGTATTTCGCATTCTCGCTGAAAAGGGGACCTTTTAAAGATTTAAGTGGAAAAATATTTGATAGCTAGGGCCGACATTGTGTCCTACCTAAGGGCCCTATGACCCCAAGTTTCACTGACAAAAATGATCGCCTCAAACTATCTCTACTCATATGCGCCCCTGTCTCAGGAAGATATGGGTGTGGGTGTCCCACCTGAATGTCTTGAGCCTCTCTAGGAATTTCGAAAGAATCTTTCAACTCAACATTTTAATTTGTTCTAAGTTTTCGTACAATGTAAAACCTTACGAGGTAATCTATAGCGCACAGGCCCGATAAGAGTGAGGTAAATAAGAAAAGAAAGAAAATACGGATGATGCACTACTTATCGGCCATGTAGTAGTCTCCGGGGAGGAACGGATTAGCTCAGTGGTAACGAACTGGCCTTCCACGAAGTATATCCGGGTTCAATCCTGGTGAGGGAAATTCTGCAAAGGATTTTTCTTCAACTTGTCGCATACCCAAGCTCCAAGTTCTGGGTAGTTGTGGTGTTTGGTGTCCACAACGAACCGTATACAGAAGAATGACATGCACGAGTCTAACTTAAGGCGGAGATATAATTAGCACCAGATAAAAAAAATCCTATGTGTAGCTAAAATATAGGCGTGGCTCGGAATTCACGTTAAGCATATGGTCCAACAGAATAATGGTTACTCATACCAATACCCTAGAAAAAAGTATCTTGGTTGTGTAGGATACACTGCATTCACGGGGCTCGTATAGAATAGGCATAAGTTTTGGCTAGTAGGCTTGAAGATGTATCGTAGTGTGTGTACACAAAACGTGGTTCATTTGGCTAACGGGTCTGACACGTGTGTAATCTGAATGGGAACGTGCAAACATGGGAATCTAGCTAAAAGTCGAATACATTACTATTCCACCACAGAAGAGTAACAAGGAAGGAAAAAAGGGTCAAAAGATCTGTGTTCCAAAGCCAGTAGGCCGCCTCAAACCAGAAATCTATAGACTCTCCGGCCAAACCATAGTTTCACTAGTTACCGGCCACATTTCACATTGAAATATCGCCGATTACTGGTGCCTTTACAGAATTAGCAAATTCCAAAATTATTCGCCTGCAGTAGAGATGAGCGGGTCGACCATTTTTCGAAACCCGACCCGATAAAATTTTTCGAAACCCGAAACCCGAATTATTTCACAACCCGACCCGATTAAAATTTTCGAAACCCGAACTGTTTCAAAAGCCGACCCGGACCGAACCCGACCCGATAAAATTTTTCGAAACCGGAAACCCGAACTGTTTGAAAACCCGACCCGTACCGAACCAGACACTCAAGTTTTTCGAAACTTACAACCCAAATTACTTCGAAACAAAAATTATTTCAACGCCCGACGTCTGCATTCTTCACGGATAATAAAAAGTCAATAAAGGATCGAGTCCCGAATAAAATTATACAACAACCCGACCCGGACCGAACCCGACCCGATTAAAATTTTCGAAACCCGAAACCCATGAAACCGGGTTCGGGTTCAAGTCGGGTTTTTTAAAGTTTCGGGCAACCCACTCATCTCTAGCCTGCAGTGCTTTTTCCTCAAAAATTTGATTAGCGAAATACTTACTCTATTTATTTATCTCAAAGCTAATGTACAGGACGTAAGTCCCAATTACACATTAACACGAAGTTACTTAAGTGAATTTACTTATCTATGCTGAGCATAGTAAAATAATAGGAAAAACAAAATAAAAATAAAAAAATATCCAATTTGAAAAAGAACAAAAGAAAAACTTACAACTAATGAGAAATCGATAAATTAATTAATTCTAATTCTCTATCATTGACTCCAAACTAAAAATATATAAAATTAAAAACTAATAACTAAACTATTATTCAAGAGAGGCAAACAATTTTTATCTGTTTAAATGAGAATAACAGAGGAAAAAGAAAATATTAAGACTTGGGGATATGAGGCTATCGATGTAAAAAGCATAGTACAGATTCCATGGATCCAGAGAGAAAGCACTGACTAAGGTGATGATGTATTGGTGCAAATACGTACGGTATCAATATGTCAGGGACTCAAAGGCAACCAAGAAAGACGTGTTACAATAATGCCTCTATAATTGATCTAAAAGCTGCCACGGATAATTGGCTGGCAATTTTGACCTCGTTGAACTTCTCGTTGTGAGAGTGTTGAAGCCTGTAAGATACACATTTGAAACGAATGTTGGTGTGACGGTTGGGCAATTCAAATAATGGATTTGACCTAACTCCATACGGATTACTCTTAAAGTTAATCTTGTCTATCAGGTCCGAGCTCGCATGACCATTTACGACTTTAAAAAGGAACACCTCGTCAATAACCGTCCTTCTTTCGGACAATCTTCGCATCTCTAAGAATCCGAGTCTCGTCACGTAATCAGATTTAGGAAGCCTGAGTTTATAATAAAGCATTCTGGTATACTTTCTTTGTATGCGCTCAATTTTGTCTGAATACACTCTGTAAAAAGGGTTCCAAACAGTTACTCCGTATTCACATATTGATCTAATTAGAGAGTTGTAAAGTGACATAAGAGAGTGTTTGGATCTGAAGCGCTTGCAGGCTCTAAAAATGAAACCTAGGAGCCTATTGCATCTTCGGAATATATAGTCGATATGCCTGCTGAATGTGAGCTTAGAGTCCATAATTATGCCCAGATCTTTGACCTCGTCAACCCTCTCCAGTTTATGCTCATTGATGGAATACCCGTATTGGAAAGTGTCTTTTTTCCGCGTATAAGTCATCACGTAGCATTTTTTAACATTAAGGTCCATGTCATTCTCTAGACACCAATCTTCAAGATTTTGAAGGTCATTTTGTAAAGCTATGCAGTCTTCAGGTGAATAGATTTGTTTGAAAATTTTAAGATCGTCGGCAAAGCTCAAATTTCTACTCAATAAGCGGCTCGGTAGGTCATTTACGAACATAACAAATAAAAGAGGGCCAAGAATCGATCCCTGCGGTATGCCGGAGGAAGGTGTTATTACCTCAGAGGTACAACCTCCAAACTTTACACTTTGAGACCTCCCTATCAAATACGATTCGAACCAACGTATTGTCGACTCACCTATGCTGAATGATCTAATCTTATCTAGAAGCAGTCGAATGTTCAGTCTATCGAATGCTTTAGCGAAATCAGTGTAGATTACATCGAGCTGAATGTTATCATCTAATGATTCCGCTGCGTGTTCTACAAAGCTCGCAAGGTTGCTAATCGTACTTCTATTCCTTATAAATCCGTGTTGGTTTGCATTAATGTGAGGGGCAACATAATGGTAGATAATTGAATGAACTAGTTTTTCGAATATTTTGCTGAAGCTATTGAGGATGGAAATCGGTCTGTAGTTGGTTATGTCTGAGCGGTCACCTGATTTAAAGACGGGCGTGATTAGGGAATCCTTGAAGATATCGGGAAAGACTCCAGCATCAACGGACAGATTAAAAATATACGCGAGCGGCTCAGCGAGGTTCTTACTACAGTTTTTGGCAAAAATATTCGGCAGATTATCAGGGCCTGCGCCTTTGTTCTTATCCAAGCTTTCAAGGATTTTTAGCACTTCAATTTCAGTGAATGACATCTTAAAGAGCTGATCACCAAGTGTGGTCGGAGTTCTACTAGGAGTATTTTCATTTCCGCTGGGAGCTTTATAAACTGATTTAAAGTAAGAAGCGAACAGGTTAGATATTTCATGAGGATCAGAAGATGAATGACCCTGGAATCGCATTGACGTTGGATAAGAGTTGGTGAGGCGAAGCTCTTTAGTGTACTGCCAGAAGTATTTTGGTTTCTTGGAAATGTTGCACTCAATGTTCGCAATGTATTTAGCTTCATCTCTATATATCAATACTTTCGCCTTCTTACGTAAGTTAGAGAAAGCGATGTAATCTTTTATTATTCCATGCTTCTTCCACCTGTGACGATACTCCTCTTTATCTTCAAGACATTCAATCAGCTCAAACGAAAAGAATAGGGGGTAATCTCTTTTCCTCGGTATTTTCCGGGGGACGTTCTCTTCTATAATCCTATAAAGGACATTGTACAGTTTTTTTGTAACCGTGTTCACATTTCCCTTGAGCAGTGATCGCCAATTGCAATTGGTTAGTTCCTCGTTAATTTTATTGTAATCTGCCTTAAAAAAATTTAACTTCTCTAAAGGCGTTTCTTTAACATAACTTAAGGACTCAACCTGAACAATTATTTCAAGAGGTGGGTGGAAACTGTCAACTGGTAGACTAATGGGATCTTTGTCTTTCGCTACTCTTATCGAGGATTCTTTGACATTTGTTAAAACTAAATCTAGCAATTTGCCTTGATGATTTCTGACACCATTGAACTGATACAAATCGCAGAAGAACATATTTTGAATTAATATTTCCTGTACCTCACCCTGAAATTGGGCTGGTCTCAGGTATTTGTGGTTGGGTTTTTCTGCCCATTTTATACTGCTCTGGTTAAAATCACCTATTAGAAAGTGTGTGTCATTAACATAGGTATCATTTATGACTCTACCAATTCGATCGAAAAATTCCTCAAAGTCATCTGCTGTAGCATCCACATGCATGTAAGATGTTGTTAGACAAAAGTAGACGCCTTTAGCTACGTTTACTCGTATCGTCAAGTCTTCAGATAAAGTATCAGAGGCATTTAGCAATATAGATCTCAAGCTAGTCTTAACAGCGATTAGGACACCTCCACCGTCACCCTTCTGATAATGAACAAGATCCCTATCTTTGCGATAAACAAAATACTTAAAACCCGTACCAAACAGCTGCGCATTGGTTATGGTGTCATTTAACCAAGTTTCCGTTAGGCAAATAATATCATAGTCACATATTAACAGGTTATCACGCACATCGTCCAAATTGGTCTTTAAGCCCCTGACATTTTGGTAATATATAGATAATGACATTTTCAAACTTTCAAAAAGCACCAGAAAGACTATCATCACAAATAACCAGTCAATTAATTCAATCTGGAGAAATCCGTACTTACATTCACATTGATAGCCCTCGAATCCTTAGTCTTCTTAAGAAAAATATTTCCATTCTTAATCCAGAGAAATTCGTAATTGTTTGCCTTCTTAAATTGTTTTGCCCTATATAATAACTGCTTTCTTGCTATGGTGAGATGTTCGTTTACTCTAGAATCCAATAGGGGCCCTCTGGAAATAGGGGCCATCTCGTTGGATTATTGGGCGCCCACACTGAAAATCCCCCCAGTCCAAAATCCTTATAAGAGGTACTGAATGAATGGAATGAAAATTTCCCTACACAATAATTTATTATTATTGCCCTAGTAAATGTCAAAAACAAAACGCATAGACGATAAAAGATTTTTTTTGAATGTTAAAGGATTTTTAAGAGTTTTTTCCCCTCGGTCTTCTTCAAGGACTATCTTCGCGAATTTTTCGGTAAATTTCGCGAAAATAGTTCCTGGTCTTATTAAAGTTTAATTTTTGCTACTAGGTCTAATCTAAGCGACTGTGAATCTTGTATGCAACCATTCATTTAGGAAATGTTGAATTTTTCAATTTAAATTTCCCGCAGAAAATACTTTTCGAAATAAACTCAAACGGCTGCTCATCGATTTCGATATGCGTTAATGTCACCACAAGGCGCGCCACAAGACCCAGAAGGTAAAAATGCAATAATAATGTAAATATAAACAATCAACTGAATTTTGGACTTTGTGTATGAAGTTTTATCGCAATGAATCACAGTAAGAAGTCAATTGCATTAGCAGAGCGTGTTGTAACATGAATCCGAATCGTATCAATAGTTTTGCTTTCTTCGATTTGGAAACCACCGGGCTTCCAGACATCGAATTCAATAAAACAAAAATTACCGAACTTTGTCTAGTAGCTTCGTCAAAACGGAATATTTTAGATACAAGAAAAGGTGATTTACCTCGCGTTTTAAATAAATTATCATTTTGTTTGAATCCCTTCAAACAAATTAGCACCACATCGACTCAGATAACAGGTAAGGTTTGACGTTAAGGTTTCCTACTTTAAGATTATAGCATTTTTTCATCCATAGGATTGGACAATTTCATGCTAGAAAATGAGAATAAATTTGACGAAAATTTTGTTAAATTATTAAACCACTTCATACTGCAACTGCCGCAACCAGTTTGCTTGGTAGCTCATAATGGAAACAAATTCGATTTTCCGATTATTCAGAGGCAACTAAAAATGCTGGATTTGACTCTGCCAGACGACGTACAATGTATTGACTCACTGCACTTTTTCCGTTCGTACGAAGGTATTTTTTTCATAATCCTACACTCTGACCGTTTAATGCATTGCTCTGTTGAGTAGATCAGTTGCAGCAAGAAAAATTGGACGAACCCAAATCTTTGTTGGACGAGACATGCATAATCGTTGCGTCCAATGCACATACTTCGGAAAAAAAGGTTAATGGAGACAGCAAATCAGTGACGACGAATGCTGAGTTATGTGCTTACTCGAATACGAGTCCCATAAATGAAGGACAGTGTGCATCGACCACATCAACTGAACTAACATCGAATCTCATTGACACAAATGAACTTTTGTTGACCGAAGATATAAAAGAAAAACAAAAATTGAACGAAAGGACACCTTCAAATCGTAAAATCGCCGTACAGAAAGGTAGAGCATTCCAAAAATGTCTGAATCACAACACAAATGGAACAAATCCGCCATCCAAACGTCAGTTATTCGTCTCTGATGGCAGTGATTCCAACGTCACTTTGCCCTCAAAGCGAATGAGGTTCACATTGACAGCAGTTTATGAACGATTTTTCGGTAGAGAGCCTCCTAATTCTCACTACGCCGAAAATGACTCCCTTGCATTGATGAAATGCATCGTTGCCTCGAAAATGGAATTCATTGAATATGCCGAAAAGAATGCAACACCGTTTAAAGACGTCAAACCAATTGGAATGTAGGGATTCCAACTCGACTAAAAAAATTGTTTTCTACTCTCGCGCATGTTTTGGGCGGTTGATTTTAGGCGATTTCTGGAATGCCTCATGACTACCATACAAAACCGGTAACAACTTTACATGCAAAGGGGCGAAAACCTAAGAGAAATTCCAAGATTGCTCTCATTTTCATCCCCGCAGCATGTAAACGTCGTACTCCTAGTCGAAATTATTTTTAAAAACCAAAGTTCTCACTTTCTCAAAAACGAAGCAGCTACGGAGGAACTTCATCGGTCAATAACAATGAAACTGTACGATTTACCGCCGTGCGTATTGCTGGTTTCACAATTCGGATTGTGGATTGTAGTTTTCGTGTCTAATTTTGTCAAATGTTTTAGTATTTTTTATGCTTAGGTCGAGGTATGTTACCGGAAGCGCTCTTATTCATAGACAATTTTTCAACTGAACACCAGGAGCGACTCACACCTGGATTAAGGTTTGAATGAGATTTTGACAATTTGTTTTTGTAGGTTTTGATGACAATTTTTCTTGTAGGCTTTAGGGGTTTTAATGGGTTTTTAAAAGGTTTTCCAGGATCGTCGAAGGGTTTTACTGGAATTTTAAAAAAGTTGAGTACGCCTGGGTTGGACAATTTCATCAGTTTCTTAGGGACTTTAGGTCTTCAATTCCATTAAAATGTCTCAAATCTTTCTCCCGCAATGACCCTCCCTTTCCCACCACAACTAATGAACCAATTAAAATTCGCGTAATGTAAGCAAGATAGCGCCATAACTAGACAGTTATTTAGAGGTTCAGGTCCTTCCCGCCCACTTAATTTGTCGGTCACGACATCAGATCGTTTGGGTGCGAAAATAATTTTTTAAAAGAAAACGCTTAGAGAATTTACAAACATTTTTTGTGGATTTCCAAGGATTTTCTGAGTATTTTCTAGGATCATCTAGACTTTATCGAATTTATATATGAAATTTCTTTATAACAGTTTCATTTGTACTTGAAAATTCGCTAATGTTATACTTAAGTGAAATTTTATTTTAGTTAAATGGAATTTCAGTAGGCTAACCACTAGGGGGGTCCAAAAAAATAAAGTTGTCGAGAACTTTGGGGCTTAGCCCGGAAAACGGTGCCAAATGGTCCACTGAGAAAACGTTTCTTCGGAAACTACTGATTAGGGTGTCAAATGAAAGATATAGAACTCGAGAAACAAGGAAAAAAGATTTGTGAAAATCGGTTGGATGGTTCGGTGTTGAGAGTCCATAGAGTGAGCCAAAGTCGGGATACTCGACCGTGTATTACGGGCTATTGTTTTTCATAAATATTTTGTGAAGTATTGGATGTAGGGACAAACATTCTAAGACTTTTGCAGATATCTACAGTTGATAAGAACATTTTTGCCCACTACACTTCCATGAGGTAAAATTTTCCCCTTATTCTCTCTGCAAATTTGCCTTAGAGTGTTATTACCCTACATCCAATACTTTCGGCCCACTCTATGGATTCTCCACACCGAACCATCCAACCGATTTTCACAAACCTTTTTTCCTTGTTTCCGGAGATTTATATCTTTCGTTTGACACTCTAATCAGTAGTTTCCGAAGTGTACTGGACGAGATATAGACGAAAAAGTTTCACCGACCTTCGAAAAACCCCAGCTCATCTTCAAAATTTACCTCATTACTACGAATAACTTTCAGAAATTTGTGTAATTTTGAGAATTGGTCATGATTTCCTCTAGATATTGTATTGACGGACGGACGGCGCCTATTTTAAGTGCCGATATTTTCTACAGATTAAGCCCTAGGCTTTCACGCTTCGTATATTTCGTAATGCTACTCAAGACTTTAGTTTGCCAATTATAGTTGCTCGAGTAGCTATTCGGAAATTTTCCGACTGACCCCTACAATGTCTTCCTGTACCACCACCATTCAGTGTGATTCTGAGCCTGCATTGGGCGCAAATGCTCCAATCGAGCAGTGGAACTTCTTCTCGAATCAAAAATAATCAAACTTGTCCTAACACTCAAGCTGACGCTCAATGAGGAATATCAAATGTACGAAAACCTTGATTTTTCACGATTTCCGTGAATTTTTTCACTTTTCGTGATTGAGCGCCCATCAAATCGCTTCGTTTCCAACAACTTAATTTTGCCATACATTTTTGGACCCCCCTACTAACCAACCTTGCTGATTAAAAAGACGTGAAAAACAATCAATATTCTAATTTTTTCATTTTCTGAGGATGTTTATCGATTTCCTGCCCAAGGATTTTATTTATCGTTTTTACAGGATTTTCAATGATTTTCAGGAATTTTCTAAGAATTAGGAAAGATTTTCTTTTGAATGAAAACGGATTTTGTATGTTTATCTGTCTCTCGACAGGTCAATCATCCTTTGGCTTTTCAATATTTGTTTTTTGATTCACACAATAAACTTTGTTCTGCACAATTGTGAAAATGTCAAATTTACCAATAGGAAGACAATAGAGGAAGTCACCACTTCACACCGCTGCACAGATTTGACGACTGTGTAGTCCAAAATGGCGTTAATGTTGATATATTTGATTAAAAATGATTTTTAAGACGACAGAAAATTCTTTTATTTTTGTGTTAAAGCACGTCTCAGCCCTTTGCTTTAGAAAAATCTATCTATTTAAATGTTTAACGTTTCAAATGTCATTTTGACAGTTGGAATAGACCAACTTTTGATCTTCATTCATGTCTGCGTTAATTTTCATAAGAAACATGTCCGCAAATAAAACAAAAGAATTCTTTTGTTTGTGGGACTTGTTTCTTATGAAAATTAAGGCAGATGTGGGATACATGCAATACCCTACCACTTCGTCACTATTTCTTTGAAGAGCTCGGTAGAAGAAGGACATAAAGCACACATTTTTTCTCTTTCTCCCTTTTATTTAAATTACTTTGAGACAACTCATTCATATTCACTGTACGATGGAATTTTTTTGTCATTGATATGGCGCTTCAGACGCTAACACATCTGGAACGGTCGTATTATGGACAACATTTAGAAGAGATCAACATCTCAGCGTCCTGTGCCAATCAGTAGTCAAGTCTAATAGTAAAATTTCTAGTATCTGAGATAAGTTAGAGTTAAAACTGGTGTTGGTGAAACACATTTAGACCCGTACTAAGAAGGAAATTCTTCGAAAAAGGGTCTATTGCGTTTACCACGACGTTTGTAACCAGTCGAATTTCGACCTGGGAGTAGGGGGGAGCATCTATCATGATCCTTGGATGACGAAACAGCAATAAAAAACGTCCGTCCGTCTGTCTATCTGTCAACACGATAACTTGAGTAAAACTGAACCGATTTTCAAAAACCTTTTTTTCCCTGAAAGGTAGTCGAAAAATCTTTTTTTTATTGAATCTGGGCACTGCCCGCACTGTCGGGCCAAGGGTCGTTTAAGTTGTTTTTGGTTTTTTGTACGTAACTCAAGTCATCTTTTCAGCCAGGGCCCTAAAACTGAGTCTCTGCTAGGGCCCAACGTGTTTTTTCTACATAAATCGGATAAATCTTATCCTGAATCTGATATGAAGATAATCTAAAAATTGATCAAGGGATTGAATTTGGCAAAATCGGTTATAAACTTTCGCAGTTATGGTCGAAAAAGTGGTAAAAAACGTGATTTCTTCAACTTTTTCACTTATATCACTGCGAAATTAGACCGGTCATCGCTCTTCAAGGTTTCGAATGAAAGATGTAGATATCAGAAAATCACGAAAATTAAATTAATGAAAATCTGTCGAGAGGTTCGGGCGATCTAGAGTCCTTAATGTGAACCCAACTCACGCTACGCGACCCAACACGATATTTAGTTTTTTTTTCGTGAATATTCCTTTGATAATGAGGTTCTTGTGCAGTGTTGTAAAAGAAAAGAGGCGAACTTTTTTGTTTTCAAACTTTTAGGCTTTTCTAGGGATTTGGAGAGGTTTTTTGCGTCGTTGCTAGAGCCGGAAAAAAACGCTTAGCTTTGGAAAAAGTAGTGGGGTAAGCAAATTACGACTCCCCTGACGAACGAAAATCGAACACGAATTCTAAATTTTTTATACTCTACTCAAAATACACTTTTATTTGAAATAAAAAAATATTGAAAGTAAAATTTGTTTTTATTTATCTGCATTTCCTTAACCCGAACTGCAATGTTGCAATAGTAATTTTTGATACAAGTTACGCATGAAGGTAGTTTAATGCACTAGATGCAAACAACGTTTTTTTGCAATTTACCGACAAAAACGAGATTTTCTTTTAATATAAAAATTCAATTCAAGTAGTGCGTAAAAAAACCTTCATCGCACTAGTGCGTAAAAAACCGCCATCGCACTAGTAGTAGTCCGTAAAAAAAACCTTCATCGCACTAGTGTGGCAAAATGACTTCATGCGACACCGAAATGACCCACGAAAAAGCGAGTTTTTGTAGGTGAATTGCAAAATAGTACATTGGCAACTAGTATTGGAATGTTGATTTTTTCAGCATTAGTCCTATATTTTCCATACGAGCGTAGCGAGTATGTAAATTTAGGACGTGTGCTGAAAAAAAAACATTCCAATACGTGTTGCACACAGTGCTTTCTGCAAAACCGGGGTTTTAAATAGACAAACAACGAAAATTACGATTTTCATTCAAGAAATCACCATTGCATTGCTTTTGAGTAATTCTATATCAGTGTGGAAATACTAGGTGGGTCAATAAGTCCGTGGACTGACATAGAGATGGAGCGAAAATCAACAAATTTGTAATATCTCGTTATTCATCTATCTTTCATATGATATGTGTCAAAATTTGACAGAAATTGGACGATTGACTCGTGAGATATAGCGTTTTGAGTTAAGCAAGTTTTGTTATTGAAAAAAGATGGAAAAAATGAATTTCGCGTGTTGATAAAGTGTTGCTTTTTGAAGGACAAAAATACAGTTGAAGCTAAAACTTGGCTTGATAATGAGTTTCTGGACTCTGCACCAGGAAAATCGACCGTCTGCAAGTGGTAAGCTAAGTTAAAACGTGGTGAAATGAGCACCGAAGACGGTGAGCGCAGTGGACGTCCGAAAGAGGCTGTGGTTGACGAAAATATCAAAAAAATCCACAAAATCGTTTTGGCTGACCGTTGGAGCGTTTGAAGGTCGTAATCGCTCAGAAACGGCCCCATTTGGCAAAGAAAAAAGTGCTGTTTCACCAAGACAATCCACCGTGTCACAAGTCGCTGAAAAAGAAAAGAAAATCGAATTTTGGCAAAATAATTTATTTTTCTATGGTAGTCCACGGACTTGTTGACCCACCTGGTAACTCATACAAATTTCATTTCCTAACTTGTCTTGAAATTTTTGACGTTTCCATCTAGTAATCGACATAGAAATATGTCGCATTTCAATCCCCGGTTGCAGAAAAGTAAATTTAAACACCTCCCCTCCTCCCCCCTTTAGACGCGTTACGTACATACCGCGTACAAACAATCGATGAGACTTTCATGCCAGCCTCAGATCCTTCCCCTGTTCTTACATATTACATTATGCTGCATCACATGCTCTCCCCTGAATAATTTCCTTATACAATCCGAGAACACACACAATATATGTGCCACTGTTTCCGATAAAAAATTCAAAAATAGCAATTTTCGAATCATATAGTTTTCGCAATCAAAACATTTTTCGTATCAAGGAACAGATGTCATTGCTTTCATAAAGAGATTTAAAAAAAGCCGCCAGAAACTGAGTTTTGTGTCGTCGTTTCTTGCTTTTAGTATTTATTTGCATTTTAAATTGCAAAATGATTGAAGTTTTTTTCAAGAGTGTAATGAGGACTAATTTATTCAATCTATGTATCGAAGCTTTATTTCACCTCCAGCAACAGAATGTCTCTGAGCTTAAACCCAACTTTTTTTTGACAACATTTACGCTTTTCACAATTAAAATTAAAAGATCGATCTACTTGTATGTATGCCACTGTACATTCTACAATGACCAAAAAAGCTAGGGGAATGAGGTAAAGGTCGTAAGCCTCCCTGTAAGCGTAAGTGTCCTCCAGATTCGTGCTGCCGTCTGATGCAGGGTGTTTAAAATTTTAATTTTAAAAAAGATTTAGATAATAGGATTGTGTCAGTTGTTTTCTACTGAAACGTATTTATCAATGGAACTATGGTGTGACGCTACTGGATAAAAACTACTCAGCTTTGTGTTGAATGTGAATGTGTAAAAAAACGTATGAAAAATGTCAATGAAATTAAGTGAATCCTCCCTCGATTCTACCACTGGGCCGCCACAAGTTTGCCATATTTTAAATGCTCGCGGATAGATGACAGCGTCGAGTCGTTGAGAATTTTTACCCACACTATTGTTTGAACTTTTCTGTGAATTTCTGTATTTTTGCAATACAAGAAATAACGGGTTTTCTAATCCCATTTTACTAAAGCCTTGACAATCGAAAACGTTGAGAACGATACGTTTTAGTCTGCTAGTATAAAGAAAATTTCATATTTTCTGATAAAAGGTGAAAAAGAAACATTGACAGTAAGTAATTCACTAGATAAATGTGGTACAGCTGATAAACGTTTGTTTTTTTAAGCTATGTCCATGGAAGGCAATCATTTCTGCCGATTTTGCCATTCAAAAGCCGAATTGGTTTGTCATCGCTGTCGTGATCCTTATTGTTCACGTGTTTGCCAGGAATCAGATTGGTTTGATCATAAACTGATCTGTTTTCCGATACCGTAAGTAGAACAATTTAATTTCGTATTTCAAGATGTATTTCGTTTTTCGATTCGAACAAAATCGTAGAGTTGAGGTTATGAAAATTTTAAGAACAAAAGGCTATTTTCGCGCCATGCTAAGGTTAGTTTCCCTTCTCTCTTCAGGGGTAATAATTTGTAAAGTAATTTTTTAACAGAATTCACCCAGTTTAGCGGGTATGGAATTGATGGAAGTTTATTGGACGCTATTAAAAGCATTTATTCAGGGAGCTGCGGTAAGAATAGATGGTGAAATTAGTGAGGCTTTCGATGTTAATGAGGGCGTTCGGCAGGGTTGGGTCTCCCTCCTCTTCCGTTCATCGAAAAAATCATCAAGCAGGGGAAAGTGGAAGAGAAGAATGAGGATCCTGGCCTATGCGGATGACATAATTCTGTTAGCGGATAATAAAACAAAGGCTATGCCTGTCGGCAAATCTCGGTAAGAGGTATCTTGTAGTGCAAAAGGGAATAATGATATGAGGGTTCTTAGATTTATCAGAGGTCGGGACGATCGCATAAGTGATCCGAAACACAGATCTTGTGACCCTTTGTTCCCTTTCCCATTTCACCACATAAATCATGAGGAACCTGTCTAGCGTGCCAGGTCGTAGCTGGACTACCTCCGAAGGTTCCAAAACATAGCAAACCCGTTTACTCAGTCAGTTCCTTCCTCGCCACATTCACGTCGAGCCTAGGCACATTGCAGCCATGGCTCATCATCGGGATGTCTACCGCCTCGTATATCCACAGTATCGCTCTGGATGGCAAACCCCAATTCCTACCGAACGATTTCCTGCAGATCCGAAAGGCAGTCAGGCCTTGTCTTTTACATGCGCTATCCAATTCAACTCGCTGTCGAGTATCACGCCCAAGTATTTAACCTGAACGACTGGATCAATTTTCTTTCCAAAGAGTCTCACGTTTCCCACCAAGTCAGCCCTTGCACGTCTTCTCGTAAACAGAACCAGGTCAATCTTGGTATGTTTAACTCTGAGGCCTTTCTCCCCGCACCATCCTTCCACAATTCTGAGCGAAGCGCTTATACGTTCACCTAGCGAGCTCTCGAACTTACCTTTGATCAGGATTGTCAAGTCGTCAGCCCTGTGCGAACGAACCGCTATCATTAAGTCTCCTTATGAGCGGATCCACCACCATACACCATAGGATCGGCGACAGGATTCCCCCTTGGGGCCATTCTTTTTCCATCCAAAGACTAGTCGGTACGGGCACGTTCGGAGGATGGGTAGTAACAGGCTGCCAAAGAGGTTATTGTGTGCTCAGGTTCCGGGTGTGCGTGCTAGGGTGGGGACAAGGAGAAGGTTTATAGACTGAATAAAATCAGATTTAGAAGTTAGAGGACTTTCTCTGGGCGAATATACATATAACACATGTGTTTGCCACGGCGATTGTAACTAACTGGATTTTCATCTCGGACTAGAGATCAGAGATGCCGAATCGGAACATGAAGTTGAGACAAACAAAATCGGTCAAGATACGGCGAGGGACATGGTTTTTCGAAGGTTGTCAAAACTTTTTCGCCTTTACCTGCACAATAAGCAATGAAATTGCCCTTTGATGTGAGGTGTAGGCATGGCAGGAGGATTACGTGGGCCATTAGGAGAATCATTAGATGGAAGAATGAGAATATTTTTGCCATCGAATTTCATATCAGCAGACCAAGTGATAAAAACCGTAGCCCGATAATGTGGGGCTTTAAAATTGAACAAAATATGGTGAAGAGTTTCTTATTCAAAATCCTTTGGTCGAGTTGTCGACTTCTTAGATATTCTTCACTCTTCTTTTCACTCATCAATTAGGAAACAACGGGACGACGGGTTTTGGTTAGCTAGGAGTGTGCTACACTTCCTATTTGTCCTTACAAGGGCGATTGCCAAAGGTATTCTGCCTTTCTAATTGAGTGTCTCTATTTCATTTACAGTAGCCTGGTGAAGGCAGTGGACATAAGAAATATTCCTGTTAAACTTGACCAAAGACTGGGCATTCAACCGAAAATTGCAACAAATGTCCCCGTGCCACCTGCAAGACCAGATATTGCGAACCATAAACTTTCGCCAGAAAGTGATTTGCGTTCAAAAAGTCCTGCTGTCAATGAAGGCAAAGTCTCTCCTCCTGCACATAATCCTTCTGTTGACAGAAGCGACAAAATCGAGAAGCCAATGGAGAAAAAAGTCTTTAAGCAAAGTGACTGTAAATGGGACAAGGTTGATGTTAACTCTATCAGAAAGCCAGGAATATTGAGTCAAGTTATGCGGAATAGTGAACCGCCAAAACCAACAATGATTGAACAGCAACCGAAAAGCGTAGCTGTTGAACCGCCCAAACCAGCGATGACCGTGCAGCAACCGAAAAGCATTACCGTGGAACCAACCAAACCAACAATAACTTCACAGCAGCCGCAGAGCATCACCGAACCGCCTAAACAAGCAACGATCGCTCAGCAGCCTAAGAGCGTAGCCGTGGAATCGCCTAAACAAATTCCGGCTGAAAAAACCGACGAACAACCGAAAAAAGTCGATGCCGTACCGATTCCGAAAGAAATCGAGTCGAAGTCTGGACTTTGGATGAAGCCTTCCCCGATCGGTGAAAATGAATTTGTCCACGTAATTGTTCAGTATATAGCTGCAGACAATACGCCCTGGGTGTCGCTGATTAAGGACGAAGGAGCAAACAATGACCTTCTTCGCATTATCAACAAAAATATTTCCTTCACATCAGCTCCGGATCCGGCAGAAGTTACAAAGAATTCACTGTTTTTCGTTCCATTTGAAGGCATTTACTATCGAGGCACAATTTTGGATGACGTCTGTCCCGAAGGCACTGTCACTGTTCGATTGATTGATTATGGCAACGATTTCAAATTGTCAATTGGTGAACTCCGCACACCGTTGCCAGCTGTATGCGATCAACACGCATACGCTTTTCCGATCATTTTCCAAAAATCTCGAAACATCGAGGTTGGGGCTGAAATGAAAATAAAAAAGGAATCGATGAAAGGTGACGTCATGGTTGTCGTTGGTGAGGATGAAAACACAATTTGCACAATTAAAGACATTGAGATTGTTCCGATACCCGTGGGCTCCAATACAAAACTATTTGGTTTGGACTTTAGCAACATTGGCCAGGGATATGTTTCTGCGAGTATTCCGGATGAAGCCGCGCTCAAACGTGTTGACGACATGACAGAGAAAATCACCGATTATTGTACTGGATGTAAAGATGCGTACAGTCCACAGGTTGACGAGATATGCTTCGCTGAATTCGAAGACGGTCAATGGTATCGAGCGCTTGTACAGAAAGTCACTAGCAACGACGAGTACGAAATTTTATTCATTGATTACGGTAACGTAACTACAGCGAAAAGTTCATCCCTTCGAAAGATGTCTGACGATTTCTTGCATCCGTGTATGATGAATTTTTGTTACATAAAAGGTTAGTTGACTGACGAAAAGTAAAATTGAATACTTATTTCGAACACGTAATTAGTACATGACACGTATACTTGTCAGTCGTATAACATGCACAGTTATAAAAATGACGAATTCACACAAAAATAGAAGGATTTGAAAAAGCAAAGAATGAATCCAATTAACAGCTCTTTAAATATAATATTTTCCCATAACTTGGGACGAAAAGTTGCTTTCCGCGGTATGCGCACCAACACACTCTCACTATTACAGAAAAATATCTTTCAAAATACCCCAATACTACAACACAACAAAAAATGGTAAGGGCCGACTTTAGGACCGATCGACCTAGGGCCTTAAGTAGAGGCCTTGGACACATACTTCTACACAGGGCCTTTTTTAACGAACAAATTCGGAGGAAAAATCCACCCCAGGCCCATGTCAGTCCACCCCACTTTTTATAAATCCACCCCAGTGCACTCCACCCATTTTCAACGTAAAAAAAAAATTTCCACTCATTGTAAACTAAAAAAATTTCGTCTGCGGCGCTTTATAAGGATTCTTAAGGTTCTAGTTGGGGGACGTACACAAAGGACGTCAGCAATTTCGTATGACCTTTTTGGGGGGGGGGGGTATCCTCAAAATGTGACAACACCGTGCAAGGGGGGAGGGCGTCGAACAAGACGAAAAATTTGAGGACGTCCTTTGTGTACGGCCCCTTTGCAAAAAATGCGGATTTTCCGAGGGGTGACGCACTTCTGCGGTTAATGGAATAAATGGAATAAATGATAATTTTT
>CM055406.1:35899270-35924270 GCA_029228625.1 Pseudolycoriella hygida | reverse complement strand
TTCACAATGTCGATAGATAAACACACGCCTGTTCCAATGACATCATCCAGGTCATTTGTATTTTTATTATTTTTTTTTACAAAAAAAAATTATTTAGGGGAAAAAATGACTATGACGATAAAGCGTTTTTTTGGAAGACCAGGGAACTAATTTCATTTTCAGGGAAAATTGTGATGAATGTAAATAATCGGTGGTGGAGATTGAGACACATAAAACGAATATCTGCGCAGTGTAACTGGATCCAACCATTTATATTGATTTTTTGTATTATTGTTTGGATGGTTTGGATGGTTTGGCAACAAAACATCTTGAGCTGCCCGGATGCGAATAATATAGAAACGAAAAGTTGATCGATTTGTGCGGACAGGGAGAGAAGGCGATTTATTCCAGTTACACGTTAAGGTACAGTTTATGTGTAGACAATTGATTAGACAAAATTTTTCCATTGTTTCCGAAAAATGCTCAAGAAATCCAGGGAATGCAAAAATTTTCTTTGCGTATACTTCGTAATATGAAAAACATCCGAAGCGAATCATCTGAATAACAACTAAAAAAAACCATCTCAACTACACATTATCATTTCGACGTCAACAGATAAACAAATAGTTTGATTAAAAAAGGTACGAAAATCGTTCAATCTTAAACATTAAATAGAAATCTTTCCCAAGCTTCACTTAATGAGAGACAAATTCGTGAATCAGTCGCCATATAAATTGTTGTTTAAATACATAACATGACGTGACGAGAGTGTGCGAAGGGTGCGAGGTATTTAAAAGAAAAATGTTTTTTGTTTTTGAACTTTTATATGTTTGAACTGCCCAACTGATGGGCTAAATCGTTCTTAATTTCATATCTTTGATAGAAAGCGAATAAAACACGTTAAGTAGTGGATTGTCCGAGTAAATATGTATGTGGAAATAGCAAGATCGGCTACAACGCTGCCCTTAAAATCGATAAGTGACCACGGAATTTTAATACGCCCAATTTACCGGGCCTTTTAAGTCTAAACTTCTGTTTATTTTCAGTGTTCTTAAATTCGAATTTAAAAATCGGAATGTTGTAAAAATGCACCCAAAAGTGTCCACCAGATGTGACTGTCGCCGAGACTTCGTAATTGCATTTTCTTTTCAGTTCTAACAAACATTTTAGCCGAGTTATTTGAAAATTAAGTTCCTATATCTCGAGATTTATCTGCGACCAACAATGCGGTTTTTTTATATAAAATTATAAGTTCAATTTACTTCACACAAGGCACAAATACATAAGCACGATTTTAATCACGGACATAATCACGGAAGACGTAATAGCGAAACCGGTAAAGGTACCAAGCACCGATGTTGTTCATTTTATATTTTATACAATCCCCGGCATTCGGGATTTGTTGGCCACTAAAAGTTCATTTTAGATAAAAGCTTCATAAATCAAGATGAAAGGAATCCTTGAGCGTTTATTTCCAACACGATGGCCATTTGGAGAGTCGTTCACTTATCCAGTTCAATATTTATTGACCTTTTGCGAATAAAGAAAACTATTCCGTGGAGCTGTCAACACAAACTGGGATCGATTCGAATATAAATCATTTTTCAAATGTATTTCATCTGCAATTGAATGTCGATGTAAACCAGTCACATATTTCAGAATTAATGTTTCAACGCATCGAATCCCAGTGTTAGCTTTACTTCATGATATTTTTTCATACCGGCAAAATGTTCAGGCAGCGCAGCACATCAAATTCATTATCTTAACTGCAAATGTAACGGTCTCGGAGCGCACACAAATCTCCATCAACCAAATCGTTCGAGAAAGAGCAACTTTTTCTAGAAAAATGTTTGAGTTTATTTTAAGAAAAATGACCTTTTCACTGGCAATGCACAGTAAGTTGTAAGGGCTCAAATTTTTCATCTTCCTAAACTCCGGCCATCGGAGACTCGTTTAACTAAGCTTTAAGATTTCATTTCAAAGTTTCGGGGTAGCAGCATGAAAAATATGAAACTTTACGGAGAAGGGATCCAACGTTCTTCAGCCACAAATCTCGATTTCGTAGATAATTTAGGATCGATCATTGGAATATTTGAACCAATAAGAGCATTTTGTGGTCCATCATTCATCTATATAGAGCTGTATATCGTCTACATAAAGACTCCCTTCGATTGACATCGTCAAATAGTGCAGGCGTAAACTTCTTTCAAACTGTTCAACCATCGCAAACGATGGTCCTAAATATTCAATATTTTTTTTTATTTCGTGAGTTAACCAGGACACCATTTAAAAAAGTTGAAGTCATTCGTCCTCAGTGCGGGAAGTAATCTGCAATGGTTCGTCAACGGTGAAATACGCAAATGTTACTCTTTTTTTCTGATGAAATATTACTCGGGGATATAATGGGGTGGGTGAACTACTTACATCTCTCTATTGTTTTGTAGAACAACAAACTTGAAATTTGGCGAAACATCGTTTGATAGGCGACAACTCGTTAAAGTAAGCGCACGTTTTGTAAAATAGTTTCCTTTTTTTGAATGAAACAAAGTCAAAATATCCGATGACTGAATGACCGACTGTAAGTAAATTTGGGATCTTTGTATCACTATGACATTGTTTGTTTAGCTTCGAAACGATGGTTAAAAGCGATGGAATTGATAAGTTTCCAGCCGAATCGTTGAAAGCGGGTTGTGCCATTCGAGTATGGACATTTTTAATATGAAACCACGAGCTCATTGATTGGAAAAGTTAGAAGCAGTTTTTTTTAATGATTTTGTTAGAACTTAGTTACTGTTGTACCTTTCATTGTAAAACTTGCATGGAAATTTTGTTATTATGTAAATGAAGGGGCTAATGGGGCGTAGAAATTAGACGATTCTATTTTAGCAAATGGAAAGCTTAGAAAACCGGACATTGTTCCAGCGAGATAAAGATTGAACATAGAGATTTGACGCTTTTATGAAAAGACAAGGAATTGACAACTAATTTTCAATATCACAAAAAAACGCTCTCACAATTTTTCAAAATGTTAACTGTCGACAGTAAGTCTGAAATTTCTGTAAATCCAATTACTTTTGCTACCACCCGAAAGCTTTTCGAAGTCGAAAAAATGCTTAGGGTGCATACTAATCATATTTTTCAGGTTTATACTTAAAATTACTTTATCTAACAAACAACCACACACTTAATCAAGTCATCGAATAGATCAACCGAAGACGCAAAAGCCATTACTTTGACGAACCGAAATCTTATCCATAAATTTACGTTGTGACCTGAACGCTCGTGATGGTAATCGATTTGTTCGACCAACAACCATCTTTTGAGTATTTTACAGATATGCAAGATCGCGTAGAGGTGTTCAGATGCGTTCAGAGAGGGGTCGTTTAGAAAGCAATCATTCATTCAATTCACTCATAAATCGTATGGTAGTTCTATCGACACACTGAGCACAACCATCTCTATATGGTCGGGCATTTTCATGTTCATTCGTTTGGTGGTGTCGGCACACATGTGAGCTGAGCACTTCGAACTACTCGTTGGTCTTGGACTTTTGCGATAAATTATCCATTCTTCTGCGAACTTTTCATTGGCGTTGAGGCAATTCAAGTTGACTAAGACATTGAGCTGGTCGTTTCAAGATCGATTTCTGCGAACATGCTGCCCTATGAACACTTAGATGTCGTGAACTCCTTTATGCGAAATTGTATTTTGGGAATGTTTGCATCTTCAATGCATTACTGGTCTTCCGTAACACCAAAGATTGTACGAAACGAAAAACGTCACAACTTCATCTCTCTTCGGCTTCGAATGCCTTTGCGGTTACATTTCAATTACCTGGGTTTAATGTGAATCATCTGGTTGGTCTTCTCGAACGTATGACGAAATTCACTCACTTTACCGTTGAACCTCATTGTACGCATGAATTTGGACGAATTTTACATAAATCTGTCGTTGTGCATCTGTTATTAACATCTCTGGACATCTGAAATATTTTCACTAACTTGGCGATCTTCTTCGGACTTGGCGTGAACAAATCTTATTTCTTTGCGGCGTGTTATCATCTTTTGTGGACTTCTACCATCGTTCCCTCGGGGCATAATTTTCCTTGGACTTGGCAGCATCTTCCTTGCAGTTGGCGTAGCAGCATCATCTCTGCACTTGGCGTGGTAACATCTTCCCGGGGTTTGGCGTGGCAGCATTATCCTTGGACTTGGCGTGGCAGCAACTTCCTTGGGCTTGGTTTGGCAACATCCTCCTCAACGTTGGTCTGGCATCATTTTCCATGGGTCTGGCGTGGCAACCTCCTCAGCGGACTTGGCGTTTCATCAGCTTCCTTGGGCTTGGCGTGGCACTTCTTTGGCATCATCTTCACTGGACTGGGCGTGGCACATCCATGGGATTGGCGTGGCATCATCTTCACTGGGCTTGGCACATCCATGGGACTGGCGTGGCATCATCTTCCGTGGGCTTGGTGTGGCACTTCCGTGGGCTTGGTGTGACACTTCCTTGGGCTTGGCGTGGCACTTCCGTGGGCTTGGCGTGGCACTTCCGTGCGCTTGGCGTGGCACTTCCATGGGGCTGGCGTGGCATCATCTTCACTGGGCTTGGCGTGGCAACATCATTGTAGGATTTGTCGATGCGATAACTTTCAGCACATCGTTCGGTTTTCTCTTTTTCGGCGAGGAATCTTTTCATTGGATGTATCGAGACGTGACTCTTTCGTTGGATCAACATTTCAGACTTCTTCTAATTTAACGTTAGGCGGTCGATCTCCTAGGTACGGTATCAGACTTACTCAAAGCTGGCGTGATTTTCGTTTGGAATGAACTCAACTACAAGCAGGGCTAACAGTTGTGGGGTCGGGAAATGCTCAACTGGTCTGAATCTCTAGGCTCGTGTCGTTCATTTGGTAACCTTTCAATTGGATGAAATTATAATTGCAATGTCTACAACGGGAACTTCAAACATCAATCAGTAAATTCTTTGCGAGAAATGACTCAAGCATTCGAACGACTTCAATTCAAATTTGTCGAATTACTTCAACATCTTTCAATGGTTCTTATCTGGACTAGATTTACCTTAATTATGGGCGACGCATTTTCTTGGTATTTCATGTTTCAAAATCTTCGGAGGAACATCTTTATAATCAGTAAACAAGTTGCACAGACGAAACACTACTAAACTAAGTAGAATTTATCACATGACCTGATGTCGTTAGCGTGGCTAAACTTAACAAAGACATTACACTGAATATCACCCGACCTGATGTTATTAGCCTGGCTAGTGCTTCCAATGAATCTTCGTAGGATACGTGTCTTCGTAGAATTGTTTCTAACGTAACTGCAACACCGAAAGGTCTTTATCACTCACATATCATCACAGTTTCAACGAATATTTTCGATGAATCGATCGATTACTTGTTATTTCACACAAAACGTTGCTTCCTCTTATGGATACAGTTGTTTGTCTGGAACTTTCGATTATCGCAAGAATTTTAGAACTTCATCAACATTTTTTCCGGTTTTTTCTACTTGAACTTGTGTATGTTCAAATCATCGTGGGATTTTCTAGTCGGAACGGGACAGAGTTCTTTACAGTCTGAAGGGGACATGGTTCTTCGCGGGATTGAGTCGGAAGGGGACATGGTTCTTCGCGGAATTGAATCGGAAGGGGACATGGTTCTTCACGGGATTGAGTCGGAAGGGGACAGGGTTCTTCATGGGATTGAGTCGGAAGTGGACATGGTTCTTCACGGGATTGAGTCGGAAGGGGACATGGTTCTTCACTGGATTGAGTCGGAAGGGGACATGGTTCTTCACTGGATTGAGTCGGAAGGGGACATGGATCTTCGTGGGATTGGTGCGGAACGGGACATGGTTCTTCGTGGGACTGGCGCGGAACGGGACATGGCTCTTCGTGGGACTGGCGCGGAACGGGACATGGTTCTTCGTGGGACTGGAGCGGAACGGGACATGGGGCTTCGTGGGAACTTTTCATCGTTGGATTTTCGTCTTTTCTTTCTATTGTTCAATTGACTTGAAATGATTTTCGGTGCTCGTTGGAATTTTGGGGTTGGAATTTTCAGAATAATTGAATTTTTCTCAATACTTTTTCGTCGAATATGGACCAGACAGCGAACTTCTTTCATTCCTTTAAAAATAACTTTACTCCTTTTAAAATATTCATTGAACTTTCGTCAATCTTTGCCCAAACGCAATGCTACTACCATCATATATGCAGTGAAGAATAGGATCTATTTCTAAAACTATAGAACTGGATGTATTCAATATTTCACAGTCGTGCGGTTGAACACAAAAATTGCAATCTCGAAACCCGTATTTAACACACCTTTTTCAAGTGATGTATTTTCAGGTACTATTGTAAAAAATAGGAAATAAAATTTATAATGTTGTTGAAAAGTAGTGCCTTTCATTTATTAGATTAAGTATTAGGTGAAATCGACAGCGTCTCCTGTAAGTTAACCATGAAAAAATAGAAGAAAATCCGCCCACAGATATTAACTTCATCAACCGTAAGCACATTCAATGAGAAGCGGCCCTTTTAACAGATAGAAAGCATAGTTTGGAGAGGTACGAGAGGTAATCGAATACCTAACAGTAGTGAAGAATTTTAACCGATGCCTCTGAACAGAAAATTTCTAATGTATATGTTTTGAAGTGGTCGGTTCGTACGGATGAGAATTTTCGTCTTCCTCCTTACGTTTAAAGATGTTCGAGTGTGGGTATAGAATTGTTGTCTGGGAGAAGGTTCAATCGATGTGCTCTCTGTCTGAGTTTGTCATTTTGAAAAGGAGAATAGATGCAAAGAAAGAAGTTGCTAGACTTCACATTTCTACTCCGCTTCGCACTCTAAGGAATCATAAATTCGATTGGAGCATCATCATGCCAACAATTATTCATTGTTTGAGTCACTAACAAAGAACACGTCAAGAATTTTCAACAGGTTTTTACTATGACTCAAAATTGAACGTTTGGATTCAGTGTCTCGTCACTCGTTCCATAATCGTGTGAAGGAATTGGTACTTCCGTTGCATAAATAGGTAGTATATTTCAACATTCGCCCGCGCGTACGTACACATCTCGTGTGTATTGGGGTATTTTGAAAGATATTTTTCATGCCTCGGGGCCAATATCGAAAGAAATTTTATAAATTTCACTCTATTTTGGACCTCTGCATGAAAAACTTTTTGTGTATCTGTTTTGGACGACTCATTTTAGGCACTTTCGCATGTAGACCTCGCTTTGCTCGGTCTACAACACGCGAAATTGCCTAAAATCAGTCGTCAAAAACAGACACACAAATGACTATTTCTGTAATAGCGCACATACCTCCGAAATCAACTTTTCGTCCCAAGCGATGGTTAAATATTTTCCGTAACAACCAATACCGTCTCACGTATACAGAAAATGTCATTTTACTACTCGTTTTAACCATTATAGGCCATTCTAAACGAAAAGTGCGACATAGAAAACACAAAAACAATAGTTATTTACGTACGAGGTACGTATCAGTCGTCAAAAACAGACACACAAATAACTATTTCATGCTTGCTAGCAGGGACGAAAAGAAAAATGTAATCCCACGGGGCGAAAGCTTTGTGATTACATTTTTCTTTTCGTCCCTGACAGCAAGCATGAAAAAAAAGGTCCGTCCCGTCATTTTTTTCTAAACGGCTGAACCGATCACCCCAAACTTTTTTTTTTTCCTGATAGGTACATAATGTCCCATGATTTATGTTCAGAGATCAACAAAATTGGTCAAGTGGTTCCGGAGATATAGTCGAAAAAGTGACCAAAAACATGGTTTTTCGAGGGTCAGTGAAACATGTTCGCAAGTATTTCAGCCAGTACAGCCTGGAAATCGTTCATTTTGGTGTCAAATGAAGGCATTTGCTCTCAAAAAACTGGGAATTTTTTTTTGTGGAAATTGGGTCAGTGGCCTGGGCATTGGGACCAATGGAACGGACTAAATTGAATTTCTTGACCATATACGAAGGCAGATGATTTTTCGTCTATACTTGCTCAACTATGCAATATGGAGATTTACTGTCAAAGGCGAAGTTGTAAAGAATAAAATTTTAGGGAAAACGTGGCTCAGAGTTTTAAGGAAAAATGACCCAATCCTGGTATATTTCCACTTCTAGGATTCGGTGGGATGACACATATCTAGACGTTTGCGCCGATCGGCTTTTAGTAGATCGGCGTTGGGTCAAAATTCACCTTGACTATTTCACTCTTCATGAGACTTTTAGATAACGAACCAGAGAATCAATCGGCGTGAGGGAAAGTAAAAAGTTACATCGTTCACGCCGACAATTTTGGACGATTTCATCAAAATTGTCGGCGTAAACGCCATGACTCGTAACTTTGCCCCATGCCGATTTACTTGAACCAAAAAAATTTATTCTCTGGTTCGTTATCTAAAAGTCTTCTGAAGAGTGGAATGGTCAAGGATTTCATTTAGACCCAACGCCGAGGATCACGCTGATCTACTAAAAACCGATCGGCGCACACATCTACCCATATCTCTAAAACTGTGGCGGTTAGAAAGTTGCTTCTTCCAAGGCGAAGTTGAAGAGAATAAAATTTTAGAGAACACATATGTCAGTGTTTTAAGGAAAAATGACACAATCCTGGTATATGATAATTTCTAGAATTGTGAGGGATGACTCATATAGCTTTAAAATTATGGCAGTGAGAAAGTTGCTCCCAAAGGCAAAGATGTAGAGAATACAATTTTAGAGAGAACACGTGTTTTAGGGTTTGAAGGAAAAATTAGCTAATCCCGGGATAAAGCAACTTCTAGAATTTTGAGGGATGACGCATATTTCTAGAACTATGGCAGTTGGACATCTACGTCTTAAGGCAAAGTTGGTGAGAATTACATTTTAGAGAAAATAGTTTCAGGATTTCTTGAAGAAACTTCGTTGGTCCTCTTTGTGATTTGGTGCAGGGGATAACATTTAGACCATCGAAACCAATGGTCTCAGACGTACTTCGGTAGGGCCAATGACATTACCTTGGGTAATTTCTATGGACCTTTGAAATTCTTATAGTTTTAATAGAGCACAAAACATTGGATTGTTTGCTCATTTCCATATGTAGATCCGTTCGAGTCTTTTTGCAACAACTATTCTGATACGTACGAAACTTTGGTAATGTTTTCAGTTAGCAGTGTCTGAAGTGAAAGAGAATTCCAACATAAACCGAATCTTTACTTTGCCGGGGTGCTGCTTTAACCAATTGAGCTACCAGTAAAATTTTCGATTTAGATCTAATTTCAAATCGTTGCTTTATACGCTAATCACATGTATTTTCTACACACACAAGCGTATAGCGTTCTAGGAGCTACGCGCGCTTTGTGCCACCAACAATGTCTGTTCATTCTCATGGCGTTTCAAATCTCTTTTCGTTGGTTTGTTGGGTTCGTATTTACTTATAAGAAAATATTAAAATTCGATCAGTTGATTATTCTTTTCCTTATTATTGATATTAAGATTTTAGAAAAAATAGCATCACAATAGCAGATTGTTTTCCGTTTTGACTTCGATTACTTTGCCGGAGTATGGTGCGAGTATATCAAGATGTCATTTAGTACTCGTTGTAGTTGTTGAAATATTCGACTGGATAATTGTTAATTCGCTTGATATATGGTACAGTACATAGCAAATCTGTGTGACACGATCCTCTAAAACATCCCACGCATTTTGCGCACTGATTACAAAAGAGACCATCTGCACATTTACCGAGACGAAAAGATGATCGAACATCATCACAGTGTTCTCCAGGACCCTATGATAATAAGATGAAAAAAGAAATAAAATTAAAATCGCATTCACCAATACAAATGAAGTATTTACTCTTAAACAAGCTATTTTTCCGCACGGGTTCCTCCACACTCCGTTCATGCATGTTGAGTTATCCGGTACATCTTCTAAGCCATCACACATTCGCCTCCAATATTGCCTGTAATATTTCGAAATTTTTCAAAGTTAAAGAATTTTCTCAGTTTGATCTTTGACGAAAATTCTGAAATTCTGGGGAAAATTTCATTTTCCGACCAGACGCAGAACTCACACTGCTTGCAGAAAAGTGAATCACTTTCAGTCGTAGCAGGCAGTTTCAGCAAGTATACCTACAAATATTTACTTAACAGTAAATCAATATAAGAAAATCCTCTCACTGAACGCTCACAATATGATCCAGATGCTGCCATATTCAACGAAATGTTGTAATGGCATGTGAATTTCACTCGGAATTAAAAAACCCCAACCATTTTTTTTGACTAGTTGCATCTAGTTTAGAGCCGTGCGCCGGCATTTCGTCGGCTGGGTTTTCAAGACAGTCTCTAGCCTTAGGACTACATCCTACACTTGTCCAATGTTCAGCAAAAATATAGAGGACTATAACTTAAAATCGAACATTCGGCCGCATTCGACTGCTATCACTACCACCGTTCGATCTGTTTATAAAACAAGAAGCTAAATTGACAGAGTACAGATTGTACAAGGGAGAAAAAAGTTTCTGTCATGCCAGAATTCTGTCGGACTTGAAGCGGAAGTTCAGGGAAGTAGAGATGAACGAAGACAAGGTGCAGACGACTTTTTGTTTTCGAAGGAAACTTTGAGACTAGTCTATCTGAGAGAATAGGTGCGAAAGCACAGCCCCTCCCCGAAGTAATGCTGTGAGGCGGTTCCGGGGAGAAGAGAACATGGAGACTCTCCATTGGAGAGTAAGGAAGGAGGTTTTAGTTGGTAGGTCATTGAAGAATGGAATCCAACACTACCTTGGTCCAGGAGGACCGGGTGTCTATGAAGATTTCCTCACCCTTATAAAAAAATGACAATCGAAGGAACTCTTGGGGGCTGTAGTAAAAAGGACACCTAGTTCCTTCTCCGTCTGGACCAAGTCAAGCTTCGCACGTTGATTGGAATCCTGACGAGGCACACGTGCCTGAACTATCACCTTAACAAGATAGGGATCGTAAATGACCCATTCTGCAGAGGCTGTGGCCTAGAGCCAGAGACAGCGAGACATTTTGCGTGCACATGTCCAGCGCTAATGAATCTTAGAACAAAGCGCTTGGGAGATTTTTATATAACTCCCGAAGAGCAATCGAACCGTCATTTCGTAGCATAAATTTAAACTAACAAAAGGAGTACAGCACAATGGGCCCAACAAAGAATGTCCTAGGTGTTTTTGGAGGAGCCACATAGCTTAGGTTGCTCATAAGTATTTGTATTGTTAATTTGCTATATGATGGAGTGGTGTGGAAATGATGTGCGAACTGTTTTGAAATAGTGTGCCGAACTGTATAATGGGTAAGCGAACGACAGAGTTTTTGTGCAAACTCTCAGATGGTGTGCAAATTATAGAAACGAATGTACCGAACTATGTGGAAATTGTGTGCGAACTCTAGAAATGATTAAAACTCATAGGTATATGGACAATCCTATTTGTGGTTACCGACAACGTTCAGTGCAAACTATCTTTTCATTAAGAAAGAGCGAAAGTCATTCGGCTTGAAAAACTGAACAAATGAAAAACATAAATTGTTTCGCTCGCGATCTACACTCGGTTAACATCATTGGATTCAGTTATAAAAATCACGAACTAGACTGTGACGAACATAGATAACATCTTGTGTGTAATGAAATCGAATAAGCCGAATGTTATGACATTTCCTCTTTCAGATTTCCTCTGCCAGACCCACCACCAAGATAGTAAAAAGATGAAAATCTTGGTTTGTATATTCGGATGAACCCTGTCAGCCTTAACATTGACAAGCGTAATGTCATTTCGATTTTCCCCTACTCTCTCGCGCATTTCATTCATTTATTTTAAAAGTCATTGTTTGAATTGTTTTAATCGTCGGTATCCAATCAAATTAAATATTTTCGCTTAATCTTTTCTAATTCTAAAATCTTAAGATGGACACTGTCGATTTGTATGAATTATCCGAATTGGATTTCAATGAATTGGAGAATAAGATTACTGAAAATCCGAATTTAATTACAACAAAAGATGTTCACCATCGCCTTCTCTTACATTGGTAAGAATTCTTCATTTGTTTCGTTTTGAAGTGTTGTGTGACTTATTGTTGCAGGTGTGCATTAAAAGGACGCGAACGGGCTGTTGAGTATCTTTTGTCCAGAAACTGTCCGGTAGATTCTGTTGACGAAACCAACAACACTCCACTTATACTAGCATCTCTCAAAGGAAGTCTACAGGTAGTTGAAATACTAATAAAAGCCGGCGCCAATGTAAACAAAAAAAATGACCAAGGACATTCGTCGCTACAGGTAAGAGAAATCTGTAATTTTCTTCCATATGAAATACTGATTTCTCGTGTCTCGTAACAGTATGCATGCTCCAAGGGTTGGTCAGATGTCGTCAAATGTTTGTTGGAACAAAATGCTGATGTCAATGTAAAAGACGAAAGAGGTGATACACCGCTTCACAGGCTGGCATCGATGGGTCGAACCGAAATTTTAAGATTGTACCTAACGAATGCCGTCAAACCGATTCTAGATTGTCCCAATCGTGAAGGTAACACTCCATTGCACTATGCCTGTGAAGATGATGAATCGGCTTGTGCTTTGTTGTTAATCGAACATGGTGCTTCCCCATTGGTTTTGAATAAGGAAGAGAAAACTCCACTAGATTTATGTAAACCGGCGTTACGTAGAGTTATCAAAGAGAAATGTGGCATTGAATGATTCCTTGTTTATAAATTAAATTCGCTTTCAACGCTAAAATCATTCAATAAAAAAGGTGACTTTTTTCATTTTTTACAGACATTTCTTTAACTTTAATCAGACAGTAGTTTCGGTTTCCCCTTTTCGAAGGGAGTGCTTTCGAGGAAAATACCTGATGCAGAATAGGATGGCCATACTTCATAGTATAATGTCACTCGTGTGGAACTGACGGAAATGTTTGTACACTCTGGCTCCGATTTACGTGGTTTTCGTAGAACTCCACGATGTAATTATTAGGAGAGTGGCGGATTATGTCCACTGTCAACCACTATATCAAATTCAGTCGCTCAAATCAGTAACTGTTGTAAATTGACTGGTATGCTGTGATCCCCATCGCTCGACTCTCTTGATGAGATATTTATTTAAAGACGTCTCTCGACCATACACGTATTTTAACAAATAAGACTACACTGGCCACTACCAGTTTAAGTATAAAGCATGCACACACGAAAATCGGAACACACACAATTCAATGAAACACTAATACATTAGTAATGAATCAGTGTCCTAAGCTTTGATTTGCCTGTTGTAATTCTAAAAAACTGTTTTTTGTTACTGAGTCACATCATAAGCTTGACTTCTCGACAATACACAAAATGGAACTTGAAAATCGAAAACGTGTTTTGCACAAATTCATAGAAAATTTAAGTGCATCAATTTCATCGATCGCGAAATCCTTGAAAATGACAAGAACGACTGTGTGGGCAATTATAAAACGTTATAAGGAAACTTCATCTATCAGCAGAGTTAGAGGATTTGGCGGTGAGCACAATCAGACCAACCGAGAACTTCGTCGGAAAATAATGCGTTCGGTCAAAGGAAAACTAGGACTTTCAAAGATCGAGCTGAAAAGTTCGATTGTTCTTCTTCTAACGTGCGTAAAAACCGATTACGATAAAGATATAGGTCATATCACGCCAGAAAATATCAAAATCGAATCGACCAAATTCAATGGCTGTATAATTATGGATGATGAAACATACGTGATATTAGATACGAAGCAGTTACCGGGGAAAAAGTTTTATGTTTCAAGAAATCGTAATGATGTTTCAAGTAGACAGAAATATGTACGGCTTTACAAGTGATTATATGTAGGGAATTTGCTGGTGTGGTCGTAAAAGCAAGGCGTTCATGACAGATTCAACAATCAGCTCAGATGTCTACATTAAAGAGTGCCTACAGAAACGGTTTTTACCATTCATTCTACAGCACAAATCTTCCCCGAAATTCTGGCCAGACCTGGCTTCATGCTTCTACTCGAAGGTAACGGAAGAATGGTCTTAGTGTTGATTTTATGCCGAAGAGCGTCAATCCCCCTAATTGTCCACAGTTCCGGCCAATCGAAATATACTGGGCTATTGTTAAGGGTAAATTGAAGAAAGCATGTGGTGTTATCAAAAACTTTGTAGGAATGCGAACTGCGTGGAATAAAAACGCTGGAAATATTGTCAGTTCAAGCATTGTGCAAGCCCTGATGGGGTCCATCAAAAAATTTTTGGAACTTCCTCATAACTTCCTCAACTTTCAAGCGCCGCTCACTTTTTATTTCATAAAGTATCTGTCCATAATTAGGACATTGTGAATATCAATTTTTACCAGAAGTTCAGGCCTCCCACATGTCCGAAATGTCCAAAATATTGAGAATATGTCCGAAATATTTAAAATTTTGTCCGAAATGTCCGAATTTTCTCGTGAAAAATTTCCGAAATTTTTTTCGAAAAACATTCGAAATCCAGATTTTTTAATCTGAAAAATCGCTTTACTTTTTCTTTATCCAGTGTTACCAGGACTTCTTATTTAAAATTCGAATTTCATTTCAATGAAGCGCCTAAAACTGCAAGATGGACAACCCGCTCTACAGAGTGTGATGAATGGTAAATTAATAAGGACATCATATTCAAAGAGTACGTCTTAAAAGTGTGACGGAAGGTTTAAAAATTTCTCAAAAAAAACTTCCACATTTAGTTAAGAACAAAACGCAATTTTAGAAAAAAGATCTCAGGTGTATCTTCATTGTACTGTAGAAATCCGTTAAAAAATTCTTCATGCTTAGGGGAGAGGATGCAGCAAAAACTTGACCATTTTTGACCATTTTTGCCTGATGATGCGGGTCTAAAAATCGCTTTGAAAAAATTGGTCATTTCATACAACGAATGTCCGAAGTTGTCCGAAATTTTTTTGATAAAATGTCCAAAACTTTGTATGCTAACTGTCCGAAATTTTCAGATAAAATGTCCGAATTTCGGACACGGCGAAAAGTAGTGGAAGGCCTGATTAAGATCAGTTTTTTAGCTACTGCCATGTCTAAAATGGACGTAGGACAACTGCCGATAGGCATTTAAGTGAGTAAAACGTCTTTTGAACTGTTATAATAATTGCGTTTTTAAATTTTTAGAACAGTTTCTAACAATTAAAGAGGGTGTTCTTAAGCAAAGACACATCGCTGCACAAGTAAATTGGTACCTAAGGCTCAAGCTACGGGGCTTCGTAATAAAATTCGTCTGAATATTTCAACGATGTGTGGAACATAATTCGTCAAAAAAAATAATTTTTACTAACAAATCTACAACTTTATGGTTGTGTGACAAAATCTACATTCTAAGGAAAAACTAAGTCCCTTAAAATTGACAAAGTGACACTTGAAGACTTATCCTTTAGAACAAAAAGAGATATAGAGCCGTTGTCGAGCGGGAGAGATGATGTAGAGTATCAACCGTTCCACATAGGTGGAAGACAAACTTCGGTCCCAACTTAGGATGACGATAGTAGGCCTGGTAACAGACAGTGTGTGTGGACGAGTTATAAGCAGTGCGATCAAATTAGCCCGAACTTATAGTTATAAGTATTTCCGAGATCCGCATTGGCGACACAGGCCCAACACTTTTAAGCAAATCTTCATCGAAATTAGATGGAAAAAAGGTGATATTCCACTTGTTAACTTTGTTACAAAAGAAAATTGCATAAATGGAACGAAACATCTACATCACATTACAAATACTTACACATTGCCGGTCTTAAATGGAAAGCCGGCTACAGCCACACAAACACTAATCACCACTAACAACAAAAAACCGCACAGTCCAGAGTTAATCATTTTTGTGAATTTTGTTTTATTATTTTTTGCGTTGAAAGAAGAAAATTATTGTTGAGGAAACTTAAGATTGTGTGGAGTACTCAACAAGTTCAGTGACAATTAAAAACTGTAACTTTGCATTGGACATCCACGGCCTTATATACCCCAACAAATTAATTTCATTCAAATGACATGCAAAGGGATGGTCAATATCTTCACGTTTAAGCTAAAATCCTTCATCTAATGATATACACTGCGGTGAAAGAAATAAAAAAAAAATTATCGATGAGTTAATCAACTGGAACTAATTTGTCTTTTCCAATATTTAAAAAAAAATAATTAATTCATGTCTACATCCGACCCGGTTACAGTGAACAATTGTTGTATATGAATCTCCAACTTAAACTAACTTCCATTCAAGAATAATTTAATTTTTACAATTTTGCAATTAAGCACAAAAACCACTGTGAATTCGATCTCCTAAAATTGATTTATTTTCATAACGAGATACTAAGTGTGTTGTACAGTCTGCACGTCTTAGTCCCATTTCTTACTAATATTGACATATTCGCCGTCTGGACTTTCGTAATTATCGATTGCAGGTGTTGCTGTTGGTCCATCCACATGAATCGGAACCAAATTCGGATCTATTTGAATCGCTTGGTCGTACAATTCTTTCGATTCGAAGCGTAACTCCTGCAATGCTTTCTGTTGTGCCCGCTGCACTCTATCGATTATCTTATAGTCGCGTAATTTCTCTTGCAATTGGTACCTTGCCCAACTCTTTTCCAACAATGCTCTTCGCTCAACAACTTCGGCGGTCAATTTCGGTAAGGGCCTTGTGCGTTTGCTAAAAGTGAGAAAAAATTTTTATCGTAGATTTGATCCGTATGATAGAATCAATTGTCATTTACTCCTTTTCATCAATTAACGACAATGGCACTTCCATTTCATCGATTGGCTTCAACTGTCTGGCATTCTTTTCCAGTCGTCTGATTTGCTTTTCTAACTTTTTCCGTTTCCTATCTTCTCGTTGTTTGATTATTGCCGGATCAATTTTCTTCTTCTTTTTTAATGGTTCGCCACAAAGAATCGGAGTGACGCTAAGTGCAACTACTGAAGAAGTTGTAAAGGAACGGTGAAAGGTTTGGTGGAGGCTTAACCTAAAATAAAAGTTTCCTTTATCATTGACCAAACGATATTATTTCTTTTAAGTCGCATGATTTTCCGGGCTACGCAAACTAAATTACCTAGAAAACGCTGAAGCTATTATTGACATTTTCGTTACTAAGTTTCAATTTTGCCGAATTTATCAAAAAAATGCAGAATATCTTATTATTTTGACAGTTGACGTTCACACTGAATGAACTCAGATGTGACAGCCGGTACTGTCATTCTATGCGAACCGCGAAGCGTGGGAAACATTGATGAGTATAGCCGTTTATGGAGATTTCTTCAAGAAATAAACTGCTTCGTATAGTCAAAATTAACGACACGCCTATCATCTGGTTTGACGAAAAAATTTGGAAATTAATATGAAATTCCCGAAATATTTGATTTGTGGCTTTTCTCCACACAAAATTTTGCAATAAAATGCAATCACAAATTTTGCTACAAAATCAGAAATCTTGCTATAAAATCACAAATTTTACTATAAAATTGTAGAACATTTTCGTTATTTGAAAAGGTATTTTTATGCTGAAAACGCATTTCCGCCGAAAAGGATAACTATTTTTTTCCTTCTACTGACCATGATTCCACGTTTTCCGTTACGGTAGCTGCTCAGACTCAGACTGCGAAATCCAAGCTTATGATATACCCTAGAAACAGACGAATCATTTTTCAAGTATTAGCCCTTACTTTTCCTGGCGCAAGTACTGAATACTGAGCTCTCCAAGACAGTTATGTCCCGCAACCAGTGCGCTCATAGCTTTCTATGGCTAGATTGTTCTGATACACCACAGTCAGTGCTGTACCGCTACTTAGGGATGCTGTACACTTATATATTGTTACAGTCCTGGAAGAGAAGTTAGCAACAACCAATGTCGCTCGAGCATCAGTCGGACTTACTACTAAATATTGTTTGAAGCATTAATTTTAATGTGTTTTCCTTACCTACCTTCGTCATATATTGCATTGATGTGTCGTCGTCACCAGATGTCGTTGTGACCGTGCGAAGTATGTCGCTTGCCTATCCTACGCAGAGCAAGAGTCCAGTTCACCGTCGCTGTCTGCTCGGTTGTGAGCCATTCACACACTAGTAAGCTTCTCCTACTTGACCTCGCTTCGTTAACGTAAATAACGACATGGGTACAGAGAAAACATGGAGAGGTTAATTTCCACCTGACACAGTTTCTGTCTGGTCACGGATGCTTCAGAAAGTACCTGCACAGGTTTGGATTCACGGAGTCACCTTTCTTCACGACATGCGATAGGCAGGAAGAGACTGCGGAGCACGTGTTATTCGTCTGCCCCCGCTTCGAACAAGAACGAGGAGAGCTGTTGACTGTGAGTAGGCCAGATGTAAGTGCCGAAAACATAATATCGGAGATGTGCCGCGATGAGGAGGTGTGGATAGTGGCGGATAATGTAGTTGCGAAAATAAGGACGAAGCTGCAAATTGCATGGAGAGACGATCAAAGAAGACTGGCAGTTGATCTAAGAGAGTAGGTGCGAAAGCACAGCTCCTCCCCGAAGTAATGCTGTGAGGCGGTTCCGGGGAGAAGAGAGCACGAAGACTAAGGAAGGAGGTTTTAGTTGGTAGCACTACCTTGGTTCAGAGAGACCGGGTGTCTATGAAGATTTCCTCACCCTTACAAAAAAAAAAAAAAACTCGCTTCGTTAGGAGCTTACGATTAGTCCCAAAAAAAAAAATTAAACTTTTCATTATCATTACAGAATATACTATTTTGGTGAAAAGTGATACGTTATACTTGACTCGATTTTATGCGTTTGTATCCGTGTATCATTTCTCCAAATTCTGCCGTTTATGGATTAAAACCATCAAAGCCAACTTGGGTCATGCTCGACTCTGACATCAGACGACGAAGCGTTCACCGCAATTGAAAATGCCTTGCGATTGAGTAATGTCAGCTAACAGATTCGACAAATCTTTTAAAATCCATTCCCTGTCTCGAATAGCTACAATTAACGACTCCACTGCAAACGGGTCCATCGGTGCAGGCCTCCACTGTACCTAAGATGGTTCAGAAGTGTTAATGCCACTAGGAAAGTTCTCTACCATCTATCAATCAGAAATCGCTGGAATTATCGGCTGCTGTCACGACTTAGGAAATGAGGTAGACTCACAGCTGCCAACGTACATTCTAACGGATAGTCGAACAGTCTTAAAATCGCTTAGAAGCTGCGTCTTCACCTCATCTCTCATCGTCATGTCAAACTTTGGTCAATCGCTACTAGCCGTCAAATCTCGCTGGTATGGATCCCGAGCCACAATGGTCATGAGGGTAACGAAAATGACGACCTATTGGCCAAGAGAGGTCACTCAGTCATACCAGTGTCACTCGAGACCGTGCAGACCATCATTGCTAAGTGGAAGAGCGATATGTTTGCGAATCACTGGCGACTGTTGAACTCGGCTCAATAAGTCAAAAACTGCCTATCGATAAACGAGAACCATACGAAATACTTCTTGTCTCAAGCCAGAAGAAATATTAAGAGGCTAACCGATATACCAACAGGTCACTGTTCACTGAACAAACACCTTTTCACCTTGAATTTGGTAGACAATCCTTATCGTAATAAATGCGGAGAGATCAAAACAGTAGAACACTTTCTCTGCCCCTGTCCAGCCTTGACGAAATCAAGAGGAAAATATCTGGGTTCCTATCGACTGAGATACGGATCTATTCGGAGTATATATCCCAAGCACATCCTCAATTTTTTTAATAGCTACTCGTCGATCATTTAATGCTCAAAAATACAGCATCACTGGGAATTTCATTGTGGATGTGCACAACAGGCTCAGGTCTGGGTGCATGATTCTCGTAATCCATGGATTAAAAATCACGTAGTCTGTTTAACCTTGCGGTCATGTCAACTTTCATTTTTGGGAATATCAAAAACACTTTGCAGGTAAATTGACTTTTATTAACATAAAAAAATAATTTTGAGGGAAAGCAAAGATTCCTTGTGTCAAATAAGATATCTCTCAATGATGCCTTTAAAGACATCATTTGTGATGGAGATCGAAAACGTATGGAATTTGTCATTGTCCACATAGAACACAGCGCCATTTTTTTACACATCACAATAAATTTCGAGAAAAATCTCCCAGGGATTTTGCCAATGAGATTTTTCCATGGGAGATTTTTACCCAAGTCAAGCCCACATACATTGCCAACTGGACATAACTCAGCAAAAACCCTCTATCTCAATCATTTTCTCTCTCGTTTCGGAACAATTTGATCAAACGTGAGATGAAGATTTGTCTGAATTAAAGGTTTCTAGTTTAACGATGTCACTAGTAATTTACGAGGAATCCGGATAAAGAGCACGTTGCCCAAATGTGAACTGTCAAATTTGCGATGTTTTTTTTACAACAGAATCATGCGTAAATGACAGATTATTCAAAATTATAGCTCATGTACTGTGAGAGGATGACTGTTATGCAAATAATATATGAATCAAAATTCAAAAAGTTTAAGTATGTATAAAGGTACAAATTTGCTCTGAAATAACATCGCAAATGAACTTACTACAAGTACATGAGCTATAATTTGGAATAATTTGTTATTTACGCAGGATTCCGTTCACATTTCACATTTTTGCGACATTCTCAGCTTAGTGCTAGCGCACACCTCGAGAATGGGCACATCTTGACTCTAAAGTTAATCTGATCATATCCGAGCGGCTGTACTTTCTTAAAACTACCAACTTAGGCAAATGTAGAATGAGACAACTGTCAAAAGTCATTCTATATTAACATTCATCGACCTTCATTCATTTGGTTATGTCAAAATTGTAAAAAAAATTTTTCTAGAGACCCGATAGTTACGAGTTTAATTTAACTTTTATTGTGGTCGTTGATTTTTCGAATCGTGAATTAGTTTTCGTGGTACGCCGCTAAAAGATCATTTTTTATTGTATTTTGGATTGATAACCGGCGTACATTATGTTATCAACGGCACGTTTACTAACGAAACGATGTTTTTCCACGTCCAAGACATTAGCTGCCCAACAATTAACCGTACGAGATGCACTGAATCAGGCGATGGATGAAGAAATGGAAAGAGATGAGCGTGTCTTTCTGCTCGGTGAAGAGGTCGCTCAATATGACGGTGCTTATAAGGTAACTGCAGAACATTTTTGATTCAAAACAAAATTTTTTTTTATTCCAATGCAGCGGTTACGTAAACCTTCGATTAAATGCGAATCTCGCAAATAAAAAAAAATGTTGGTTAAAACCATACACTCGCGCACTTAACTCATTCATTATAAGTCAGTCCCTAGCAAATGTGTGTTTTGCACATTTCGCGCATGTGTGAGTGGATTACGTTTATTATACAGGCCGTGATTGATAAGGAAAATTGTGAGTTTATTTGCAGATTTTTTACAAAATATTTTCTTAATCGATTGATCCGATTCGAATGTTTTGAACAGAAATTAGTTACTTTGTGTCATGCAAATCAAAGGCAAATTAGGTTACATAATGAACTCCAGTACCGTCAACGAGATATCTCAATAAATTACAGTTGAAACGTTTTAACCATGTCATAACGAGACAGAGTTGTAAATTTCAATTGTAAATAAAATGTTGTCAAATTATGAGAACAGAGCATAGAAGAGAGACATAATCTTTGGGGGAGTTGTTTTGCGGCTTTAAATTTTTGTTATTAAATCCAAAAGTCACGTCGAGTCGGTCACTCGGTTGTTTATAGTATACAATGTCATGCATATAATGATGTTCGTAACCAAAAACCACTGCAGGTGCAAGACACAAAGAAGAAGATTCAAAATACAAGGATTTGGTTATATAACGTCTCGTTGACTAAAGTGCATTAACTTTTGCTAAATATTTTCTATGAGTGACTCTTAAACAAACTGTAGCATAGATGGCTTAAATTACATAACGCTCTCGAAACAGCAAAATAACCTTCCCAGAACCAAAATCCCGAACCTGCATTAGCCTCTTCCGTGTTCTGACAGCATCTCTTTTTGTTCATAGGGCTATGCATCCGTTATACTAAATTCTCTGCACTAGGGACTTTGCCCCCTCAAGACCCTACAATGGCCGATGCTTATGTCTCTAACATCATTCAAACAGGAGTGAAGACTCAAAGGCCTTTGCTGATTTTTTTGGTGGCCCTGCCCATAACTTATCCGGTTTGGGGCATAGCTATTAGCGGAATTTGGGGAAAAGTTCCTAGCGGTGGTTAGGGCAGAGTTCCTAGCGGGGGTTAGGGCAGAGTTCCTAGCGAAGCTTGGGGCAGACATCATAGCAGGGCTTGGTGCAGAGGTCCCAGCTGGTTTGGGGCAAAGCCTCCAGTAGGTTTTGGGGCAGAGCTCCCAGTAGATTTTGGGGCAGAGCTCCCAGTAGGTTTTGGGGCAGATCTCCCAGTAGGTTTTGGACAGAGCTTCCAGCGCAATTGGGGCATACCTCCCAGTGGGTTTGAGGCAGAGCTTCCAGCAGATTTGGGGCAGAGCTCCCAGCGGGTTGAACTGATTTCAGATCCGCACCATTGTCCGCCGAATTAGAAATGAATCAAAGTTTCATCCAATCAATGAATTCAATGAAATTGAGAAAAATGGATTGGAAAATCATTAATTTTGAATATTTTTTAAGGTGTCAAGAGGATTGTGGAAGAAATATGGAGACAAACGTGTTATTGATACCCCGATTACTGAAATGGGATTCGCCGGAATAGCTGTTGGTGCTGCTATGGCTGGTTTACGACCGATTTGCGAATTTATGACATTCAACTTTTCGATGCAGGCTATTGATCAGGTATAATTGAATTCGTTTTTCGGTGATTAACCGAGTGTTTATTTGTCGTAATATGAAAATTTAGGTCATCAATTCAGCGGCAAAAACCTTTTACATGTCAGCTGGTACCGTAAATGTTCCAATTGTATTTCGTGGTCCTAATGGGGCAGCTGCTGGTGTGGCCGCTCAACATTCACAGTGTTTTGCCGCATGGTATGCTCACTGTCCGGGATTAAAAGTAATTTCCCCATACGATAGTGAAGATGCTAAAGGTTAAACTTGCCGAGTACATAAAGAAATCACGGACTGACAGACTTTATTTTAGGTCTTCTTAAGTCAGCCATCCGTGACTTAGATCCGGTTGTTTTCTTGGAAAACGAAATGATGTACGGTACTCAATTCGAAGTGTCCGATCAAGTGTTGGATAAAGAATTCGTACTACCAATTGGAAAAGCGAAAATTCAACGACCCGGAAAGCACATAACTGTAGTGTCGCATTCGAAATTCGTCGGTGCAGCTTTGGAAGCTGCAAACGAATTGGCTGGCAATGGCATTGAATGCGAAGTAATCAATTTGAGATCAATACGTCCATTAGATGAAGAAACGATATTCAAATCAGTTCAAAAAACTCACCATTTGGTTACGGTAGAGGGAGGCTGGCCACAAAGTGGTGAGTATCATGTCTACAATTCATACGCTTTGGGTTACGTTAACATAATTAAGGATCGGAATGGGTCGACCCACACCTGATAATCAGGTTGTATGAAGTGGGTCGACCAATTCCGAACCTTAAACATAATCTTCAAAAAAACGATGTAACGATATTCCTACAGCACGAAGATGATTTTGACCAAATTTTGCACAAACTTTACTCTCTTAGCTAAAAGAAAGTTTGTTGCTTGTAAAAATGGGTTTGGGATTGCAGCTGGGCATTTTTTGACGAAGGGCCACTGAGCTAGGGTCACCTAAGGTCACACTACGCTTGACGTCGGTTCTATGATCGGCCCTAGTAGGTACAAACAAAATTTGGGTGAATTTATTACAAAAGGGTGGTGTTACCGACTTTTATTTTGTATATTTAAATAAAATGTCCTTTCTGTCCGCTTTTTATAAAAATTTGTCCTAGCTAGGGGTCCAAGATATATCAGTGTACTAAAAACGGTAAAAGCTCTCGATTGCGTCAACCGTGAGGATGAAGTTTCTTTGAAATACTAATTACGCCAAAAAAACGTCCTCAACCGTTTTGAAAATCGGTTAATTGAAAGTTAATTGAAAAATCTTTTTTGATATTAAATGATGGCACTGTGGGCCCAAGGGCCAATGCGATAGGGGCGTTTAAGTGGTTTTTGGTCTTTTGTACATAACTCCGATTTTCATAAATTTTTTTATTTGAAAGATCTGGGCATGGCCGAAAATTTATGGAAGAAACTTTTTTGGATTTGAGTCCTTGGACTTGGCTAGGGCGCTATGCTAGGGCCGTACGTGTTTTTTGTACATAACTCGACCAAATCTTTTCCGATTTTCATAAATTTTTTTTGATTGAAAGGTCTGGGCATGCCCGAAAATTAATGGAAGAAACGTTTTTGAATTTTGAGCTTTTGGTCTCAGCCAGTGCCCTAAAAATGAATCCCTACTAGGGCCCGACGTGTTTTTTCTGCATAAATCGTGTAAATCTTTTCAAAACTTTTATTTTCCTGAAAGATAATCAAAAGATTGATCACGGGATTAAAAATGGGCTCACGCTGCGCGACCGAATACAATATTTGGTGATTTTTCGTGA
The DNA here is from genome assembly GCA_029228625.1 of Pseudolycoriella hygida. Taxonomy (NCBI): domain Eukaryota; kingdom Metazoa; phylum Arthropoda; class Insecta; order Diptera; family Sciaridae; genus Pseudolycoriella; species Pseudolycoriella hygida. The sequence goes on along the minus strand of CM055406.1, from coordinate 35,899,714 downwards.
CTACTTCTTTAAATATGAGGTTTTTTGTGCGGTTTTGCAGAGAAAAAAGATGTGAACATTTTTGTTCATGGAAGTATGAATCAGGGGACTCTCCTAAGTGCTCTAGTTGGGTTCTAAGATCGGCCCTAGCGCAATTTTTTTTTAAATTTTGAGATTTTTTTAGGGATTTAGAGGGGCTTTTCCGCCGTTTCTCAGGATGGGTTTTTCAATATTGACCTTTCGGCAATTTCCAATCCAATTTAATGGCGACGTAATTTGTAATTTCATGCACTTAAGAGTTAAGACAACATTTCGAATCTTTTTGCAACATCTATTCTCTTTGCAACATCTATTCTGATGCATATGTTTTGGAATTAAATGGCCGTTTTCCGAAATTTGATGGTAAAAACTATAAATTTTGTTTGTGGATTGAAGCAAATCGCAAATATAGACGATGGAATCAGT
>CM055406.1:35789312-35891239 GCA_029228625.1 Pseudolycoriella hygida | reverse complement strand
TTCAATTCAGATCTAATTTCAAACCGTTGCTTACATACTAACCCATGCATTTGTAGCTAAAGCTAACGCATTTATCGTTCTCACGAACTACGCGCTTTTTTTGCCACCTACAAATACCTGTGTCTGTTTATTCTCATAACTGCATGTCCATAAATTCGTATTTTTTGTACTTGAATGTCGACATCAATTCGATGTCATCTAATTGTACAGGGATACCGCTATCAACACATTGCTGCATTGATCGCATAGGACAATGAGAAGTATCTCAATAACAAAGTCAATTGAAATCATTTTTTTTTTCAGTTATCAGTGACTGAAGTGAACGAAATTCGAGCATTTAATTTTTGAAGCGAAATTATGAGAGAAATGGTATTTCTGAAATTAAATCTGAAAGAAAATTTTAACTCAACGACTGGGACCCGAACCCAGAATCTTCACCTGTGACGGACAGAAAACGCCACATTTTCTCACCGATTTTCTAAACGAAAAGGAGCTATTTAGACTTACATTTGAAGAAGCATTTTAGGTGGGGCGAAAAGTATTTTATGTCCTAGGAGCTGGGAATGAAAATACTTTTCGTCCCACTTCTCACTGCTGACGTGGGACAAAAAGTATTTTATGTCCTAGGAGCTGGGAATGAAAATACTTCTCGTCCCACTTCTCACTGCTGACCACTCTATTTACTATCCATTTTTGTTTACATTTACGTGAACAAAAAATAAAATGATTAATGAGAAAAATTTAATTGTACACTTGCTATGATCATTATATGAAATTTCATGCAAAATTTATCGAGTTTTTTTGTTCGGAATCTGGCGTTTTGTTCGTCTGCGCGAAAAATAGTATACATCACTCGGAGCTAAGACGGTGCTGATTTAGACCACGGTGGTAAAAAGGTCTTTCCTCGGGCTCCGCTGCGCTCCGCCCTTGGATTCGACCTTTTCACCACCTGGGTCTAAATGCACCATTTTAGCTCCTTGTGATGTAATGTACTATTTCTGTAATAGTGAGAGTGTGTTGGTGCCAGCAACTTTTCGTCCCAAGTGATGGGAAAATATTTTTCGTCACAGAAAAATAATTTTTCGATATATCAAAATGTTTTATGTGGTAGCTACATCAATCTGAAATATCAAACTGTTTTTTATTGTGTATATTTTTCGGTTTTAAAATTGTTTTTTTCTGTGTACCAAGATTATTTTTCGAGCTATCAAAATTGTTTTTTGGTGATATCAAAATTGTTTTTTCGGCGTATCAAAACAGTTTTTTGGAAACATCGATTGTAAGAGATCAATGCAGATTTTTCAAGATATCAAAATTGTTTTTAGTAGATCACAATTCACGATGGCAGGATATCAAAATTGTTTTCTGAGGATATTAAAAAGTTTTTTCAGTGTATCCATACACGCCGACTTCCACGGTTATCTGGGGCCGTTGCCCTCCACGGCATAATTCGAGGGGGGCCATGCCCTCTACGAAAATCTGACAATAAAAATCATCCTACCAATCAATTTAAAATCATCGCCTCTCAGGTTCTAAAGTGTTTAGTGGCACTATTATAAGTAATATCATAGAAAAATTTGTTTCTCTAAAAATGATTAAGTGTTAGTGGCTAGGACGATTTTAAGTCGAAAAAATAGCATTCCCTTGCCAACGAGAGTGATATTATCTTCATTGAACCCAAGGTTCTTTGTAGCAATATCACAAAAGCTGCCGCACGACAAGAAATTACTTTGAAACAACCTCTGTGAGAAATTACCCCAGATCCGGCCAGTTTATTCGTTTTACTAGGGTACTACAGAGTAGTTCGCGACGGCGAAGTCTGTTATCAACTTTCAGGACCGATCGCAATCAACTTCGATATTTCTGTAGAAATATGATTTTATTTTGAATGAAATTGTAAATATTAGCAAACAATAATCGGAAAGAAGATAGCTGTTTTCGGTCCTAGAAGTTGAAGTAGAAATGTTCCATACATTGTTAGTATAAATAAAACTGATGTAAAAAATTTTTGGATGCCAAATTATATCGACTAGGGAGTGTAATACGAAATTTCTCTTCTGTTCTATGTTGTCGTCCCTTTTTCGCTTATGTGATAAAAAAGAAGACACACTTGTCACGAAGCAGTCGAGGTTCAACATTTATTCTGTATACGTGAGAGTGTATTGCTTTTGACGGAAAATATTTTTCCATCACTTGAGACGCAAAGTTACATTCCGCGGTATGTGCACCAACACACTCCCACTATAACAGAAAAATATCTTTCAAAATACCCCGCGCCCGCGCGTATGTACACATCTCGTGTGTATTGGGGTATGTTGAAAAATACTATTTCATAAATTGAACGCAAAATGCTTGAAAATATTAAAATTTTTCATTGCTTGGAGTCGTCATAATTTCGTAAACCGTCTTATTGACATGAACTACATGTTTTAGCTTTTATCAGTTACTTGTTTTCCACTTTTTCAATTGGAATTTCCTCTTCGACCTAGCCGCCTGCCGCCCTTAACTGTTAACATATCTTCAGCTTACTATTCCTTACAAAGTAAATATTAGTTTTAAAAAACATGTTACGGATCTTTACCTATTTCGTATATTGGTATCAATGGAAAGGTCCTTTTCACGGACTTTCATTGGAATTTTTAAACAAAAAATTGTTTTTGTGTTTGCCCCTTCACGGGAAAAGGTAAAGTCGGCGTGCCTGAGCGTATCACTTTAATTCTATGCCCATTTTTATTACAAATGTCTTTCAATGGGTATCTCGTTGCTCTCTCTTCATGGTAACGAGCCTTTCTGCTGCTAGATTTGAGAAGAAATAAGATTCAATTTCCTATGCAGCAGAGATGTTGTACCATTGACGATGTGTTTTAAACAACTTTCGAGTATACGTTTCGTAAAACTTTTGAATACTCAATAGTAAAGTGGGCAATAGAAACTAGCTGAGTATTTAATTCCATGTTTACCATGACACTTAACTTAATACGTAACTCACATACACACATTTTTTTGAAAAAAATACGTTGAATGGGAAAATTAAGAAAACATTTGCTAACAACTCCACCTTTGAACAGCTAAATTCAAACAAAATGGCACCGAATCAGAATGGCACGGAAAACGATGCAACACTTGTGAACCGTTCTAAAAAAGAATTTGTGGTATAAAGTTATTGTCCTGTTAACTCCAACTCCTTATTAAAAACATTTTTCTGAGCAGCGAGACTATCCAAATGCCAACCCATATGATACAAAGGCTGGAGAAAAGCCATACAAATTGGAAATCGTTTGGAGAAATGTCTTTTTGTTTTTGTACTTGCATATAGCTTGCGTGGCTTGTGTCTTCTACCCAGTTTCCGGAAAAGTAATTTTGTTCGGTAAGTGAACTTTTTTTGTGAATATGTGAAGCTATCGAGCAAATTTCAGGTTTTGCGTATGGATTTATAAGTTCGTATGGAATCTCAGCTGGAGCCCATAGATACTGGGCGCACAAATGCTATAAAGTTACGCGTCCCTTATATTTCATTTTACTATTCCTGCAGACGATTGCGCTTCAGAATTGCGTTATTGAATGGGTGAGGGACCACAGGGTTCATCACAAGTATTCTGAGTAAGTTTTTTTTCCTAAAGTCTTCGTTTCATTAGTGCCTGGAATATAAGTCCATCATAACCACTTCTAGCACAAATGCTGACCCACATAATGCAAGTCGAGGTTTCTTTTTTTCACATATGGGTTGGTTGATGTGTAAAAAACATCCTGACGTTTTCAAATATGGAAAACGAATTGATATGACGGATCTAACATCTGATCCGATACTTCGTTTCCAGAAAAAGTAAGTCATTTTCCTAAGAATGCCATCATAGCCAACTTTTTTTGTCCTTCAACCAAGGTATTACGTCCCGCTGGTCCTGTTTTGTACATTCGCCTTACCAATTACGATAAGTATGTACTTTTTCAACACACCATTCTGGTATGCATACCACTGGCACATTTTGCGATATGTAGTTTCGTTGCATATAACTTGGAGCATCAATTCAGTGAGTCATATTTGGGGCAGCAAACCTTTTGAAAAGTTAGTGGAATCAGAAATAACGGAACGTAAATAAAAGGACATTTTGTTCACAGGGACATAAAACCAACAGACACTTACGCTATTGGCTTTATGGCTTTTGGGGAAGGCTGGCATAATTATCATCATGTTTACCCCTTCGACTACAAAGTGTCCGAACTTCCTCGCTACTGGTGCAATTTTACGATTCCTTTCATAGATTTCTTTGCGTGGTTAGGATGGGCATATGACTTGAAAACGGTTTCGGATGATATGATAAGACGTCGAGTTTTGCGCACCGGAGATGGAAGTCACCGACATTCGAAAGAAGCTGCTAAGCAAAAAACGCAAAATGAATTGATAGAGGAAGAAAATAACAACATCAACGAAGAGGAAGAAGAGCGCCTTAAACAAAATGTTGCCCGAATTAGGGACCATTATTGGGGCTGGGGTGGGTATCCGATAACGATGTAATTGCAGGAAAATGATATCAATTCTTTTCAGGCGATAGTGACATGCTGGAAGAAGACATCAATGACATCCGAACAGTAAATCCTAAAACTTGTGCTGAGTAGTGTACTTTAATTGTAGATTTTTTGTCATGAGATTAACAATAAAATTAAATTTTTGAATAATTTGAGTTTTTCGAAGCAACCAACAAATGCTTCAAATAACTTATGCCGTATATGAAAGAATTTCGTCGCACACGACTTGTATACACATTTGCATACAAAATTATCGTTACAAAGCGTGTACTCTGGGTACAGGAAAACAATTTCTGAGGTCTGTCAAAATTACACAAATGCATGTGAGCGTGAAAGGCGTGAAACGAAACGCTAAAATGTACGTGTTCATTATATTTAATTAAAATTGAGTTAATTTAAAAAATGCGAAATTACGTTACATTCTAAATCTAAAACAAAATATTGACGAAAAATATTCATTATCGCCATAATGTTCTTATACTTTTACTTGTAAATAAACGTAAATCTATTAAAAACCGGAAACTACGTTAGCCCCGTACGATTTTTCGTTAGCCCCGTACGATATTTTTCGTCATAACTGCAAAGGACTGTTATGACTTTCAGTGCTTAAAGCAATAATATTTTAAAATAAAAACATTCATTTCAAAGGTAAATATATTACCTACCCTTAATGAATAAGTTTTAATAAATATTGCTAAAAGTAATTAAATGGTGATCATATTTTAAAGTTTCTGTCCACATAAAAGATCTTTGGTGTGAAATGTGAAATAACGGAAGTCTTTTGAATATTATGTTTTTCAGACTTAAACACTTTTTGTTCGCTGTGCCTCTGTTGTTCGTACAAATTTGTGATTTTCGGGCTTTCTACCTGGGTTTCCCTGAACTGTGTTAACATAATCCTGGGTAATTCTGGTATCCATCTAGGACCTAGATATACTTGAGGCGATTTGCGCGCCAAATGGTGCAGTGATCTCGGTAATGACTTGCGTTGTTTATCCCTAAATAAGAGTCAAATTTGAATCAAACTCAATGTGGCTAATTGCTAGGGAGTTACACAATATTTTGCTTAAATTTTGTCAGATTTGTCCTAGATTTAATAATTAGTTTTGCATATATTTAAGTACTTCGGCCTGATTGGAAATTCGAATCAGGTTTAGACAAATTTTGCCCAGATTTGGCCAAATGTAGATCAGGTTTGGCCAGGTTTGGCCTAATTTGACTCAAATTTGGCAAAAATTGTGTCAAACTTGGCCTAATTTAACTCAAATTTCGCCTAATTTGACTCAGATTTGGCCATAGTTGGAAACGTGCACAGACAGACGGCCAGAGCATTCCCATAAAGAAGCTAAGTACCTTATATACACAAAAGAATAATAATTTCGCGGCAGAACTGTGGAAAAAGCTTTCACTTTACACTTAGAGAAGTTCGACCATCTTGTAGGGTAAATGCACGAGTTATCGACCATGTAGTAGTCTCCTACGAGCTCCAGTAATCGGCCAGTTTGGCCGGAGACTACTACATGGCTGATAACTGGGTGCATTTACCCTATATCGAACAGTGAAAACAGAGACGAAAGACGAAGCTGTTGTAAGTGCTATGCGCTATGTCAGTGCTCAGGTCTTGAGAAATTCAGAGTGGTTACGAATTCATAGGTCCAACAGTTTTATAGCTTTTTTTTTGTAACGAGAATGGTTATTCCCATGTCAGACGTAAACTTTTTTGCTGCATACGTTGATTGACTAAAGATGTAACCTCGTTTCGTTGCAAATAAACTTTTCTTTTAAAACCTATTAGCCGAAAATAATAATAAAAGAAAAGGCATAAAAATAGTTTCGTGCTATCGACCTGCGAGATACATAACCGCCGAATATAAAAATTAAACTAAGTTTCATAATTTTTTTTGGTGTTCGGATGCATGTATCTAACAAATTAATAATAAAAAATCATGCGAATTGCTTATTAAGCTGAATGCCACTGAAAAACAAGTCCGGTTACCGTCTAAAATATTAGAAACATGCCAACATCGGGGAAGTGATGAGTGCTCATAATTTTGGAATGGATGAGTTTTTTGGAGTTTTAGATGTGATAATTCACAAGGCAGACCTACTAAAAGCACTACCGTTTCCATTTTTTTTTTGAAGCAGGTCTGAGCCCATTGCTTATCGATTGATTGGAAATATAACTTTTCCCACCAATCTGTATTCGTTCACTGCAATGAGTCTGATGTCAAGTAAAGAAGATTTGCCATTAAGTGATTTCGGTAGCCTGTTGCTTTTGTAAATCCTGAATTCTAAGTCCACCTGAAAAAAGATTAGTTTTTGTGACGTTGTTACGGTCACTGTACTCTAAGGAATTTTCATTGGTCGGTAGTGCTTGCGCACATCAAGTCATTTTGAATTCACCGTCCAGTTTAACGGGTAGCTTCATAGCCTTAACTTTAGATCGGAATAAATTCTGTGACATTGGTGAAGGTTCTAGAATTTATTAAACTACATACTCATATTATTAACAGGGTCGTACCGACCATAATCAGTCCTGTGCGGTTCTACTCGAATGTACTCGCTTTGGCGGTTGGACCCAATTGGTCTGCAATATTCCACGGGCATTACCTGCAAATAAATCACCAATGCATCTAAACGGTTCGAAAGTATGTCAAAAACAAAGGAAACACACGCAAAGCCAAACTTTTACGTGTGAAATCTGAAAGCGCAGAAAAATTATAACGTTAGGAGGTTCCATCATTTGTGACGCATTTTTTTAATCGAAATTATTTCAAAAGAATTTTTTGCGTTCCGAGGCTTTAAGCGTCACCCAAATTGATATCAGTTGTTTTGGAAGAAGGGACGAGGACTTGCGTCACGTTTCCCTTTCGTGATATACATCAATGGAGAAACCTTAAATCGACAAAAGTTAAGCGGGAGATAGTCATAAGTTTCGTTGACAAAGGATTTTTGTAAGGAATTTTCTAACATTTTAGGAAAGATTTTCGAGGATTTTCTGGAAACATTGACAGAGGATTTTCTACATTATTTATCTGTCCCTCGATTTGAAAAGTCGACGTCGCAGCGGCTTTTCAACGAGCCCACACTCATCAAAATCGGTTGAAAATTGGCTGAGATTTCGAGGTTTGAAAATGACATGTATGGAGAATAAATTTTTCTATTGTTCTCATCATTATGGAAACTTTTTTTCTGATCTGTCGGTTTCTATCTATCTATCTATCTGTCTATTAATAATTTTCGATCTCGAAAACTAGACAGCCGATCTTCCTGAAATTTGCAGGGATTGTCAGTCTCGGCTCCAAATGAAAAATTTCATATGCCGCTTTTCCGGGAAAATTCTGGAAAAGCCGTGGCATGTGCAGAAGTGATCAATTTTGAGGGTTTTTTAGGTAATGCTCGGAGTTTTCGAATTTTAGCTTCGGAGTGACAATAGCTCGAGAGTTGGTTTCTTCGGGAAAGTCATAGAGTTTGGTCATGAGAATTTTTTGGGATTTTCAGAAATCTGCCAAAGTGACGCCATCTTGGATTTTTTTTTGGTATAAATTAGGCTTCTTTGGGTTTTCGAATTTTAGCTCCGGAATGATAACACTTAGAGAGTTGGTTTCTTCTAGAAAGTTATAGAGTTTGACCAGGAGAATTTTTTGGATCATAAGAAAATGGCTGCCAGCTGTCATAGCGGCGCCATCTTGAATTTTCGATTATACTTTTTCAGTTTTCGAATTTTAGCTCCGTGATGACACTACTTAGAGAGAGGAAACTCTAGAAAGTTATAGAGTTTCATCAGGAGAATTTTTTGATATCATTAGAAAATGGCTGCCAACTGTCGAAGTGACGCCATCTTGGATTTTTTGCTAAATTCTGTATAAGAATACCTAGACAGTTGGTTTCTTCAGGAAAGTTATATGAATTAGTGGGAAGAATTGGTTACACGAAGTGTTGCGAAGGTAGCCAAAGGTGTCATGAAGTGTTCCGAAAGTAGCCGAAGGTGACACGGAGTGTTCCGAAGGAAGGCGAAGTTGACACAAAGTATTCCGAAGGTAGCCGAAGGTGATATGAAGTGTTCCGAAGGTAGCCAAAGGTGATACGACATTTGTGAAGCAATTTTTTTAACAAAACGTAATTTAACGTAAGGAAATTAAAACTTTGAACACAAGATTCCATTCAAACAAACTTCTGCGTATTATCAGCGATAGCGTCACCTCAAGCGATATCATTCATTTTGGAAGCGGACTTTCGGACTGCGTCACACTTTACCTTTTAAGAGGTTTTTGTTGTGATCTTATCCATCCAATTTTATTTGTATAATGCAGGAGAAAATATTTCGTATTTCGCTTTTTTCGTGCCGTTACACTACATACTTTTTTTTTTAATTGTTCTAATGTTGGTGTAGGTCAAAAATTTTCGGCGTAACAGACCAATGATATTTGAATGCTTTTAACATATGTTTATTATATAAAACTGGTTTGAAAGTTTAATTACATACAAGAAATAAATTTTCGCCTTTCGGTTACCTCAGTTTCGGTCTGCCGTTATAAAATAAATCAAATCATCGTTAAATAGTTTGCTTAATTTTACAATTTGGTGGAAAAGAGAGTACACAGTTTCTGATAAGACAATCATAGGCGCGCCTATGCCCATGTGCAATTATGTCCAATGAAAAAAAAAACTTTTTTGAAGAGGTTTAACTGATCCCAAGCAGCAATTCTGAAAACCATAAGTTATTAGTTGCCACAACGTTTGGGTAGAGTTCCGAAAACCGTTGACCCAGTGGATTATACTGCTCAGAAATTATCTACTCTTGTTGAATGCATGTGTACAGAAAATGCTCACATTTCCTACAATTGTCTTTGTTGCTGTATTTATAACGTGTACAAAGTACACGCATTAAGTACGCAGACGAGAGTACACACCTTTCTGTGAACTTACTGCGTATGTGCTGTGCACGTACTCACACAATTCGATACGCATACTGTGTACATCGAAAAACCGTATTCAGAAGTGTCAAGTTTTGACTAAAGGGTGAGGACGAGTAAATATGCCGAGTTATAAAGTAAACTTTGTTATTCAACCGTCTTAAGACTGTTGTGTAACAAAAAAATTAAATTTCGGTGATCAATACAAAATGAAATTGAAACATTTTAGTTGATCCACGGTTACAGAGCAGCTTCGCAACCTAGGTTATTTTATAGTCTGACATTAATTCTTCCTCAACAGTTATCACAACGCTACCCAAACTTTGCAACCTAATTGCAACTGTGATAGGAAATCTTTCGAGCGTGATTCCCAGAAGATGTCCTTATCAATGACCCTAATTTGCCTATAATTCCTCAGCGCATTCGCAGTATTCGAGCTTTCGTATGCATTACACCCGTGCGCCGGCGTCAGTCGCGCAGATCGCCGCCGAAAAATTCGAAATCGGCTAGCCAATAACGCCGCCGCCACAGTGCCAGCGGTCTTAATTATATAACTTCTCAGGAATTTGAGATAGAAATTTTTTGTCTTCAACAGAGTTGTTCACCATGAAATGAGGATCAACTTTACTTAAGGAACTTTTTTTCTAGCAATTATATTTCGTTCGTGAAGACTGCTTTTTTCGGAAAGTTCGACTTCAGGATTCAGTAACTTCTGAAATATAATGATAGAAAAAAAGTCATGGTGAACAACTTTGCTGAAGACAAAAAATTTCTATCTCAAATTTCTGAGCAGTTATATAATTAAGACCGCTACATTACCAAAATGAGAACTGGCTGCGAACGTTTCTGCCTGAAGTATACTGGAAGCTCTCTCCTGTCATAGGTTCTAGGGTCAATACCCCAGCCTCCACTCCATTAGAGTTTTTGATCCATCTGTAAAACAAACGAGTCCATCCGTGGACAGACTGTCTGGCTAACCTCTCAGCCATTTTAGTCTATCCAGTATGACAGCCTCGTAGTGCTTCACAAAGGTAATTTCCGGTTTTATCCGGTCCCTGGGCATGTTAAAAATAGGGTTGGCTATTGCCCCTCTGACGTGCACTTACTTTGTGCTCTGTATTTTCTTTACATAACGTGGTTTCGCAAGTATAAGAAATCTTTCTCGTCTGATGAGTCCAACGAATTAAACAGAAAATAGTTTGCCTTGAAATTTGTTAGTCAAAAGTACAAGTCAAAATGGCCGCCGGGTTGGACGTGTTTCGGTTTGCCCTGTGTAAGTTTTATTTATTTTTGAAATTTTGCGTTCGGTCCGGGATTTTCTTTTCTTTTAAATAATTAGTTTTGTTAATTGTTTTTGTGTCGAGTGCCGCATCACTCAGGTCATTACGCGAATTTTGTTGTTCTTTTTTCGTGTTTCATTACAACGTGATGGAATATGCAACGTGGCAGTCAACTGCTCGGTTTCCCTTATTTTTCACCTTCTCCGTTGCCCATTCTGTAGCTTTGGATTGTTTTCTGTGCAATAGGCGCGTTTTAATATGAAATTTGTTGTTTTTGGAACTTCAATTACATTTACATTTTAGCTTCCGAATGGCGTCTGGGTAACATAACCTCAATGTTGTGTATTTTTCGAATCATCGCTTTGCAAAACAATCAATTCAATACTGTGTACTTTATTTGTCGTTCTCGGCATCCTCCTTCTGATAAGTGTTTATGGTCATAATTTCGGTTGATGACTTCGCTATATGCATAGCAGTCGGTTTGGCAAAAATGTAAACAAACGGATACATTGCATTCCAAACAGCCCTTCTTGGTGTCCATTAAAACTTGTACTTCCGGTGCGGCTCGGCTTACCAGGCCGTCCCACTGTATTCATTCTCGGTAAAAACAATTACACACAGCCTCGGACGGGTGTTGGATACGGGGTACGACCAACGCTCGACTTGACAGGTACCCCATCGTTGACGGTCAGGCAATGCAAAATGGTTGATGGTTTGTTTATTGGGAGTCTAAACGTTAATGGGGGTTTTCGGAATCACAGGGAGGAATTAGTGGATCTGGCAAAGGACTACGGTATAGACATATTGGCGTTGAGTGACGTTAGGACGAAGGGACAGACGGAAGAGCACGTAGGCGGGTATAAGGTGTTTTTGTCCGGGGTTCAGTCTGGTAGGGCAAATTGGGGGGTTGGAATCGCAATCAGGAAGGATGTTCGTTTCGTAAATGAAAGGCTGATGTGGGTCTCTGTAAAGTTAGCGGGGGGAATTTATCGCCTGGTTAGCGTATATAGCCCTTGCGAAGGCAGTGATGCTGCTGGCTTGGACATTTTTTACGAACAGTTGGGGGACGTGGTTAGCAAAAAGGGAAATGAATCTCTGATTTTGATGGGGGATTTTAATGCAAGGATAGGAAACTTTAAAAACAGCTCAGGTTATGAAAGGGTAGTGGGTAGATTTGGGGAAGGAACTCTGAATTCAAATGGTAAACGGTTGTTAGATTTTTGTGATTTCAATGGGTTAGCAATAACCAACTCTTTCTATAGGCACAAATGGATCCATCGGGATACGTACGTCAAGGAGGGTTTGGATCACAAATCCATCATTGATTACATGATTATAGAACAGGACAGGAGACAGGTGGTCAGGGACACACGTGTTTTCAGGGGTTTCACTTTTGGTTCTGACCACTACTTTTTGGGTACCCATCTGTCGGTTGGGAAACTCTGTCAGACTAAAAGGGAGAAGGTGGTAAGTCGCAAATTTCGTGTGGGCAAATTTAGGGAAGAGGCAGTAAGGTCTCGTTTTATGGCAAAATTCGCCGAAGGGTTTGAGGGGCTTCCAGCTGACTGCGGGGACATTGGGACTGAGTGGGCGAATTTTAAGAAATTTATCTTGGGTGCGGCTGAGGAATGTCTGGGCAGTGTCACTAGCGGGGGTCGAAACAAAAAAACGGGTTGGTGGAACGCCGATATCAGGGATGTTGTATTGTAAAAAAGGAAACTTTACTTGATCTGGTTACAGGACAGGACGGCGGAGAAGTGGGATGCTTACAAGGCTTGTAGTAAACTGGTTAAGGATCTAGTCATTGAAGCGAAGGACAGGGAGGGGAAGAAGTTTGGGGAGGAATTGGAAAAGGCAGGTCGAGGCAGGAGTAAGAAATTTTGGTCGATGATTAAGGACATTAGGCGCGGTGGCGTGAAAGAAGGATGTGGTAGCATTTTAGATAAAGGCGGCGAGTTAATTACAGATAAGGGTGAAGTCTTGAAGGCTTGGCGGGATTACTTTCAGGATTTATTTACATCTGTCAATCTGGTAGAAGAAAATGGGAGGGAGGCGGGTCCTAGCTTGGAGGTGGAGGAGGAAATTACACTGGATGAGGTGTCCCGGAAGGTCGGCAGATTAAGGGCAGGAAAATCCGCAGGGGTGGATGAAAGTAGGACAGAATTTATTAAATATAGCGGATCAGGTGGGATCCAATGGCTTTGTAGGATTTTCAATTTGGCCATGAGGTCTTCTACGGTACCTGCTGACTGGAGCTTCGGTGTTATTGCTCCAATTTATAAGAAAGGCAACCGTAAGGTTTGCAGTAATTACAGGGGGATATCGCTCTTGAGCGTGGTAGGTAAGGTGTACGCGAGTGTACTTGTTGACCGGGTTAGGAACATAGTGGAAGGTGTACTGGATGAGATTCAGGGTGGTTTCAGGCCTCTGAGGGGGGATCAGATTTTCTGCCTCAGGCAGACTATCGAAAAGCTTTATGAAAAGAACAGGGACATGTACCTATGCTTCATCGACTTGGAGAAGGCATTCGACCGGGTACCAAGGCAGAAGTTGTTCGGGGTTCTTAGCGAGTACGGTATCAATGGGGGCTTACTGCGTGCCATTAAGAGTATTTACTCAGAAAGCAGGGCAGCGGTAAGAATAGACGGCGAAATTAGCGAGTCTTTCGAGGTTAAAGAGGGCGTTCGTCAGGGTTGTTGTCTTTCCCCGCTTCTGTTCATAATTTTCATGGACAAAATCATCAAGCAGGCGAACTTGCAGGGAAATGTCAAGGGGGGTGAGGTAATAATGAAAATTCTGGCCTATGCGGATGACTTGATTCTGTTGGCAGATAGTACCGCGGAGTTACAGGGTGGGATTGACTGCCTGAATGCTGCATGTGAGGAGTATGGGATGAAGATAAGTGTAGGGAAAACTAAGGTTATGCATATAGGCAAAGCTCGGAAGGAGATAGCTTGCAATTTAAATGGGGAGGAGCTGGAGCAGGTTTCTGAATTCAAGTACTTAGGAACCATTTTTTCAGAGGATGGTAAGTTGGTTAGGGAATTTGAGGAAAGGAGGAAAATGGGAAAAGCGGTGGTCAGTCAGTTGAGGTCGCACGTGTTCAACAAGAAGGAATTAAGTAGCGAAACGAAGTTAGCTATTCACAGGTCAATATTCCGGCCGACGATTCTGTATGGTAGTGAGAGTTGGGTGGATTGCGGATATCTAGTGCATGACCTGGAGGGTTCTGATATGAGGGTTCTTAGGAATATAGCGAAAGTTAATAGGAGGGAGCAGTGGGATAATCATATCAGGAACGACGACATTAGGGAAAACTTAGGGATTGCGTCAGTGGAAGAGGAAGCAAGGGCCAGTCGTCTACGTTGGTTTGGGCACGTTCAAAAGATGGGTAATAACAGGTTACCGAAAAGGATCTTGGGTGCACAGGTCCCGGGTGTTAGGCCAAGGGGTAGACCAAGGAGAAGGTTTATAGATTCAATTAAATCAGATTTAGAAGTTAGGGGACTTTCTCTGGGCGAGCAAACCATCTACTTGGCAGGCGATAGAAGGGCATGGAGGGCGATAGTTCACCATTCTGGGGTTGTGACATAAAGACCTCACACCGGAGGGTAATAATGGTCTATAAAGTTTGATGATGATGATGATGATGATGATGAAATTTGTTGTCTCAAAGTAGTTTCAAACTTTGACAAAATATATTTTTTTAAATTTTCATTTATTTTAAATACACCGCCGAATGCGCCGCCGCCAATAAAAAATTTGACGCGTGCCGAAGCGAGCCGCCGGTAAACATACTCAACCCATGTAAGCCGCCGCCGACACCTAGAAAAATTTTATGTGCTGCCGCTGGAAAAAGTTGACCGGCGCGGCGCACGGGTCTAGTATGTATCGTTCACACCCTGTAAAAGATGTGATACAATTTGAATTGTTATCTTATTCTGTTTTTGCAATTCCTTCGATAATAACAATCCTCCGTTACAACCCATCCGGGTCAGAGGCTAGATCATTTTACTTACTAGTTCCGCAATATTTGTGAGCTTTCGCTCATATGGATTCTTCTCGGAGATCCTTTCGTTACTGAAGTTACAGTTAAAAGTCAGTGGTAAATTGCACACAAACCTAGTGCCATCTAAGATGTACTAGGTGCGGAAACTAGTAGGGCTTAGAATGCCGGTTCGCCCCGTCAGTGTGTTTTACCGGCATAATTCCTTCGGTTGTATTTAAATTCCGCAAAGAATTTCTTGCATGCTAAGACACTTTTGTTTGTAGCCCAGAAATCGAACTATTGACGTAATTTTCTATTTTTTTTTTCCTTTGCCTACCTTTGAATTAGCTAGCCGGACACGATTAGTTTTTGTAGAGTGCTTGTCTCTCACACTACATTACGTTTCCTCCAGTAGGTTCACCGAGTTTAAAAAATGCTTAAACATCCCGGATCCGAGGCGTTTGATCTTTGAAAACTATTTGCAAGAATGAAGGTCTGTATTTCCACATATGGTCTCTAACAGGTCGCTGATTTCTCGGCGCGATGTTTCACCACTGTAGAAGAAAATTTTCGTATGATTTGAGCTTTAGAACAAGTTCTCCTTGAAAAATGTTTCAAGCCCATAACATACTGGTGCAAAAAATTAATTTTCTCTGAATATCGACAGGCCGATTATAAGACTTTCAATGCAGAATTCTCTCTCAGAGTTCGTGTTCAAGTATTTTCTATGGAGTAAACATCAAAAATTTAAATCTACCGCCCAACTAACCCAGTTTCGAAAATTTGCACTCTCGACTGGGACGATTAATTCTCGAATATATCGACTGGACACATAAAGCAGCTCTCTCTACTCTAATTTTCATTGACATTGGCATCGTTGTCAGCCTGACTATTTCTTTCACATTCTGATTTCATTGAAAGTAGGTAACAGTTTTTTAGCTAAGAAATAATTCTTCAAAATTTCGATCATCCTTTAAAATTTTGTAGTTATTTGAATTTTATTGCAAATGTAATTCAATTGGTGATATGCAAGTTATAGAATTTACACGAATTTAATTTGTAAAAAGTGTGTTTCTTGTAATATTTGTTGCGTGACTCTGATCCGGTTTCATGCCTATATTTGAAAATGTCTGCACGTGTAATTTGTCTTCACCGCAAAACATGTGAATATTTTGATTTGAAGAAAACAAATTCCATGTGTTGGAAACTTTTGTACATTTTGTGCCAAAAGCCACTTTTTGAATTTGTTTAGTACGACGAGTACACAACCTAAAAGTTTGACAAAGTGTTGCACCAAAATTACTTAAAAAAGTTTTCAAAATACGCCGCCGTGTAAAATTTATAACCTAAAGCATTCAATTAAAATGATGAGAGAGAACTATGCACCACTCTGAATCGCTCTGTGGATTTTTCTTGCTGAATCAAAAAACTAAAAATTTTATACGAACATGTTGATCGTCAATGAATTCATTTGTTTTATTTTCTCTTTCAGGTTGGATAAGATTTCTTCTCTGAGGTGAGTTCTAAACACTGGAAATAAATTACGTCCAAATATATCAGGCTAAAGTGTTGAGAAATATATTCTTTGTGTAAATTTTTTTTTTGTGATGCGCTGCTTACCACATGGTAACAACAACATCGATTTTTCGTTTTTCATTAACTTTCTTATATTCCAGCACAGTCGATATAATAAAATTGAAAACATAATCGTCTTGAATGTACGGATCGATGTATCGATTCCCGGAAAAGACCGATGATGTGATTTCAGATCAATTGTTTGATTTCGTTGCTAGGTCTATCCATCACCGGACAACAAAATGGGAGCGTACCGTTACATGCAAGAATTGTATCGCAAGAAGCAGAGCGACGTATTGAGATATTTGCTTCGTATTCGAGTATGGCAATATCGTCAACTCACAAAGATGGTTCGATCACCAAGACCATCGCGACCGGACAAAGCTCGTCGCTTAGGATTCCGCGCCAAACAAGGATACGTAATTTACAGAATTCGTGTACGTCGTGGAGGTCGCAAGCGTCCAGTGCCAAAAGGTTGTACCTACGGCAAACCAAAAAGCCATGGTGTGAACGAATTGAAACCAACACGCCGATTACAATCGGTAGCTGAGGTAATTTTATCTTCCAACCAATTTTATTCCGTCAATCCATTTTATGATGATAACCAATATTACGCGTCGTAGTCTCTGTGACGAACCAACTTATGCCTTTCTTAGATGTCTGAAAAACTAACGTTCTGCAATCATCGTTAACCAATTTGTTGGTTAGAAACTAAAGGTGAACATTTTCTATGATTTCAGGAACGCGTCGGTCGTCGTCTTGGAGGTCTACGTGTGCTCAACTCATACTGGGTGGCACAAGATTCGTCATACAAATATTTCGAGGTGATTTTGGTAGATCCATCACACAATGCCATCCGACGCGATCCAAAGATCAACTGGATCTGCAAGGCTGTTATGAAACATCGTGAGATGCGTGGTCTTACATCAGCTGGAAAGAGTTCACGCGGTGTTGGAAAGGGATACAGATATTCACAAACAATTGGTGGATCACGACGTGCTGCCTGGAAACGCAAGAATCGTTTACATTTGCGAAGAAAGCGATAAGGTGTTTTATTTTCGCCGAATATCGTGGAATTTTTTTTTCATTTTATGCATACGCAACGCATGTGTATCTTGTGGAAATAAAATCTCTTTAAAAGAAATTTTCATGTTTTCTTCTTTACCACGACGTCCTATTACAAGATTTACAATATCATTGCGAAGAAAATCATAAACACGCAAAAATATTCCTATCAACTCGAACCTACTTGTGTGCTTATTGTAAAATTGTGTAAAATTGCGAATTCAGAAACCAACCAGCCCGGATGGCTGCCTAGAAGACTCTACTGATTCCCGTAAATTCCTGAAATTGATTTTCCTGAAAATAAACGCTGCACGTGGTTCGAAAACTTATCTACGAGAACAGGTTAGATAGACTTGCATACATTTGAAACTGAAAAGTAACGGTGTACAGCATTCAAATCTATACGAAAATAATTTTTGGACCTAGAAACCCACAATGCGCTCAGTGGCACATTGTTACATCGACAAAAATGTATTTCTCAACGTCCTTTTCAGCCACTTTAAATTATTTTTTAAGCTTCGCGGCAATTTTATAAATTTTCTTTCGATTTTGGACTTCTGCATGCAAATTTTTTTGTGTGTATGTTTTGGACGATTGTTCTTAGGCTTTGCTCGGTCTAAAACTCGCGAAATTGCCTAAAATCAATCGTCCAAAACAGACATACAAATAACTATTTTACGTCTACCATCCAAATTCATTTTTCCGTATGAGCGCAACTACTCCATCCCAAATAACAAATTTGAAGATACAAATTAATTGCAATTTTTTTTGCTTACATTTTCGAAATGTACAATATGCTGGTAGTTCTGATTCAAATAGATGAAAAATTAATAGATTTCAACTACTGCCGCTTTGTATAAGAAACGTAGTGCGAACGGAAAAAAAAATCTTTGGTAAAGTCCATACAAAATTTCTGGTCTCTTTCACACGAATTTCTTATTCAAATTAGGGCAGAACTTTTTTCTCAATTTTGCATTTCATGTATCAAACCACGTGGTGTCACTTTAAAATACGTGATTGGGCAAATGTCAAATTATTCATTTATCAGTGTGTACGATGACAATTTACTGTGTATACCACACATAAACCTAACAACAAACAACGATGCGAAACCACTACAGAGCGGGAATAGTTGAGATTCAAACCGGATCTAAACCGAAATTGAATAAAAATAGTTGACGGAACTACTGAAAGCAAAAAGGAAAGCAAAGATGTGAAGAAGTGCACGAGGTTTAAACTTACTCTTCCGTCAAACGTAGTGTGCGCGAATTTTCTTAAATTCCTGTTGTTTTCAGAAGTCTTCAAACTTCATGAAACGATTGCGCGGGGGTTTACAAAGCGAGCGGCAATTTTTTAAAAATGTTGTAAAAATGACACTCTTGACGATAAGTTGAAGGTGAACAACAGAAAATTGTAAGAAGACATCGATCCAATCGGTTGGTATTGGAAGTCTGATGTTTGAATTAAAGTACATAAATAATTAAAGGCAAAAAATGGATAAGTTCACACAGTAGTTGGTTGTTTCCAACACTTAAGGAGGATTAATTGTTTCATTGACCCCTTTTCGGGTGGGTCAGATCCCCTGACCATTTACAATTTCGTTATAATAATTCAAGGTAGTGTTGGGTTGACTGCATGACTTGTAGGTTTCTGGTACAAGGTTCTTAGTAACGTAGTAATCAGAAACGATGACATCAGGGAAAATTTAGGAGCTACGTCAGTGGAAGAGGCGGCAAGGGCTAGTAGCGTCCATGGAAATAATGATTTCTTCTCGGAAACCGACCGAAAATTTCCCGGAAATCAAAGTTGTTTTACTTTCCCGTTTTACTCATATTCATTTCCCATAACCTCGATTTCCCGGGAAACTATATTTTTGCCAAAAGCTTTCCGGAAATACGTTCCCAGGTTCCCTTGTAATTTCCAATTTCCATGTACGGTTAGTCGTCTGAGATGGTACTATTACGTTAAAAAATGGGTAATAGCAGGCTCCCAAAGAGGATATTGAATGCACCGGTAGACTAAGGAGAAAGCGCCACTTCACACGGACAATCCGGACATTTGCCTGGGGCGCAGCGATTAAGGGGCGCAAAATTTTAAGTGAGCGAAGATAGAACCTATCTTATGAATTTGGACAATAGCTAAAACAAACGTTTTTGAGTGAAATATAAAAATGCACAACGAACGAAACTTACATTGAAAAAATTTCGTTCGCTTTGGTCGGCATGGCAGGAAACATGAGCAAATGGCTTGGAACTAACAAGCATTTTTGCGAACTTTTTGACACCACCCCTCTCCCCCTTGTCTGCAATGTTCCATACAAATGAAGATTTTTTTGTATGAAGTGTCTGTTTTCTTAGACCCCCTCTCCCCCCAACTCAGACGTCATTTATGAACGCTCCTCTACTCGTCTTCCATGAAGAACAGGCAAATAAAAGATTTCAATCTTTCAAGGGTATAACCACAAAACGGTCAAGTCTGTTAGTTTCTTCCTTTAAAGAATAGATGCAAAGGCAGCTTCAAAAGGAAACACAAACCGGCACTGATCTTATACGAAACGTTGTTCCTTTTAAGTTCTTAGAGTTTTTGGTTTTACTCAATTTTTCAATCGATATCAATCCTCGACGGAGGATAGAAGTGTATAGAGTGTGGTCCATGATCATGGTCCAGCTCATCTTGAAAACAGCAAAAGACGTAAATTTCAAATCACACGCCGTACTGTAGTCATATTGTTGAAAAAAAAACTTAGAGAAAATCAGCGAAGAATTTCAATTAATTTCTCCGAAAATAATCAAATTAGCGACAAAGTTAAACAAAACAATCGCCGAGAATTTCTTGTTGAATTTTGTCGCTAATTTAATTTTTTTTCATCGAATTTCGACGAAAATATTCGCTGATTTTCTCTAAGTTTTTTTCCTTATGGCTGCAGCGTATATATGTTTTTCACTAACTACTTGGTTATAGATGTACTTCCTGCTTTGAAATCCTGACTTTCAGTCAATAGAACAACACTTTATATCAATTTCAGTGTTAAGCTTCCAATAAAAGGCTTTCGTCCAGTAAATGTCCTTTTTTCTGTTGTTAATTTTTATTTAATTTCCGAGCTATCGCTACACGAAAGACTAAAGTACATTACTTATCGCTGAAATTCGATACTTACCTTGCAGTATAAAAGAACCAAAGAAAAGATTTTACTATAAGACAAACCTACTTCTCGCAATAATTGACAGTCGTTATTAACTGTAGCCTAGAAAGTTGAGTGAGGTCACCTCTTCTCGTGGAGTAGTTTCACATATGAGAGGATGTGAAATGGAGATTCATACGTTTATGCGCAGCCCGTAAAATACATTTCTCCAAAGTTGATTCCGTACTATCGAAGTTTCAAATCCAAATCACATGCAAGTACACTGCTATTCGAACACTTCAAAACATCGGTAAATGTTCCACAAAATCTGCTCTAGGAAAACTCCCGTATTGAGGACATTTTGATTGAGTGCGATAAAAATGAGAGAACTGCGCCCAATTTGGTCTACTGTGATTTGTCGTTTTGAAAGAAAATTCTTTCGATTCTACACATGAATATCGCACTTTTTTCTTGTAAAGTGATAAAGCATATAGGTGGAGAGGGAAGGTTTGACGAAAGTGTACACGTACACCGTGTATAAGGGTGAACAAAATCCCAATTTTTTGTAAACAAACTTTATGGACGAAATCTTACGTTCCCTATGAGAAGCGTTCAGGGCTGGGAAGGATGTAAGAGTTTAGGGTTTTGCGCTTAAATTCGTGCAAATATTTTATCATAATTCATTACGATAAGTTTGTGTGTAAAATCAATCTAAACGTAAACATTAGCTACATGACATGACATTACCTGTTTTGCTTATGGCAAGCCATTAGGCGTATTTTTAAATTTGTTCTTCTCTCAAATATAGTAATAAATTGTAATAATTACTATAAATCGCTAAAATCTAATTCATTTTCCCAAATTACGGTAAAACGGTGAAGTGCGTAAAGAAATTTCGAAGATGTGTGTAATCTTTATATGAACCTAAGGATGACGTTTAAAAGATTCATTTCATTGAGAAAACTATTGATTCCTTATTTTTAGACCCGTACGAAGAACGAAGTGCGTTTGCCATGGGGTTTGTAACCAGTCGAATTGAGAGAAGAGGGTAGAGGGAGCATCGATCATGGTCACTAGATGCCCAATCTGCAAACAGTCCGTCTGTCATCACGATAACTCGAGTAAAGCTTGACCGATTTTCAAAATTTGTTTTGGGTTTTTTGTACATAACTTGAGTAAATCTTTTCCGATTTTCATAAATCTTTTTTTTAATGGATAGGTCTATGAAAGCTCAACAATTTATGGAAGAAAATTTTTTGATGTTGGGCCCTGTGGCATAACTAGGTCCCCAAAAAAGAGCTTCTTGGTCCCTACGAGTTTTTTGTAAACAACTCGAGCAAATCTTTCCCGATTTTCATTAAACCTTTTTTAGTAGATAGGCCTGAGAAAGCCCATCAATTTACGGAAGAAAAATTTTTTAGTTTGAACCCTTGGACCTAGCTAGGTCTCTAAGAAAGAGTATCTGGTTGGAAGTTACGTGTTTTTGCTATGTAAATCGGGTAAATTGTATCAGATTTTCTTCATTCTTTTTCTATTTGAGAGCTAATTGAAGTCCTTATAGTATTCAAGAATAAAATATGGGTCGAATCCTATTATCAGATCCCCAATTTGGCCCTAGGTCGGTCGTAAAGTCGGCCCTAGCTAAATTTTTTTTCTATGTTTTATGTTTGCCACATCTTTTCTGACGGGTCCCTCGCTTATATTCTCTTCTCTCATTAACTGCTGTTAACAGTAGTGATCGCTTACTTACTTCGTACGGCTCTAAAAGCTCATGTCATGTAGTTTAATATTTTTGATTGTGTGCGGGGACACAAGGACAGGGGACATACGGACGAGGACACACGGACGGGGACATACGGACGGTGACATACGGAAGAGGACTTACGGACGGAGATACTCGGATGAAGACACACGGACAAATTGACCCTAATTCGCCCGTAAGACCCTGACTAACGTCTATGGAATAAGCATGTATTTGACAGGTGGAACGTTAGATTAAAATCAAGGAAACCATTTTGGATATAAATAGATGAAATTGAATACGAAAACTATGATATGATGAAGGGTGGTATTGTATTCAGGCGACCTGACGATTTTGATCAGAGGGAAGTTCGAGAGTACGTTAGGTGACAGGATGAGATACTCGCTGAAGCTAGTTGAGGAACGGTGCCGAAATAACGGCCTTAGGGTAAGCCCGGACAAGACGGAGATAGTTCTCTTTGGTAGAAGAACGTCAGGTCATGAACTTGCAAGGAAGACATTGTTCCCGGAGCGAGGGTGAAATATCTGGGAGTCATTCTCGACTCCAAGTTGAAATGGATCGAGCACGTTACGGACAAGGTACGGAAGGCTCTAGGATCTTTCTGTATTTGCAGGAACTCGTTTGGACAAAACTGGGGCCTGCCGTCCAATACATATTGTGGATGTATGTATCAAGCCTATGATGAGCCACAGCTGCGTGGTGTGGTGGCCGAGGCTCGAAATAAAGAAGGCGGTCAAAGAGCTGAACGAGATTCAAAGGCTAGTATGTATATATATTACTGGAGCTATGAAATCGACAGCTCCGGCGGCTATTGAGATGCTGATTAATTTACCACCGATCCACGTGGCATTGAAGGCGACAGCTTTTGCTACGGTGGCCGCGGATAGGTTCTCGCAGAACGATCTCTGGACTCTGGACTTCATTTCGGGACATGGGAAAATCAAGAAAGTTATAACTGAGCTTCACTGACGGTTCTAAAGCTGCAGAGGGCGCGGAAGCCGGAATATTCTCTAGGGAACCATCGATGGACATAGGGATTACCTCGGGAGATTCGCCGATGTCTTTCAGGCTGAGACTTTTGTCGCACTTATGGGAGTGGGGGAGACAGTCTCGGAAGAGACATGTGTCAGAGAAAAGAGAATGAGAAGAAGAAGAAGCGAAGAGAATGTCATAGTCTGCAGTGATAGTAAGGCGATGATTATGGCGGTTATGTCCAAGCTAATAAAAGAGTTGACGGAAACCCTGAACCGGACGGGACTGAGAAATCATATAACGCTGGTCTGGGTGCCTGGACACTCTGGCGTGTAGGCTAACGAGAGAGCAGAAGAACTTGCGAGGAAAGGCTCGGCAACACCAGTCTTATACCCATACCACACACACTCGACGTGTGTGAAAGCGGTGAAGAGTTGGGTGAAGTCGGAATTCGCTAACCAATAGTTGCCTATGGTGGAGGAATGCACACGAAGCGTTTTCTCCTGGCGCCAGAGAATTGCTAAACATGGACAGGGAACGCAACAAGAGGGTGGTGGGTGCAATCACTGGGCACTGTGCATTGAGCAGGCATCTGGCTAAAATGGGACTCTCTAATGATCCCAATTGCATCTGCGGCCTGCGCTAGATCTGTGTTTCGTGGACTTATCAAGGTCCGACCCAAACTGTTAAATCTAAAAAAATTTATATGATAAATGAATGGAAAAATCAGTGGAATGATACGAACCTTGTGAACTCTGATGTGATTAATTGGCCTAGCCTGGTCTAAATTAAACAGAATTCGTACGAACCACGGAAGATGCAACTCAATGCTACACAAGTGGGACCCTAGCAAACCTCCGCATTGTGACTACCACATAGTAGCATTTTGATTTACTATATTGTAAGAGATTGCCTAAAACGTTAATTTAATGGTAACTCTTAGACTTTTTCAACTTTGATTACGATCCCCTAAACTAGATAAACAGCATATTCGTGAAAAAACACCTTTCGACTGGTTAAAGTTAATGATACTATGTTATTGATGAATGTTAATTTTGTTGCGAACCCTATACGAGCAAATAAAATCTGGAAAGAAGCCAAAAGAACACCAAATTTCAAAAAGGTTATCGCTTAAAAAAATCTTCTGATGCAAAGAGTCTTCGAGCGGAAAATCCTTTCAGATCGTTTCTGAAAGTAAAAAAGTAATTAACTGCTTGAAACTCCCATCTTTTTTCTACATGAGAAAAAAAAGAGCTCTCTAACCAATGAACTTTTCCCTATGTGGGGCGTGTGAACGTTAGCTGCGAGTGTTATACTTACCAAATTCTTAAAGATCGAAAAGTGGATTAAAAATCTTCTTCTAAAATTCTCACCACTAACTTCGTTGAAAAGACAAAACAAGATTTCCATTTTTTCTTATATTTCTTTGCTCTAATGCATACAGTAACATGTTCATGTAAGTTTTGCCCAAGTTTACATAAAGATGTCAAACACACGATGTTGAGATATTATTATTACTTGTTTTTTGCCCCTTAATTTACTTAATTATATTTAAAGTTTTTTAGTTTTTTTGTTACTTAATATTTGTATCTTCTTGAATTACACTTTACGAAATCGATGCAAAGTTACCAATGATAATAAATCTCTGTGAAATCACTGGCATGTGTTAGAGGATTTTGGTTCTATTCACAAAACAAATATCGCAAGAAACTTTAAGTCGAGCTCGTAAAACATTAATTTTCTTTTTCTTCTTTTTTTCGATAACAAATTTTGTAGTTTTTGTGTAAGATGTGGAATACTTTGCGAAAGTTTTGGTATTTTTACGCTCTTTTTTTTAAATCGCCTAGATGTACAACTTTAATTTTTGAGTGGATCTACTCGCACCGATTAAATAAATTAATTTTTTGTTTTAACAAATAGAAAAAAAACAAATGGAAAAATCAATGAAATAATTCTCTATTTTCGATTCTCTTCCGAACATTTAACTTACGATTGCTTGTTTTTTGCAAATATTTGTTAAAACCTATTTATCACTTTATATTCTAACAAATATACAAAATAAATGTTGTGTTCAATTCAAACAGAAAAAGAAAAAAAAGAAAATAAAAATAGAAATAATTTCGTAGACGATTCCAAATTGTCCAGAAAGAAATTGTTCTCTGGATGTTGAAATCAATTTGTTGATGTTAAGTTGTTGTTGGATGAGTAGATTGAAGTTTTGAACTGCTTAGAAGGCGAATAGCAACAAGAACGCCATCATAAGACAGAAAAGACCCATAGCTTCGGACAAAGCGAAACCCAAAATAGCGTATGAGAACAATTGCTGTTTGAGTGATGGATTTCTGGCGTAGCCAATGATGAGGGAACCGAATACTGATCCGATACCAGCACCTATTTTGTTTGTTTTTGTTTTTGGAATTAGAAAAAAAGGAAAAAATTTATTTATTAGTTTATTCTGGAAGAAAATAAATAACGCTGGAGTTCATTCAACAATTACAAAGGCCCATTCAATGGTTTCAAAAAGCGAACAACATTAGAAAGGCCATCATCAAACAGAAGAGACCCATTGCTTCGGCTAATGCAAAGCCTAGAACTGCATACGAGAATAATTGTTGCTTCAGACTGGGATTTCTTGCGTATCCTTCGATGAGGGAGGCAAAAATTGTTCCAATTCCAACACCTTTTTTCATTCATATTTTCGATTTTATTGTTTTTTTCATTCGGAAAAAGAGAAATTGTTGTTAGGATGATGTATCGCTTTGCATTTGAACGCGACAAAGGTATTTTTGAATGTTTCGATGAATTATAATAAATAATAAATCAGTGATGTCTGATGGTAAGACCAGAAAGAAGGACACATGTTGCATGTGTGACAATAAACCGTCAAGCGAACGGAAAGAAAACTGCATTATACTTTGCAAGCGTTAAAGATCAAAGAGCACGTGACTGGTATTCATTTTGCATGTGTCGTTGATTTGGCGCTTTCGTTTACAAGTTTCTATTGAAACGGTCGATGTGAAAGAACTTACGATTCCATTACATAACAGCAATAGGACGTTGAAAAAATATTTAAGTAAAAAGAATCGCCGAAAGAAGATACACTTCACATACTCAATTACTCATGTTACATAAGAATTTCGTTCGCACTTTTACAACTGATTTTCACAGCATGTTAAAGGGCACTTAACAAAATAAAACGTTACGTCACACAGAAAATGGCTTTTCAGGCATGCAAAATAAATACTTTCATCAATCAATTCAAAAATTTACTCCGAATTCGTTCAACTGTAATGAGAAAATGAACATTCACTGGACTTGTAAAAGATTAGTCTGAATTGAGTTCTGAACGATATGTTCAGCCTGCACATTGCACTAAAATAGCTGGTGACAGGAGATTTCAATGGAACTCAATGAAGAGTTCCATGATTTCTTGTCCCCCTGCCTTACTGAAATTAAGTAAGCATCCGGCTGGGATGTAAACGAAATTTCTCCCACAAAACGAGAGAGTGTCCACCATGTCTCAGACCTTCCCGAGGCGTTAGTTTTGAGTAACTAGGTACTCGTATGGGTGCCCCAAATGCAAGATTTTTACAAGCCCTTGTACATGTTTCATTTAACTCAATTGTTAGTTGAAGTTTTCTTCGTCACATTCACGTTCTAACTCGTTGTACAAACGATTCGACACAATTGAAATAATCTTACCGGATCCAGCTACTCCTACTGTGGCGGCTCCAGCACCAATGAATTTGGCAGCTGAATCAATATCCCGTGTGACTGGTGTGGTCTGGAAAGACCTAACTTGTGGCAGAAGAGCCACTGGGGTCGATGATTGGGCGGCTAATGTCTGGCTTTGGCTGATAACAGCACTGCTCAATGGCCGAAGGTAAGCCTTTGTTCCATTTACCATCTAAAAAGGAAAAATGCAATCATTTAGTTATCCAGCGATAATTTGAATGAAAGCAAAAAAGTGAAAAAGATGAAGAAACCAAACATTGCACCAAAGTTCAGTGGTTATGTAACAACATCAAAAAACGGAAAATCTATTATTATCAATAGGAATTATGTAATGTCACGGAATGTCATGTGGTCTTTTATGACTTTTGGATAAATGCGTTGGTTTCAGGAGGCTGGAATCATGGAATTCAATAGAGTAAAATACTTACGATGTTTCTGGCAACTGGGGCTAGACGAGATGCAGTCGACACGAACATTTTGATAATTTGTTATTTCGTTCTGGTGCTCGGAGGATCTTTAAAATGGAAACAGAAAAATTCTTAGTTTATCACAAAACACACAATTCAAGTGAATGGAACTTGGTGTCTTTGACCAGTGAAAAATCAATTGTACCACCGATAGTTACGTAACACATAGAAAAGAATACGTAACGATTAATGACTGAATTGCACCAATGGAAATGAATTTTACGATCGGAAAACATTACAAATTGACAATTGAAGACAAATTTGTTGTATTTTATTGAATTTGTTCCACAATAACATTAATTGAGGACATTAAATTGGTATTTACTGCCTCGTTAAAGTAAAAAATGGCTGACAGCCGAAAAGTGAAAAATTCGCCCATGAATAGCGAATCGAAAAACTCTGTTCGCAAATATTAATCAAACAAATATCACTGCACGACCATTTCCAAAATATTCACAATTTCTTAGATAGAATTTTTATGATCAGATGATTACATTTAGTAATGAAATTTTTAAGATTTCTTAATTTCCACTTACAGAACTAACACAAGATTATCGGTCAACTTACCGGAGAACAATGAAGAACGATGCCACTTTACAGATAGACGAAGTTTGAAAGACCGAAAGACCAGCCCGCATTGCACGAAAATTAAGCGATTCGAAATGTCGCACGAATGGCACCGAATGTCGTTTTCGAAATGCCTATAGCCGGATATTATTTTGACACATTTTAGAAGAGTCGTACATTTGAATTGAAGCGCAGTTCTTCACATAGAGAACATTTTTTTAGATAAATAACAAAACAAGCTTATACGACGAAATGTGCGCAGTATATACATGGAAAAAAAAGTCTGCTACCAAAATGCTGAGAATATTGAGAATATTGGAAAGATGTCAATACATATATTTCCCCCATGTAATGCTGCCTATTACATGTAGGGTTCTTTCGATATTTGTGTCCACATGTAATAGCATTGTGTCCACATGTAATAACATTGTGTCCTATTCGAAAAACTCATACATACAACTAATGTCATTATAACCGTTTTACCAACATTATGGTCGAAACGGTTGAAACCGTCGAATGTTCGAATGATGTGAGTAGGTGTTCGAAAATATTACAGTCAACATGTGCACTCTCGCTTTGATCTATTCTTCAAACAAATTCGAGAAACAATTAAATGTTTATTGCGTTGTTGTGGTTTTTTGCTTGGTGGTGGGTAAATATACATGCATTGATAACTTCTTTCCATATGGAACAGCGAATAAAGTAGCATACGTTCCATGCTGTGAAAATGATTCATTTTGTGATCTCGGGAACTCACTCGTTAAATACTTCGCGTACAGCTTCAGTTCGATAAGATTCACTGATGAATTAAAAGATTCACGACAGTTTTCACCATGCGTTCAGCAAATATTTTTCGGATTTGTGATTTATACATGATTTAGGTCTTTTGGTTTGTTACACTTTACAGCAATTTCTTGTATAAAATTGTTTCAATTGAATTAACTGCTCAAAATTAGATAAATACAATGAATTTCCAGCAAGAACATTTACAAAAAAAATCTAATATTTGACAGCTCTCACAGCTTTATCCACACTTCAGTGAAACTTGACAGCTTTCACCAAGCGATTAACTGCAGTGCGTACAGCAATTTTGCGATAAGATTCACTGTGAATCGTTGAGATTAATGACAACTCTCACCATAACACGTTCAGCAAATAGTTTCTGATCAATCAAATTTTTGTTGTTAAAATGTGTTATTTCTGACAAATTTCGCATCCATATCACCGACATATGGATAGAAATTTGACACTTTCAGTGAACGTTGACAGCCCTCGCCAATTAACTGAACGAAGAAATAAGTTTTGAACCCGCTCCTGAACGAAAGAAGTCAATCTTAACGCACTCTAGTATACGCATACTTGAGAGTGACTAAATATACAGGACGTGTACATATGAAACTGGACAATAGTAGGTTTGTCACTTTCACACTAACATTGAATGATTGAGCGACATTGGCATATTGCAGAACAAGCCGATCCACTACTGCAACACTTTGAAATACGGCGATAGACTGCACGATAATAGATTAATTTTTAATTTTCAACAAAAAGAAGTTCAGACCAGGTCAAAGTGTTTATGTCGAATCACAAAACACAACCGATTTTAAAAAAGGAAGAAAAATCCTTAGCCCTAACCATGTAAACTGATTGTTACGCAAACTTATTATAATTTTTTTTTGGTCATGTGAAATTACAATGCAACTGCAGAACATACAGAAACAGATTTTAGAGATAGGTAGAAATACCTGCCAAATTGTATTCCATTTTTTGGCGTTAAGTTGACAGTACGTTTTTTTATCTTTCTTTTGTACTCATTACAAAACCAATTATGTAAATAAAAAGAAATTTTTGTAAATAAAAAGAATGATTGAGAGAATCATATTAGTTGCTTGATGAAATTTTATATACTTTAAGCAGAGACGAGAGCCGAAAAAAAATGGCGGTGGCGTCTAACCGAAGAAAAAATACTGGCGTCCGACGGATAGGTCGGCATAAGACGTTGTAAGAAACACGTTGCGAAATGGAAAACTTTTGTTTAACGATGTATTTATCATACTCGCGACGCTCTTATGATAAATTCACATCTCTTGAAAAGATTCTTCCTTTTTGCAACGTGTTTCATACAACGTTTTATGCAAAAAGTACTTGGGAGCAGAGACGAGAGCCGCCGATTTATAGCCGGCCGAAAACGGCGGCTGACGGTTTAATGTGCCGCAGCCGACGTTTTTGGTCGGCTAACCGCCTTTAGCCGCCGCCAGTGTTCCTTTTATACTGCCTTGGCCTAACACAAAGTTCCGATTGTAATTTTAAAGTTTGACTACAAGAACACTTGTTGAAATGTTGCCTCGCCACCTTGCTATACTGAACTTTTCATATTTTCATCTTAAAGAAATTAAAATCTTCCTCATCATTATTTGAAAAATTATAGGTGTTCATGTTCACCTTGCCCCCAAATCACAGAAAGATTTCATATTTTTTCTATGCAATCTGTGACAAGTGATTGTTTCTTAACATTCCGACAAATTAAAATTTATTGACGTGTAGTCGGTCGGCCTTGCAAGAAGTGACAGACCTAAGTCATCGTGAGTTCATTGTGTGTCTATCTACACCCATAGTCAAAGCAACAATTGAAAATTGTTAGATCAACAATTCGACTACACGTGAAAGTTGCATTTTCTACAATTTCGGAAAGTCAAATCAACTATTCGGAATTGCAGAAAACGCAATTTTTATATGTATAGTCAAATTGTTGGTTTTGATTGTGACACTTATTAACGCTCCTCTCTCTTTAGGTGTAGGGCAAATTTACGTCTCTCCATGTTGGGTTAATAAGTGTCACAATCAAAGCAACAATCGAAGATTGTAAAACCAACAATTTGACTATACATAAAAATTGCGTTTTCTGCAATTTCGAATAGTTGATTTGACTTTTCGAAATTGTAGAAAATGCAACTTTCACGTGTAGTCGAATTGTTGATCTAACAATTTTCAATTGTTGCTTTGACTATGACACTTATTCACGCTCCTCTTAGGGACGTTAGCAAGTGTCATAAATCAAAGCAACAATTTGACTTACAATTTCGAATAGTTGATTTGACTTTTCGAAATTGTTGAAAACTACCTTATTCTCACATATAAGTATGTTGGTTTCACAAATTTCGAATATTGCTTTGATTATGACACTTGCCAAAGTAACCGCTATTTTTTGAAGTGTATAACATCGCAAACATTGCACATTGAACTACGACTATTCGGGCTTAACGTTACTATCGCAATGTCAAATGAAAAATGAATGAAATGAAAAAATGAACACAGCACTGTACTACGATAGTTCGTTCGATAAGTAGCCTAGTGTAAGAACTCAAAAGTGTTCATTGTATTTGATGAGTTTTTTTTTTGTTTTCAAAATGTTCAATGTTTAATTGTTTGTTTCAACGGCTGGCGTGCTACTACGTCACAGTATAGTGAACATAGTACATAACACTAAGTAAGGTTATGTAAACAGCCTGTAACCAAGGGCGATTACAGAATCTCGTCTTTTCGGCTCGATTTTGTAAACTTGTTTACGGTTGTTTAAATGACCTCACTCATAATAAACCTCCAATTTGTTATTTTAAGCGTCTGATCGTTACGATTGATATAATTTAAAAGTGAACTTTTGTCATAGTTGGGTTAGCATTCTATCACCAGTGTTGCGCTGATATCACATGTTCTTTTGTCTTACGGGATGTCATTTATTCAACCAAATTCATCCAAAATTCATAATTACCGAAGAAGAAACAATCGATTTGTAACTCGATTCGGCCATGCAACGCAAATTTGTCGATGTTGCCGAATCCTATAACAAACTGAAAATTAAAAAACGGCATCTATAAAATGTAGACGAAATTCAAAAACTCCAAAAAATTGTGTATACATTCGATGTAAATTTTTATAGTAAGTGACACCCTCGCAAGGTTACGGAAATCAGCAACATTTCCTGTTCTTTAGATTTTTCAACAATTCGGAAATATTTGAAAGAATGGCTTTGCATAGTAGCAGGGCGGCATGTGATTTTTTTCGCTAAAATAGTGAAAAAGTGAGTGATTTTGATGAAAATAGTTGATTTTTAAATTTCAGTCACTATTGGTCGCACCGAAAAAGTAACCAAATAGTGAGTGAAACGGTTGAAAAAATTACACGTTTCTGGCTCAATTATGTCACTATTTGTTTCCTCTAATGTTATACATAAGGGAAAATCCAGTCAGCTATTTTTTCGATTCCTCCCCGCTTCCTTTGCAATTTCTCATATCCAATCCCACCCGCTGCCTCTAAAGGTTTACTATTAATCAAACCACTGCCTAACACAACCACCAGTGATTAAATTTGCTTTTGTAAAAAATGCCGATGTTACATCAGTTTTTATTTTATTCAAACCCCCCAAGTATACTTTCTTCTGGCTCTTTTCGACAAACGCCTCATCCCAATGGAAGTTGAAGGATTTTTCCCTAAGTAGTGTGAAAGTTGTGAAGCCGCTTCTAGCTATTTTACAATGTCCGGAATATCATTATCAATATCATGTTGCAAGCCACCAAGTTACCTTTATTACCTACACACAAAGAAAAGATACAATTGCGGCATTTTTATTGTTTTTTTTATACTTGAGCGTAACTTTCTTATATTTGCGGGGAATAAAATCGTAAATAAAGGTTATCAATTATAATTATAATTGCAGTGAATATAACTTCTTTATTATATTCACAGTGATTAGGTTATGCTCGAAGCAATTATAATGCAAAATTTTACACTGGTAGATAGTATAAGAGTGAAACTTGTATTGGTAAGAAACAAGCATATTCCTCACTTATTCACAACTAACATGAAAAAAGAGAATTATATTCACGGTGATCACAATTATAATTCCACCCAATATAATTTATAATTGCAGTCAATATGACAGACGTTTCAATTCTATATTTACTGCGAATATAATTTTTATTTCTACATTTCGTACGATTACAAATTGTATTTGAGTGTCGTTACAAATGCCGCAATATCTTTTCTTTGCGTGTAATGTGAAAGTCGTCAATTATATCATTGAGTCTGCTGTTACACCACAGTCGAAATTTTTTACTTTAAAAATTATTTTATTCAAAGATTTTGAATGAAAATCACAAATTTTCAAGAATTTCGTCGAAAATAGTTGGAAATAGTGAGCAAAGTGAGCAAATGTCGAAAAAGTGACTCACTCTAGCTTCTTTCAAGAAAAAGTGGAAAAAGTGAGAATAGTGAGTCACATGCCGACCTGAGTACACATTTGAAATTGTTTTTACAAGTTAATAAGCTTATACGAATAAAATTGCTTCGGGGGTGCGCGCACTCCTTCAACGTTTAGTTCAGCTACTGTAATGATTTCAAACGAAACGCCAAAAAGTCGCCAATCTTATACAATAGATGTCGTCAAACTTGAAAGTGAAATAAGTTGTACGAGTTGTTATACTATATCAAGAAATTCCAATATGATTAATAATTTCGAAATGACACGGGCTCATACTCAATATTGACATATTGATAAAAATTATTAACAATTTTAACGAAATTAAATAGCCATAAACTAATCAGTGTTTCGATAGGAAAATTAATTAGTTGCTCATTTGAACAATTGCATAACCATCCAAAATCGTACTCCACCATTTTGATTCCGCGGTCGACCGATATCGATGGCAGTGTTTTTGATAAATATCTGTAAATTTAATGGCTGCGGGATCACTTTTCCTTCCTTGGGCGATCTCATTCAACACATCGAAGATACGCATATAGGTGAGCAAATTAGTTGTTTAAAAATATCTTTCGATGGCTGTAATATCACGGATATTTCATACATTGAGAGATAAAAAATAATTCAATCAAAATCCCCCACCCTCTTCACCATTCATATACAAGTGTTGGTATCATATTAGTCGATGCAAGTACCCATCGAGGTCATCGATTTTTTGTCGAAATGTTCATTTGACCTAATTTCCGACTTGGAATTCTGGAGAGGCTCAAAATAAAAAAGTGATTTAAATTCAAAAAAAAATTTTTTTGGTTATTTTTAGATTACGATCCACAAGTTATCGAACAAAAAGAACAATCCAGGCCACAATGTTTGCCTTTGAGCTATGTTTTAAGATTTATAACGGATGCTGCCCGACGGGAAGGTCCATTTCTGGGCACGTCAGGGGCAGAATTAAAACGAAAATTGGCAATAAAGCATCATAGTTACAGTATGTCGTCGTCAAATCGGAGCAATACACCGACAGGTGATTTTAATTAATTGTTATTAGACTCGTGCGAATTGTGTACATCGAATCATATTGGGCAACTTCGGTCGTCTCGTGATCGAAGTCGAATCAGATTATCCAGTTCGAATGAATTGCCGTTTAAAATGTCCATGAAGAGTCATTTACATGTTGTACCATTTGACTATTTGTCTTTTTATTTTTACACCGAGGTTTTCTCTCGTAAATTGTTAGAAAAGATGAGTCGTACGAGTCTATTAAGCAATTGATAACTGAGTCCCATTTCACCAAAACGTACTTTTGGTTTGTGCCTGACCTGATGTTATTTTGAATAATTGAAGATCATGGCAGTGAAATGGATGAAGATGAAATGATACCATCAGAATTAGAAGATAGCAATGATTCCTGGACGACCGAAGAATTCAGTTCGGAATTTATCATGAGATACGGAAGCAGGTAATTTGTGATGTCATTTACCCATTGCGTGCAATAATCTAACAATCGACTGTTTGTTTATCGTTTAGACATTCGGTACCAACTGGAAATACTTCGTCAAATGAAAAACCATTTGCTTGTCCTGTACCAGGTTGCAAAAAACGATACAAAAACGTGAATGGCATTAAATATCATTCCAAAAATGGACACAAAAAAGATGGAAAGTAAGTTGAATTACTTTAGATGTAAATGCGAAATGTCCGCCTCCGACTGAATATCCTTAAAGAGAATTCCTAACATTTTGCTTTTTATTGTCTTTTTGTTCCTATGTTAAAATAAAAAAAAATCGGAGATTTCCGAAAAGAATTGACGTTTTCAAAAGCTCTTCGTCACATTGACAATTTTTGTTGTCATAGAAATGGAGGTGCAAGAGTGCCCACGTACAGTCTCTCAATATCAAGGTTGTCTCGTTCAATGATTGTGATTACACTTTACTGTACGGTAGTAGGTGCAACGCGGTGCGTGAAAAAGAAATACTCTAAACAGCAATTGTTCATTTCCGACCGAATGTTTATTCAAAAATCTGAATGTTACCAAGCTGGTGACTCAGCTTGCATTCAACGATTGCTAATTAATAAAGTTCTTAGTGTTTTAGTAATTAGTTGCTTTACTTATCGTCGTATACGAATTCTCATTTACATATAAAACATGCTCGTGACATTGTTAATCGATAAGGAAACATTCTTTTTTTTTCGAATGACTGTTACATGAAGAGTTCAAGCGAAGATAACAAACAAAAATCAAAAGTTAATGGAATATATTTTTCGTTTGCTTGGATTTTATCCTGAAAATGAGACTAACACATAA
This sequence comes from Pseudolycoriella hygida, assembly GCA_029228625.1. Lineage (NCBI taxonomy): Eukaryota > Metazoa > Arthropoda > Insecta > Diptera > Sciaridae > Pseudolycoriella > Pseudolycoriella hygida. The sequence goes on along the minus strand of CM055406.1, from coordinate 35,855,705 downwards.
CGAGTTATCCCCTTACCCGTGCAAAAATACTCCATTGTGAATTTGAGAACACTGACTGCATTACGAAATCGACAACAAAACTGTTTCTCCGTTCGATTTTCTCGTTCAGTGCGCTGTCGGCTTATGTTAAAGTACACGAAATGTACAAACATGGTACGTAAGCTGACAGGAACATCATCCACGCTTTTTGTACGTCAACGTCTTATGTCAAATCATTGAAAAATTAATTTTTGTAAAGTCAGGAAAGAGAAAGAAAGCGGCAGCGACATAGAAAATAGAACTGGAAGACGTGCATTCTTTGTCGTTTAACGTGTTATTAATTTAATGATCAAATTTTGTACACTTTGACATAAGCTTACGCCGCCGCACTAAAAGTGTGGATAATTGTCAAGGACTAAAAACGAAGTATTTTCACACCACTGATAAAAAGGTCACAAAATGGAGGTCAGCAATGTATACATACAAGTGCTACGCTTCAATCCGACACATACTTTGCGTCGGGTTGGGAATTCTCGTCCGGTAATTAACGCCGTAAGGAAATTTTCCATATACAAATTGTGTATTTTCCGTGCACAAATTTAAATGCTTTTAATTGTTGTCACATTTGTCTGAGCGATAATTCCTCGGGCGTTAATTCCAACTTTTTCGTGCGTTAATTCCCGGGCCGTTATTCCCGGTGCGTTAATTCATGTCGCCGTTGACAATAATTGGCAACGCATTATGGGTAGAGATGACCATTTTCTTGATTTAACTATTCGATTGTAACATTTTTTGCGCGGAGCTTTCATTGAAGGACATGTTAGGAAAATAGCTATTCCCAAACTAGTGCGGTAATGACAATTTGGTTTTGTAGTATAATGTGCAGATCGAACTGCATTATTGAGTAGTCGTAGCCGACACGCCGAAACAATTTTCAACTTTCTCGAACTTGTTGCATAATAGTAGTTTTTGATACAAGTTACGTATGAAGGTAGTTTAACGGACTAGATGTGAGATTGCTGAGACGAGCCGAAGCCGAGTTCGGCAACACATTGTGTGCGTTAAACTAACAGCAAACGTAACGTGTATCAAACAGCGTTTTTTGAAATTCACCGGCAAAAACGAGATTTTCTGTTAATATAAAAATTCAATTCAAGTAGTGCGTAAAAAAATCTTCATCGCAGTAGTGTGTAAAAAACCCGTCATCGCACTAGTGCGGCAAAATGACTTCATGCGACACCGAAATGACGCACGAAAAAGCGAGTTTTTGTCGGTGAATTGCAGAAATTACTATTATTGCACACTAGCGACCGTTTAGTCCTTCAACACGTCCTTTAAAAAAACCATGAGAAAGCGGTTTCTTGTGAATCTTTATTACAGCAAACGTAGTTGTAGTTTCAGTTTGTTTTTTATAAATCTACGGCTCGTGTTCAAAAACTCTCTCACTTTTATACGAATCTCGTATCTCCGTGAACTATGTGTACATTTGGTGATAATTTTAGTGCTCACAACATCGACCAGAGCTATTTGCAGATTATTGCATCAATATAATTTTTCATTTTACTATTTACCTTGACTCAGTTATTTAAACGAAATGTTAGAAAAAAAATCTTTTAAATTGTCTTTATCATAAGGTGTCGGTGAATTATGTTCACACACCGCAGTTCGGAAATCCAACTGATGGTTGGATTATTTGAAAGGAAAAACCAATAAATTATAAGGTTTTTTTGAATAACCGGAAGGTGAACTAGAACCGTTTTGAGGTTACGTAGATCTAGTCTGTCTGGAATTAGTTGTCGAGTTTTCTTTTATGCGATGAATTAGCAACAATTAAAAAGTATCCCTTTGCCTCCCTTATCCCATCTCAAAGGAATAGAAGTAGAGTTTTCCATTTTGTTTAGCGTCCATTGAGAAGACAAAATTCCTATTTCGTTGACCATAGACATACAGAACCGTTTCAAAGTGTTGAAATTTTGAGAGAATTACAGATAACATTTTTGTCCGTGGGACTATGGATCCTTATTCTTAATCTTATTGTCTAGGTTTGGGTTGGCTCCCCGTTTTCGACTTTTAGTGCAGGTCACACATTGTTGATTTAATTTTCTCGTATTTTCGAATTTTCCTCTCCAATTTTTTTGATCTCAGACTTGAGGAAATATTGAGTTACTTTCGGAAAATCATAGACAAACGTAAATAATGAGTCGCATCTGGGACACATCTGTGAAACAAATGTTTCTACTTTTTTGGTTTTCCCATTATTCTATTATCACTTCTTGAACTTCAAAATGTTTAACATTAAAACTGGAAAACGTTTAAATGACTTGATACACACTAGTTGGTGCCTCAGCGGAAACGTGATTATTTCTTTGTTCTAATGGTAATGCCCATCAAGCGGCAGTTAAAATATATTGCTGTGCTCTTGCAACAGCGTGTTATGCAGACAACAATATGCATTATTTTTAATATCAACTCAATTCAACTATTGGTCGGAGTAATCAATTACTTGATTGCTTGTACGTATGACGAATGTAGTCGTAGATAGTGACTCAACTAAAATACTGCGCTTGCCCTTCTCATTTAGGCTTGTTGTTTTTCTTGTAGATAATCGAGCCTAGATCCACATTTACGAAGATCGTTTTTCGAAAAAATTGTATCTAGGTTTGCGCGGAGGACTTTTGTTCTTCTATTCAAAAGCGTTGATTAGAAAGAGACCAATTATATCTGCCTCTTTCTAACCAACGCTTTAGAATAGAAGCAAGAATTTTCTGGGGATTTTCAAAGATTTCTTGAGGATTTTCAAAGATTTTTTGAGGATTTTCAAAGATATGTTAAGGATTTTCAAAGATTTTCAACGGATTTTGAGAATTTTCAAAGATTTTTTGAGGATTTTCAAAGACTTTTTGAGGATTTCCAAAGATTTTTTAAGGATTTTCAAAGATTCTTCGAGGATTTTCAAAGATTTTTCGAGGATTTTCAAAGATTTTTAGTGATTTTCCTTCGAATTCGAAGTGTTTTTCATTGATTTCACGGATTTTCTGAGGATTTGAAGGAAATTTTGAAGGATTTTCTAAGAACTTCAGGAATTGATTTTCAAATTATTTTCTTGTGAGTGCAAAATTACTTTCTATGTTTATCTGTTGAGACACTCGTATGTAAGCGAATTGTCAGATAACTTGGCCTGTATGTGAATAAATATTTTGCTTGAAATTCGAAAAGTTCTCATAAATTTCCTTTCTTTTCTTTTGAAAATGTTCCTTCCAATATTTTATTATTACTTGATCGTGTTATTTGAATTGAAGGTGACATATTAGTTCGCTTCTCGATCAAAATAAAAGAACGTTTTTTTTTTATTTTTAATAACCGGACGGACGTTTCGTTACTTTATTGTAACATCTTCAGCCAATGTTAGTCCTAAACAGATATATCTGTAAAAAGTAACTAAAATCTGTAAAAAGTAAAATCTGTAAAAAGTAAGTAAATAAAGTAACGAAACGTCCGTCCGGTTATTAAAAAAAACCGTTCTTTTATTTTGATCGAGAAGCGAACTAATATGTCACCTTCAATGTTCCTTCCATTTTGCAATATTCAATATTCATATACCCGTCGGTCGCCCGTTCCGTTGCACCTCACTCGATGCGAACATTCACTGACAACAAAATTGTGATGAATGTGGAAGATGCTGTCCACCTGCCTTTGAACCAAATGATAGTCTTTTAATTTAACGAAAAAAGCAAGCCCCTAAATTTATTTTAAGTTAAAAACTTATTGAATTAATTTACAATTTTCATTTTTTTCTTTTCTTTTTTATTTTCTTCATTTACTCCATCAAATTTTGTTTGTGCGTGTGTGTTAAAAAAAGATGCTGCATGAATCGAAATTCTTTACTTAAAACGCAAAAAAAAATAAAAGAATTTGCTATAACCCACACTTAACACACTTAGGGTACGAAAGGGGTATAAGTGCCACTGCGGAAAAAGTTATAAAACATCACAAGGCCTTAAAAGTCATTCCCTGAGTGCACACAACAATAGTACTATTTTGATGACGAATGTTACCGACACCATCAATATAAATAACAATAATCATGCATCAAGATCGGCAGCATCGCCACCGTCTGGTTCATTGGATTCAAGTGCCAGTAATATGTCGGGCAGTTGTAGTAGTAGTATTAACCAAAGTCAGCTATCACCAAATTCAAGTTTCTCATCATCAACATCAGCAACAAATACACAATCGTTGAAAAATAATTTTGGATTGATATCAATCAAAGCTAAGCCGTCAGCGACATCAGCGTCATCGGGATTCTCAAGTAAATTAGTCAAACTGTATCCCGAAAAGCAATCATCGCCCGATGCTGGTTCAATTGTTAAAATGACCAGCCATCTACCTAGTCTCGTTAATTTAGGCATTTTAACGCCGGCCACATCGCCAAAGCAACAACCAATCAATCAATTAATGCAAAATAACAACGATGTTATTTTACCTTTGACACCGATTAGTCCAAATATGAGTAAAAATGTGAATTTTAATAACATAACTGTGGCCGACCACATAACGACGACTGATGAAACGTAGCCTATACTTAAAACGCTGCTCATGAGAAGCAGTTGTAAATAAAAAAAACTATAAGAAGACGCAGATAAATGAAAAATTTAAAAAAAATGAAAGTTAAAAAAAATTGCTTTAAATCATATTGAGGTGAGGATGAAAAATTAATAAAAAATTACGGTTGAATAACGCATTAAATTGTGCTACCAATTACACGATTTTGAAATTCAATTCAAAGATTTTGTTGAATGAAATAGAAATTGTAAAAAAGGTAAACAAATTTGAAATAAAAAAACTCTTCTTACGGTGCATTCATAAAGAGAAATATGAACGTAGAATGTTTTTTTTGTGCATTACAATTTTAAGTGTTGCCAACCGGATGACGGTTCATTGTTTTAAATGTAAACGTTCATTTCACAAATCGACGTCAACTGCAAATGCATAACAAAACGCCATTCACGCGTTTAATGTCAACTCACTATTTCAGTGCGTCAACGGCTTATGTCAAAGCATATTGATTTTCATTATCATTATCACAGCCATGAAAATCAGTATACTTTGACATAACCGTTGACTCACTAATACCGTGAATTGTCTACAATTTTTAATAGAAATGTTATCCACAATCCACGCTTGTAATGCGGTATCGGCTTATGTCAAAGTATAAAAATTTTATGGCAAAAGTCATAATATGTCAAGCATAGAAAAATGGTCGACTTGACATCTTACACACTTCGTCACGAAATTTCGTATACATTGACATAAATCGATATCGCACTAAGTTCGCTGCAATTTTGTTTGAAAATAACTGTGTTGCTGAGTTATATGAAAACAATGAGCTATTGCCCGGATGATACATTTCTAAAGACTGCGTTACTGACATTTCTCATTGTCGTTTGTAAATAGACTTCAAAAAGTTGTAGTTTTACTGTAAGTGAAGGTATCAGATTCTCACTTGTAGCAAAACTAGTCAAATCCCAGCAACGACGTGGTAACGCAATAAATCTTTATTGGACAAACTGTCTTTCCAAAACGCTGCTAACTTGTCATTTTTTCTTTCAAATATATTCGACATTAATTATCTTATTCCAACTTAATAAATGTAATCATCAAGAATCAATAGACATACAATTTTCAATAATCTAGACCATTAATTATCAACTTGAATCATACAATTCATTCAGTTCTTGTGCTTCGTTTTATTTTTAAATTTTATAAATTTTCAAATATTCAAAGAAAATAGAAATATACTTTGGCACATGACCAATTCCCATCTGTAATCAATTTGTAATTGTTTTTCAAAATTTCATTGGGATAAATGAAAACAAATGTCTCAACCAAAATTAAAAAAAAGGAAAAAAAATGCTTCAAAATTGTCGTAACTAAAAAATGGCATTAAAAAGCACAAAATATTGACGTATAACTTTTCTTTTTATGGGTGCTTGAACACATAACGTATATATAGTGCAATAATACAAAAAAAAAATTAAAAAAACATTAAAAAAATAAATTAATTTTGTTTTTTTTAATTTGAGCTTAAACTTTATTTTTACCGTTCTATTTTCCGTGTATATAAGGAACTGAAATTTATTTATATTTTCATTAGTAGAGTTGTTATTGTTGGTTTTTTTGGTTGTTTACTTTCTGAGATATCGGATGTAGATATTTGGACGCTTCAGATAAAATTAACTTTTGGCTATTTTTTTTTTCGAAAGTTGATAAATTCGTTTGGGCATCGTTGTGAATTATTTTTAGCGATAAAATATTATTTTTAAATTATTGGCCATTTATATATAACGTCGATGGATCGATAAAGTGAGACACAAGGAGAACGTCATTTGTATGGAAAACTATTTGTGTTCGGCAGTGAAACCTGTTTCGAATGGACATAGATTAGTACATAGGAGTGTAGCATTTAGAACCATCTTGATTACAATAACTGCACTCCCATAGAAATAGTTTGAAATTAACATTGAATGAAAGATGACGTTGCTATGGTAAGTTGAGTTTATGTTTATTTATCTCTCTCGCTCTCTCTTTCACTCTCTCTCTATCTCTTCTGCTACACACTTTAAGAAAATATTTTGGCAAAAAAATGTGTAGCGGTTACACGGATTTTCGCACTGCAGACGTTAACAGAATGTTCTGTAAACTTTAGTTCCTTAGGCAATCTAATTCGTATAAACTGGTGATGGTATATGAAAAGTATATCGACTCACAGATCCATAAATTGTACTTTCATTCCTTTTTTCAATATTTCTTTTCTATTATTTAAAACTAGGGTTTGATAAATATGAGAGATTCTAACTTAACAAAAATTTGTATATTGGAAAGTATGCTTTACCCCGTCCGGAAGTTGATTGTTAGATGTTGTGTTTATCCCTTACGGAAGTTATACATTAGATTAGAATTTTTTGGAGATATTTTTTACTTAACTATTGAGAACATAACATTGCACTTACCGAAGGAAACTTCTTTAAGGATCAAGTGAAGAAAATTTCCTCACTAGGCAAGTGGAAATCATCCCATAATCATAATAATAAATCATCCCATAATATTGTCGCTCTTCTCTAAATTTTAACTTTCGTATACCAATTAGAACAAAGAATTTCCTTCTCTACATTGTTTCAACATTAACATTACGTTAATATTAACAGTAAACAATGTAGAGAAAGAAATTCTTTGTTCTAATTGGTCCGCTCAATATATACTCTTTCACTAAGTATTTATACAAAAGTAGAAATTTAGAGAAGAGCGACAATAGCTCTCATGTAATGTACGACAAACGCTCAACCTCCCGATGGGAAGGCAATAAAACAGCACGCGTGAAAGTAATTTTTAAGTAATTTTTTGATATTTGCGATCTCACTCATGTGTTTTTAAACAGCTCATATCATTATTTCGGCTCATATCACCAAATTGTAATAAATTACCTTCGCTGCATCCAACGAAATACACTATAAATGCTTCATTCAAATTGAAAAATCATTTTAAATGATATTTTCGGTCTTTCATATTGAACTATCCCACACTATTGAAAATAGGTTCCGTTTCTAAAAATAACTGAAATAATTAAAACTAAAATTGTCGCATAAAAAACTGCTCTTCTCGCGTTGGTATACCTCTCGTTCATAACGATGACAAATTTATAAAACATCCGATAATCTCAGTTATTTAATAAGATGTTGGAGTGTAATTTAGTTATGAAAGATACTCTTTCACAAAACTAGCATGAAATGTCGGTTTTATGTATTTTCTGTAAACAAATTCATGGATCTATTTTAGATCTTTGTTGGATTAAAAATTAACTAAATGTTAAAGTGAAACAAAACGATTATATAGAAAAAAAATCCTTTTCATCTGTGTTCTTTGTTGCTATAAATATAAATATAATTTTACTAGTCAGTCAAAATATTATAATTTAGTTACTCCTTTTTAAATTATATTATTAAATATACAATTATAATAAGCGTTAACTAATATCTATTAAATTAAATTATGAAACGAAGTAAAAAAAAAATTCAAAAACAAACAAAAAAAATAAATATGAAAACAAAACTAAATAAATTAACAATATGCATAATAATGTAGAGCGTAGTGATGAAGAGGATGTGGTTCACTATTTAAAAAAAAAGCGGTGAAAAGAGCATCAAATAAAAGAAAATTTGATAATTCAATTTATGAGAATAAGATTCTATCTTTCAGTTTTACCTTTCGTTTTAGTGATTACCAGCATACACAAGTCGACATTCAATTCACCATTAAGTGCCAATATGGAAAACTATTCATTTAGTACAGATTTGATAAAAACTTTGCACAAATTGTCAATTTGCGCTAACGCCAACATTTAGTTGCTTAAGGGTTTTCTACACCCTCGCTATTCTGGGAAAATATTTTTTCGGTTCGTTAAAAGCGATTTTTTTTCTTGTTGTACTCATTAATCACCACAAATAGTTTCAGGAGTCGTAGGGTAGATTTTAACGCAACGAACAACAGTTGTGTTATAAACACAAATGTTAGCACACAACGTGTCTAATACTTGAATACTTGGTTGTTTCAATGGTTGTTTTACTGTATCATGTGTATAGAGGAACATTATTTAATGTGAATAGGATACACCAATACAATGAACGCCGCATATTACTATAAATGCGAGAGTGTATTGGTGTCAAGTAATGAACAATACAAAATTGGGAATGAATATTACTGAAGGCGAATGTCACAACACACTCTCGCGTATATTGTAAAACATTATACGATACTATGCAGCATATAACTAAATGTTTAGATGTAAATGCACATCTTTACTTCATAGTATTGTAATGTTCTATTCTCAGGAGTTTTAACCAATATGATATTTCAGAATTAGTGGAGGAGATCGCTTATCGTAATTCTGGATTTCACTGTTCTGAGGAAAGTTGCCAAAAAATTACAAAAAATCTCGACTGACTAGCACGATATGCAGTCCAGATGATCCCTGTCTGGTCTAATATTTTTACATCTTCTGAATAATATGCGATCCGTTCGTACTAATACTGAAATGATCTATGTGAGATTTACCTGAAATTAAGAATCAGATCGACTTGACCACATGTGACATTGACTATTGTTCGGGTCCATCGAAAATGTTAAAGATATTATTGAGCGACATCTTTTGACCATTTCAATTAGTTTTGATAAAGTTTTGAGTTTGCAAGAAAAACGTCGTTACCTCCACATCTTTCAGAAAGAAAATGCCAAACTTAGATACAACATTAAATAATTTCTTTCTTTAGCATTTTAGAAAAAAAAGACTTGTGTATGCGAATTGGTCCCACACGTTCTGTCAAATGTCCACCATTTCTTAAAAGTTTTCATTAAAATATTCGTTGAGTGGGACACTAAATTGAACACAAAATATAACGACTAAAGTATGGAACAGTGGCAGACGTTAGTAAATAGGGCGCTTTTACAGTCTTAATCTCATAAAAGGAATCATTTGAAATTCGTTTTGAATAGAATTACTGTGAAAAAAAAACTGTAATTAGTAATTAAAATAGCTAAAATGGTGTAAAAAACTTGATCATAAATGCAAAAAAAAAAGAAAATACTTAAAAGAATATAAATGTATCAAACAAAATAGACGCCATTTAAAGATGTAAATTATTTCTTTCTATTAAACTAAAAAAGTTATTTTCCCTTTGCAATAACAAATATGAAATTCTATACTGAAAACCGAAATTCGGACAAATGCTGCGTGGCGTATATAATACCGGTGTACTGTATAGTCACGAATTGTAACTATTAGCTGCGCCCTCTGTGATATGCAGCTAATTGGTAATATCGCGTGAATTATTACACAGTACAAGCATTATTTGTAAGTCACAAGCCTTTGTCAGAATATGCAGTTTTTTTCCGTGTATTTTCTTTTACAATTTAAACTTATACGAGTAATTCCCTTTAAATTAAAATATTATATTTACATAATTTACATATTCAAACTATAATGAGACTGCCGAATTTGCTTGAAGTGATGTAACTTAAACAAAACAATTCAAAACCACACGTATACAAATTTTTTTCAAAATGTTTAACTTCAAAACTCTTTTTCGTTTCGGTTTTTCATAGATTAGCTAAAGAAAATTTTTGAAATAAATTAAATTTGATGTATGGGTGTTGACAGCTCATTTTAATGATAAAAACAAACAAAATATTACAAAAAAAAATTAATTAAAAACTCGTTTTCAAATCAATATCAGATCTACCCGCATTGAATGAGAACACACAGTGTTAATTTTCATCATATTAATTAAATTTCAAATTAAATGTTCAAATCTAATCATGTTCTGTAAATTGAAAAACGACTAAATAAATGTGTATATAAATGAAACAAAAAATTCAGTTTAGAGTTTCATTCTTTCTGGTTTTTACTATAGAACTTGTCATGTGCGTGTGTTGTCACCGAACCTCAAGTCGTGACATCTACGCTTTTTTCATAGCTGAATCAACGTCTCAACTTAGAACTACTCCCTTTTCTCAAGTGGCGTCATCCATGTTTTCATAGCTGAATACGGACAAACATAAAACTAGTGACACAATCTATTGAGATGTTTTTACTGGTGCTAAAGACTAGGGTAATATTGTCATTGTTCTATCAATGATTTTAGTATATCGCCGTGGCAAATCGACGAAATTCATAATATGTCAAGCGACGAAAGGTGGTGTACTTGTCGTATACTTTGTCACAAGCCGATGTCGCTTTCACGTCGGCTTATGTCAAAGTTTACAAATTCGTATTATGCTAAGCGATTAAAAGACATCAGTGTGTACAGTACTCACCACCTTATGTCGGTAGGTCAGTCAGTATATCTAAGTCTAAAATAAAATGAGTGCAACCTCCGCAATAGAAAAATGTGACGGAAATATTTATAATATTCAGTCAATTTTAAATTAGATTCGTGCTGTTAAGGAATGCTTAAATTTCATTAATTTTCGCATCTTTTACTTCAAATATTTTGAGGAGATTAATGTTACGGTCGTGCGCTTATAAATTTACTTGTTATCAAGTTTCAGCTGTTTTCAAGGTCTGTCAAAAAATACATTGAAAAAAGAGATAATGTCGATAATGTTGAAAACAGCATCACAAGTAAATTTAAAAGCACGTGTTTGTAAATGTGGGAACAAAATAATGCATTGTAATGTATTCCATTCCATTTCATACACATAATTGTGCTAGATTCCCATTAAAATTGTGTTTTCTTCGATTGTTCATGACAAGGGGCAGATAAACGTAGCAAATCGTCTTGCACTCAAAAGAAAATTAGTTTTTAAGAAAAACCTAAAATTCATCCAAGAAAATCCTTGAAAATCAAAAGAAAATCGCCAAAAATCGTGTAAAAATGCTAGAAAGTCTTCAGAAATATACAAAGAAAATCCTTGAAAATCAAAGAAAACTATAGAAAATCATTGGAAATCCATTTGCACTCAAAATACACGATTATCTCATCCTCGGTTCACGAAGTCCTTACCAGCAAAACATTAAAACGACTTTAAATACAAACTTTGATCTTCCGAATGAATCGGAAAGGTGTCGAAGTTTTTGTAGATTTCTGTAAAATAAGGTCAGGACAGGGTTGTTATCAGCGTCGATAAAGTAGCTAAACGCTTTTTCGCTGACAATGTTCGCTCAACGCTATAGAAAAAACATATGCAAGGGACCCGTATGTATCAGAATAGATATGACAAACAAAATAGATGTTGCAAAAAGACTCGAACGTATCTAAGTAAATATTGCCTGAACTCTTAAAAGTGTGAAATTGTGTCCACATTAAATTGCATTGGACATTGCCGAAAGGGCAATATTGAAAAACCCGTCCGAAGCAACGACGCAAAAAATCTCTCCAAATCCCTAGAAAAGCCTAAAATTTAAAAAGAAATCTTCAAAAAAAGTTTAGAAACAAATTTTTCCACAGAAAAGATTTTTTTTGTACTAGGGCCGATCTTACAACTGACCTCGAGCACTTAGGGGAGACCTCTAACCCACACTTTCATACAAAAAAGTTCGCCTACAACAGTTCACTACAACATTGCACAAAAAACCTCATCAGAAATATTCACGAAAAACGACCAAATATCGTGTAGGGTCGATTGGTCCTTGGGTGGTGAGTTTGGCCCACACTAAGGACACTACAGCCCGAACGACTCAACAGATTTTCTTTAATTTTATTTTCGCGATTTTCTGATATCCATATATTTTATTTGAAATCTTCAATAGCGATTTTTGTTCTAATTTCGCAGGGGTATAAGTGAAAAAGATCCACCAACCTTCAAAAAACCAGGTTTGACCACTTTGTGACCATAACTTCGAAAGTTTTCGACTGATTTTGCCCAAATTCAATCCCGTAATCAATTTTCTTTCGAAAAAAAAAAAGATTTTGAAAATCGGATGAGATTAACCCGATTTATGCAGAAAAAACACGTTAGGCCCTAGTAGAGATTCATTGTGAGGGTCCTAACTGAGCCCAAAAGATCAATTAAAAAAAATTTCTTTCATAAGTTGTCAGGCATGCTCAGATCTTTCAAACAAAAAATTTTTTAGGAAAATCAGAAGAGATTTGATCGAGTTATGTACAAAAACACGTAGGGCCCTAGCAGACATTCGCTTCTAGTGCCCTAGCTAAGTCGAAGGACTCAAATCCAAAAAACTTTCTTCCATGAACGGTCTGCCATGCCAAAATCTTTCAAACTAATAGTAGATTACAGTGGGGGATACGGAAATAAGTCAATTACACGAGGGATTATTTTTGTGAAATGAGCCAAACTCAAGAGGGTGTTTTTAAGCAAAAAGCTTTGAAAACTGTTTTTTGACGAGTGTAGAGTTTTTATCCCGCGCCAGGTATACAACTACAAGAGTCAAAAAACAGTTTTTAAAGCGAGTTGCTTAAAAATACACGAATGAGTTTGCGAGTGTCACGAAATTATCCAGAATGGATGACTTATTAAGCATCCCCCAATGTATGCTCTTTTACTCGGTGTCCCAACCGAAAACGCGTCATTACATGCAGAATACATGTAATGAGAAGTTTCCGGTGGGGGATAAATGTAATGAATAGCATGTAGCTTAGCTCTGCCAAAGCACACTAAAGCGATTAATATGCAGACGACTAGCTCGATTGGGGCTCATATATTTTGACTGTCAACACTGAACCGATCCTCACAAATAATAGGTTGATGATTCAGTTGTGTGTCGAATCTTATTCAGCTACGAAAAAAATGGATGGCCCCACCAACAGGGGTACTTTAGTTTTATATTGATCCATATTCAGCTGAGAAAATAAGCGGATGAAACCACCGACAGGCGGCTACAATTGCCTGATGAAAAGTGATGCAAAACACGCTCTATTGTTTCCCCCGTTTCATAGGACCAATGTCTTTCCGTTAAGTACTTTGATCAGCTTGTACCATGGTTCACCACTCCAATTTCACTCCTATTGAAGTATTAGGGTCAGACCTGCTTTTTTGCGCGGCTGTTGAAGTTTTCAGAGCAACATTGTCTTGCAACGCAAATTTGTGTCCGTTACAGGTTACAAAATGTAAACGACTTTCAAGATGCGCCTGTATATAATGAGGCCTATGACTAAGCACTAAACGTCCTTTTTGGACTCTTTTGCTCTTTACGATAAATGCAAAAATATACTAAAAACTCTGCGAAAAACTTGAAAAAAAGCGATAGCGAAATATTTGCCGCTTTTTTCAAAACAGAGATTGTTTTTCGATAAATAGCGATAGCGTAGCGACGCTATTTTCTCTCCTCAGTGATAACAACGGGTATTTGATATTAGCACCTGTTAGCAACATTGAGCTAACTAACGGAAGAACCCACACACATCGAATAGTTGGTTTAGTATTTACATTATGATTAAGAAAGTATCTATCGTTTCAGTTCAAAACTGAGACATACATAACTTTGTTCCAGCACTAAAATTTCTGAAACTAAACCAAAGACAAACATTTGTGCCAAAGTAAATGTTTGTACTGTCAAAAATATTTGTGTTTGAACGAAAAAAACTGAACGACTTTAAAATATTCTGTGTTGGACCATTATACCGTTACCCATATTGGACTTTCATTCTTAAAATATCTTGAAAAGTATGCAGGCGTCCAACGAAAATGCAATTCACCAATTTTATTAGGATCGTTCCTCTCAACATCATTGTGGAACATAAAAACTTTGTAGCTGCTGTGGTTTATTAGATACAGCTAGAGTGCAATATGAGTAACGCTCGATTTGTCCGTTAGCATATTTGTGCCAGCCCAAAAAATCTTGCAATCTTAAAATTGGTTCTACACTGGCAGTAGCGTCTTGCGTGGAAGCGCTAAGAATGCGCCTGTGACAACATTAAACATCACGACCTAGTTACTCATGAGAATAAAAACCATTTTTCAATACAAATATGGAATAATTTATTTAATTTTAAATACATTTTTCAACTAATTATTTCTTTGCTGATAGTTGTGTTATCAAGTTATTTATAGTCGATATAAGCGCATTATTGTTCATTTTGGTTGCATGCATTTGTGTGACAAACAAATTCTGTAAGTCCCTTTGCTCAAAAGCAGCGTACGCAGCTTCCTCGACCATTCTACGTTGGAATGAAAACCAAGATATTGATAAATTTTCAAATCACTGCCGGAAACAAATTGCCTTACCCAGCTCGAATGAGCCATTCGACTTTTTTACGACTACTGCATTTCGTCAGATATTTCTTAGCCTCGCCAACATTGTTCTGCTTCAAGCAAACCTCCACGAATGGCTCGTAACCGATTGGACTCTTCTTTGATTTCGAAAATTTTTCCAATTCATCCCATTGGAAGTGTTGGGCGTACACTTGAATTCGAATCCACCAGTATCGTCGATCAGGAACTTTATATTCATTTTTGATTTTTTCCGCTAATTTTATGTCACCAATATTGAGTATCCGTTTAATTGTATCGTGCAGCGGTAGTCCATAAATTGGTGTTGAATCGATGTTGTATTTGTCATCGGCATTTAGTGTCTGTTGAAGTTTCAGTAATTTACGTGCGTCATCACACAATTCGGCTTCAAGGTTTTTGTGTTTCCTTTTGTAGGCATTGGACATTGTCGGTAGCGATGAAACCACATTGGAAAACTAATATCGAAATGAAAGAATTAATAAACGATTCATATTTTTGGTGACCTAAAGTTTAAGGAAATACCCCAATGAGACGCCTGGGAGATGGGGGCAAAGAGTCACTTCATATTTGCACAGATGTTTATATCACCGTTTCAAACCTTCCTCTCTTATTTCCAAATAGAATTCACGTTGAATTGATGTATTTTTCGCTAAGAATCTCAATTTTGCGTTGATTTGGGGATTTTTCGAATTTGCCGAACATTAAACCAATTATCGGCCGAAAACCTTTCCAGTAACATTGTTATCAAATATCTACGTCTTAAGTGCGTCGACGGCTCATGTCAAAGTATAGTGGGACCATTCCATCGGTATTTCTACTTTGTAAATTATGTAAACGCTATAGAATTTAAGTACACAGCAGATGTATTTTCACTCACTCAATATGGCTCATTCCACGTACCATTCTACCGTTGTTAATAATGTAAATGCTTTAGAAACTGAGTGTACACAAATGTATTTTCGTTCACTTTTATAAAAAAGTTACCAGTTTGTATTGAAAACAATGGTGAGCGGAAGCAAATTCACAAAGTTTACAAAGTAGATATCTTGTAGCTTGGGGAACGAGTGTTTTGTCTCATGTTAATATAAATCACATTACAAGAGTGAAAGAGATGAAAAACGTTACACAGGTTACGTTACCGATGGAATTAGCCATATGAAAAGAATACCACTTTGCATAAAACTCAAGCAAATTCGTAATGGTAACATGGCGTAGAATGTGTTGTTGCTGTGTTTTATCTCAATTTATTATGGATAGTGTACTAAGAGTGAATGAAATGAAAGGTTCCCTCTTAATATACCGGTATGTTTCATCGGTCGATGAAATTGGCTAGTGATGCCAGTATCGTATCTGAACAACCTGTTACCAAGCAATACAAATACTTCAACAAGTTGCATCGTGTGATCATAATCATAAACCATTGACGCATTAAAGTCGTGTATAGTGCGACATCGACATCTGTCACAATAATATCCATGCACGGAACAAAATGATGTTCGACGAAATCATAGTAAACAATTGTATCAACTCACTTCGATTCCTTCGCGTAACGAAAATTCAGCTTGAGCCAAAAAGTCGTCCTCTTGCATGAATATCTCTTGTAAGGCTGACTTGCTGTATGTAGCACAGTATTTTTTATACAAATCTTGTGCCAACGGAATTTTCCGAATTATCATCTGAAAGTCACCCATTTGAGATGTTTCCTTCAGTTGTAGTAAAACGGTGTAGACGAGATCTGTGTCACCCGATTCTGTAGCTCTGAGAAGAGCTTTTTTACTTTCGCCCAATTTTAATAACAAAGGAACTTGCAAACTCGGTTTTGGCTCCAGTTCGAGAAGCTACAATTTTTGAAATGATCATTTTTCTGATAGAACTGTTCCATTGTCATTCAGTTACCATAATAGCCAGTTCTCGTTTTCCGACTTCTTCCGCCTTTTTAGCGATGTTACAAAACGAAATGCCTTTAACTCCTCGATTGCGAAACTTTGAAGCTATTTTCTGTTCCACTTCTTTGTCGTCTACAGAATGTACAAATGTAAAGCGCGTCCAACTTCTTGCATTTACTTACTTTTATCGTGGATGACTTTATGGAACGCCCAATGTTCTAATATTCTAGACTCAGGTAACTTCAAATGTTTAGCTATGTGAATGGCTACTGCATAATGTTTACGAAATACTAAACGATCCAAAATCACATCCGGCTTCAAATGATGAAATCTAAGAAATTTTATTTTATTCTTGCGTCATGGTCAAAGTTCACAATTTGTCTTCTTACTGTTTTATTGTCAGCGGAATTCCAATTTTCCAACAGCGGATCGCATTCAAAACCCTTACAAAACTACAGACGCGAATATATTCGTCAGGATTATGAGACGGAATGAAAGCACTCCCAAAATATGCTGCACGAATCAAACTTTTTTGTGTGGTCGAATCGTATTCGTAACTAGCAGCTTCTACACACTCGTTAACAGCCAATTGTAAGTTGTCCTTAATTGAACATAAATATTCATCCGATTGATGGCTTTTCTCCTGAAAAATGAAATTTATTTGTCTATGATTTTATTCTCACTTTATCATGCTAGATTTCTTTTCTATTTGGCTTAACGTTTGATAGGAAACAACAAATTGTATACCTATGTTGACTGTAGAGCTCGTTTACTTCATTAGTCAATAGACGTCAAATTATAGTTTTTGCACCGCCGTCTAACTCGCAATGTAAAAAGGTTTTGTAAGTAAATGAGACATGAATTAATCACAGTGAATTAATTGTCGAACACAAGTAACAGCCGGATTCATGTTTACTTGACTTGTATAACAATTTTTTTATATTTTTCACTTCATTGGAAATGAACTTGTAACAGTCTATTAGCGGTATCGTAGAACTTATATTGATTATTGGTAAGTCATGTGAGGCAGGTTGAATAGATCGAATGGATCTTCAATTCTTTCGAAATCGTATCGCTGTGCCACTTTTACAATGTCTTGTTAGTAATGTAAAACTAAAACGAAATTTCGTCGTAGTTGAGCCCTTGCTGTGCTGTCGTCGTCATAAGGAAAAAGGACTTAGAGAAAATCAGCAAAAATTTTCAACGAAATTCGCCGAATAAAATTAGCGACAAAATTAATATTTTCGGCCAATTTCATTGAAAATCTTCGCTGATTTTCCCTAAGTTTTTTTCCTTACGACGCGACGGCAGTGTGGGTATTACGAACGGAAGCGTCCAGTGTCAGTTGGAACTAAAAAAAGAGATGCTTGAAGACAGTATCCACTCGACTTTCTGTTTTTCAAGAGGTCTGATTCGAAAGAAAGAATACTTCCTGTAGGGACTCATGTGTAGGGTTGTATTCGCCAACAGATTTTTTAGCGACGCTAACGCTAACGCTAGAATTGATAACAAATTATCGTCGCTAACGCATTTCGGTAACCAAAAATAAGAAAGAGCTCTAATAGCGATCGCTAAAATCTTCGCTAAACTCAGAAAATGAAAATCTCAGTAAAATTTCTAGATCAATGTCACCATATGGCTATGTACTTTATTTGACTCTAACGCGGTTAATTTGAACATTTACGTGAAACATGAAAAAACAAGAAAATGAATAAAAATATTTTTCTATTTGTTATTTTTTCTTATAGTTTCAATAACGAATATGTTACTTATAGTAAATGTCTCAAATCATTAATTTATCAGGTAACTTGAGTCGCAGACAGACGTCAGCCTGGTGTCAAAAAGTGGTGCAAGTGAAAGTTGAATGTTTTGACGCGTACTTTATCGGCCACTAATGTTAATTTTGACACCAGGCTGCGGTCTTTGTGATTTATCACAAGCCAGAGCCTATTAATTAGAATTTTTTTTATATTTTTTTGGAAAATTTCGGGAAATTTTGATTTAATTCCCTCACAACGCTCAACCGGTTGAAAACAATGCCATTGTGTTACATTATCCGGTACGAGAAACATTTGTTCTACCCCTTTCTTGTTGAGCGCAAGGAGGGCCTTTACGAGGGTAGCCCTAGTGCATATCTGAGCCATCACACTTCGCAGAAAATACAAATTAGTGCCTAATGAAGATTGAAATTTAAAAATAAAAATTTTTCTGAGCAGACAATCCAAAATTTCGAATTTTCACCTTGTCTGGAAAGAGAGGCCCTTCATCATAAAGTTTACTGTTAAATTATTATTTGGAAATTTTTTATTTTTTTTTTTTGGGAAATTTTGGGAGTTTTAGGGAAATTTTTGGAAATTTTAGTGATTTTTGGAAATTTGTTCCCAAATAATAGGCTCTGTCACAAGCCAACAATCCCCATGCAACACTATTAGAAGATAAAAAGAGTGGTCTAGAACACAATTCACAGATAAGAAGAGTGGTTTAACATAAACGTTGCGCGGCGTAAAATCATGCAACGTTTATGTTACAGCGATGCGCAATAAAAATGACTCTCTGATATTTATAGCAATTGTTTTTCTATTGTCATAAATGTCAGCGGGTAATTTTTATTGTACATTAGACCGAGTCTCGTGAAAAAAAGTTGACCAATGACTAAACTCTTGTCTAGAACATCAAAACTTGATTAAATGATGTTTGGAACTTCCGAAAAACCTGCGGCAATTGTAGATGGCATTTTTACAACTATCGACATATCAAACATTTTTTTGGGGTATAGCCGACCTGAGGCCCTAGACGAGGCATTGCACTATTACTTCTTCTCATTTTATCTACAACATAGCATTGACTGGTAGTGCTGTTAGGCCTTCGACTGACTCTCAAAGAACTAAAAACTCAGATAGAGTTTACCCCATTTATACCTAGACACTTGTGGCCCTGGACGACGCTCAGTTTTAGAACCTTAGCTAAGTCCATAGGCCCACGACCAAAATATTTTCTTTCACAAATCATTGCGCTTTCATTGACCTCTCAAATAAAACACAATTTAGTGAACTTTGTATGCATTTTTTCGGCTCTGATAAAATTGAGAACTAAGCATATAGCTGACTCCCGGTGAACATTATTTATTTATTTAACGTATGGTTATGAACTCTTGTGCACAATTTCGTGATGTTCCCGGTGAACAGTTGAGCGTAGATAATGTATTCTCATTCATTTTGCGATGCATAATAAGGGCAGCCAATAATCCCTCTAGGGTTAACACACATGGAGCGTAAACTACGCGGGGCTTACGGAAATTTCAAGCGTCATTATATGGTCTGAAACGTGGTGAAATCGACAATGACGAATATCTTGGTTACGGAGAAGGTGCAGACCTTTGGTTTGGGAATTTTAGTTCATGAACAACAGCTGTAATGAACAAAATTTTTTATGCTCTCGATGTGGGTAAGGTTAGCTCAATAGGATACCAAGAAAATTGTTGAGATCTCAAGCAAATTCCTTAGGCCTCAACACTGGGGAGTAATAATTTTTTCTGTGGTGAGTATAGATTTTCCAAGTGGTGAGTTTCTGTTGATATTGTCAATATCTCAACATCGTACAATATGAAATGAACGGTGCTAGCTGAAATGGATTTCTTGTTCAGATTTTGAATGTCAACAAGCAACGTATTGTTGGTATTTCAGCTAGCACCGTTCGTTTCATATTATGATGTTGAGATATTGGACACACTGACTTCATTCAATTTGGCAAGCGTTAATATCCATACTCACCACTTGTACATTTATGTTCACTATACAGAAAGTTTATACTAGCCACTGTTGAGATTTTGTTGAGATCTCAAGAAAATTGTTGAGATCTCAACAGAATCTTAAGAAAATTGTTGAGATTATTGAGATATCAAGAAAAGTTGAGATCCTGTTGAGCTAACTTTACCCACATTACTCTCGAGATACTTTATCGATTTAGTCACTGATGAGCTGTAACTGTATCTTAGCTGATCTGTATATTGTCTGTAGTGGTCCCTGTCTTGCTTGGGAAATTCAGTGCGACGAAAATTTTTAACGGCACAATGAAATTTACGTCCAGAAGATAATTGCTTGTAGCCAAATAAAGATAATCGTCACTTACCAAAAATTTCTTGTGCGCTTCAAAGAGCCAACTGGATGGCTCCTGGCTATTAATGGCAAATATATTGTTGACGCATTTTGGAACTTTTTGGATCATTTCATGGCAGTTGTTGGTCAGCACTCGAACACCATCCATTTCCGGTATAAGAACAATAGCTGGATCATAGCTATACAGATTCGAATCACCCGCAACGCTAATAACTATTAAAAGTGATGGGTAAGTGATGACGATACCGTCCGCCGATCGACAATTTTCAGAATCTAGGATCCAACTCATTTGCAGCAATCGCTCTGTCCTTCCTGTACTAAATTCGCAAAGTTTTGTTTTCAAATCCGATGTTCCCATCCACAAAATTCCATTGTTTGTGTACAGAGCAATGTACGCGTGGTTGTACGACACGGACATTGCCACAATGCTGCTGTACTCTTTATCGAATGAAACATTTTGTATCGAGCAAATACTGTCACCTTGACGTAATTTCAGTAGTTCTTTTTCGCGAGCAACTAAACAGAATGTATCACGCTCTTCGCTTACTACCTCCCAACAGGTTGGATCTACGATCGATTCTAAAGATCATACAATTGAGTTAACGTTTGACGAGAATATTTGAAACTGTGTACAAACTTTGCATAGAAGGCAGCTGTCGATTTTTTGGTTCTTTGATGCTGTTGATCAAAAATATACGAAAATTTGTGGTCATTAGAGCAACACCAGTGCCGGCAGAACTGCTGAAAATTCGTACGTCGATAACTTTTGTGTCTTTGGCTTCTTGGCCCATACTGAAAGTGTGTTGATAATTTCCAAACATGTCGTAAATAGACACCAATCCATCATCTTGCACACAAATTAATTCTTCATGGTCTGACCAACCCATAGCAAGCAACAGACCGTTGTTCCACTGGAGTGTGACATACAAAAATGAAATGTTTTTGTTATGAAAATTAACGTTGAAAGCCTTACCGTAATGGATCCCAACAATACTCCAGACGCAGTGAATATACGTACTACTGGCTTCACGGAACCTACTATCTTGGCAATTTTTTTAGGATCTCGGACAACGGCCATTGGACCACCATACGGTGCTGCACAGACCATCATATTTTCTAACTCTGTGTCCACGGGCCATTCCATTGAATACATTTCATATTTCCTTGGAGCAAAGATAACAATTTATGTGTTAGAGAAATGTGAAGATTCAGTGAATTCAGTTTATCAATTTTATGAATCACACCCAGCGATGGGACTGTTGCAGTAACAAAGAAAAGACAAAATTTAAGTATTTACCTGTAAGTAATCCCGGGATGAAGAGTGAACCAGTCACCCGTGTTGTATTGTATAGGCATTTTGATCCAAAATTTGTTGTTAGATTTAAATTGTAACAAGTATTTTTGTTTTTCTATTTGACAAGCGATTTTTTATCTCTGACTTTAGCCCGAATTTTTTGTACCATATGTACAGAAAAAATGATAAGTTGGTACCCCTGGTAGTGCGCCAGTGGTAGGGAACATGTGAATGACAGTGGGTTTCTATGAAATAGAATTCTCTCAAAAATGAGAACAAATAGGTTGGATTCTCTTCCATATAAATCAGCTGTCATTCTTCATGCAGCTTCTGAGGCCATTCTGCTTCAAATGTCAAAATTCCGAAATAATATATTCTGTATTCAAATGTCAAGTGTTTAGAATGTGCTGCCACCTATTTTCGTTCACAACTGCCTTATCTGGCTCTGTCAGTTACCTCCAAACAAGAAAATTTTCTCTTACAGTCTTCAGGGAATACTACCGGATTTGTCGACAAATCTATAGGGAAGATCAGACCGACGACGATCGATCGATGGTGACGTTTACGAACATTCAAGCGACGGTTTGCTTTGAAGTTATTCATGACATGGCACATGCATGTCGTTATCAACCAATCGATTTAATTTCGTCTTTGAATCCATAAAATTGTAACAAAAGTTTTTGGCTTACTCTTTGATAAGAAATTAATCGAATTCTTTCGATTTTACAATTGGCCTTTGGAAAACGAATAATAGAGGTCGCTTTTGAATCGGAAGAATTTTACCAAACCTAAGTTCGGAAGAACAACCCGAGCCTGACACTACAGGAAATTGTTCTGATTTAAGATTCATATTTCTTACTTTTGAATTTAAACTTATTCTCTTAGTTTAGTTTTTCCACAAATTTTACTTCGTACATTTTCCGCACTAAAACACAACCTTAAATCCACACTTGTGAGATCATTCACAACCGTATTTCGGGAGTACGAAATTCAAAGTGAAATTTGCGAATGTTTATTTTGAAAGCAAGCACCGCAAAAGTGTAGTTTATCAAATATTTGACTAGAACAATAGTGCAAAACTTGAAAAATATTGCCTTCAAGGCGTATATTTCTAGGTGACTAAAATATAAATAACAGGTGCGTTGACTTAACAGGGTCATTGGGTGACCCTATGACAGAGTCTGAATTTATCAAATGCGTCCGAATTTTTATTAATTTTCACGCAAAAGATAAATGTAAATAAAAAGACAAACTTTAGTAATAGATTGCGATTTTAGTTCATAGATTTGCTCGTCTGAACTAGATGGCGCTGGCAGTAGCTATATGATAGATTTGAATATTCGTACAGAGAATGTTAAAGTTTTCTCAATAAATCAAACATTTGTGTAAATTTGGGCCAGTTTTGCGTGAAATTAGCCAATTATTTTGCAAAAAAAAAAATTTTTGTTTTAATTTATTTGAAAACATTCGCAACAATTTCCAATTAATTAAAAATGACAAAAATTGCGACTTTTCATTCCAAAATTGGCTCAATCGTGATTTAAATACCAGATTTGCATCTCTACCATATAGACATTCAAATCTATCTATAGTTACTCTTAGTGCCACCTTTTGATGTATGCATGAACAAGCAATTTGAAAATGTCGAACATCACGATTTATACTCCTGAACTTCCAAGTCGGAAAAAGACGAAAATTTTTTTGAAAAGTGCATCGTAAATGGAGTAAAAAAAAATCATAGTGTCAACCCAACCGGCAAAAAGTGCATTAAAAAGGAGCTATGTTGACATTGTGAATGTCCAAACCCACTCGACTATTATGGATTTATTATTCGAGGTTATTGTGAACAACGAAAATAAATGTCCTGTGTCACCGTGAATGAAAGTCATTCATATGTTTGCTTTGATTTTATCACTCACAGTCTCACATGTAGTCAGGAATGACTACAACAGGTTTTCTATACGCAAAAAACGGAAGAGAATGACTTTTTCAAAGTTTTTCTCCATTTTGAATGCACAATTTGTTCAATTAAGCAAAAAATGATTTCTAAGGAAAAGATTTTGATATTCAGTCCAGAGCATACTTATCAATACGATGTACTTGATTTCGAATCAATGAATCATTATTTGACGAGTGATTTTTTGAACTGTAATGGACAATATAGTGGTTGGAGAAAATTCCACTGGCTACTGCCCTCCAACCTCACACTATATTTAAAGTTACGACTTCGACTGTTGTTATACATAGCCACTTCAAAAGATTTCACATTTCGAGTTCGACACGCGAGTAGTAATGTTAAAATTTAAAAATTTTATTCGCTATCCCTGTGGAAAATTGTTAATTACATGCATATGATCCATGCTGTGAAAATAATTCATTAATTCGAGATCAATTTTGTGAACTCGCGAACTCACGAGTGTATTTTAAGCAACTCGCTTTAAAAACTGTTTTTGACTCCTGCAGTTGTATACCTCGCCTACTCTACACTCGTCAGAAAACAGTTTCCAAAGCTTGTTGCTCGAAAACCCACTCGTGAGTTTCACTCGTATCAAAAAATTGATCCCTCATGTAATGAATTTTTTTCACAGCATAGAACGTAATTTACTATTGCTCGTGACGTACTCATATTGCAAACAACCTAAGTAACCCCTGTAAAAGCTTCCTAAATACGGCCCTAAACTTACGTCTAGAAACCGAAAAATCAGGTAATACAATTCAAGTTTCAACGGTTCTGTTGGTGATAAATTTATATGGAGAACCGGTTTTCTGCGATTTCTTTAATTTCTGTTTTCAATTATTCTGTTTGCGATCTGAAGGGTCTGAACTGAACTGTGCTCTATGTGCCATTTCAAAATTTTACCGCCATTTTGTGGCTTGGTATCGCCTGGGACTCGTAAACCTACATTAACGCTAGTCTGCATGACCTGCATTTCTTTTTTCACTTTTTTTTACCTATAAATTTGACAGTTTATGTGACATATGCACAAGTCTTTTTTATGCAAAAACCTACCAAACATATCAAATGAGATATGTGACGTGTACGTACAGTTAAACATTTAAATTTTAATGTAGAACAATTCGCCAAATATTATAATTCAAAGACGACAATTGTGTCTAAGTAAATTTACCCGGGCAGTGGTACCTTTAAGTAATGCTCACAAATTAGGTTTTATTCAAAGGTGACAAAAGTCATAATTTTCGTCAGTGTTTGACATCTAACCTCAAAAATATTTAGAAAACTTTACATTAAAGTAAAATCAAAAATCTTTTGGTGTCCGAAAATAGAACATTTTTAAACTCATACAGACCGTGGTGTAGTGAATCAATCGTATATGTGTACGTGTTATCATAGTGTTGCATGACAATGACAACGAGAATAGACAATTCATATTCGCCTCTGTTAACGCCGCATCAAAATATGAATGGAAATGGTAAGGTTAAGGAATCTTCATCAGCTGCTTTAATGAAAATCAAAACATATTTGCTGGCACTGCGACCATGGTCACTGTCAGCAAGTTTGGTTCCCACAATACTCGGCTCGGCTATTGCATACCGGTCGCTGGGCATGTACGAATTTAATTTTGTTATTTTTATTTTAACAATTTTCACCGTAATCACCGTACATGGAGCCGGAAATGTAGTCAACACTTATTTTGACTTCGTCAAAGGAATCGATAATAGAAAATCGGACGATCGAACGCTGGTGGATGACATACTAACGAAAGACGAGGTACCGACAAAAAACAAAAATGTTTAGCGACCGTTTTACCAAATATCTTGAACTACATGCAAATTTCTTCATTCAACAGATTACATCGCTGGGTGCAATTTTATATTTAGCTGGCTGCACCGGATTCATACTTTTATCCATTCTGAGTCCGGCTAAAATGGAACACCTTGCGTTAGTCTACTTTGGTGGATTGTCATCGAGTTTCCTCTACACTGGTGGCATTGGTCTGAAATACATAGCCCTTGGCGACGTACTTATTCTCGTCATATTTGGACCCATTTCCGTGCTATTCGCCTATATGTCACAGACTGGTCGACTGGAATGGATGACCATTTATTATGCTATTCCGTTAGCATTGAACACTGAAGCTATTCTACATAGCAACAATACTCGTGATGCAGAAAATGATAAAAAAGCGGGCATCGTGACGCTGGCAATATTAATCGGACGAACCGCATCGCACGTTCTCTATGCAATTTTAATGTTTACGCCGTACAGCGTGTTCGTTGTTATAAGCGTGAAATATTCGTATTGGTTTTTCTTACCATTGGTCACATTACCGCAAGCATTCAAAATTGAGAAACAATTTCGCAGCGAGACAACGCTGCAAAGTGTACCCAAAGAAACAGCAAAATTGAATTTATTTTTTGGCATATTGTACGTAGTGGCGTGTTTTTGTGCTCCAAATTTGCCGTTCATTACACAGAGGTATTAAAGTGATTACAATCAGAAATTCTAGTAACCGAAACGCTGTTTCATCAGATTTGTTTTTGCTTTTAGTTTATTTATTTATTTATACACAAGCAACGACTATGAATGATTTTTTTTTCGTATCGATTTATAAATTATTTTTGTTGGCATTTTACTTAAAATGAATGAACTTATACCTAAAAATCAATACTTAGTTGAAGAATTGTTGCAATGTATCGGACTTTGTCCCGTAAAATTAGAAATTTTAATGGAAAGGGAAAAAAAGAGGTTTCCAATTTTTTATTCTGCCATTTTTGCACCTGCCACTTGAATCGTTGGAATCGTGTACAAAAACGCAATACTCAATTATCACGAAATTGATATCAATCAACAGAAACTCGGTTCACAGGCTCACTTTAATCGAAAGGTCTTTTTCGCGATATGTTTGGAATCATTGGATTCAGGAAGGTTCCGGAAACGTATCTTATTTTGAAGATGGCGAAAGAGAACAATTTTCAATGGATTTTATCAGATTTGTTCGGATGAATTTCTTCCTGAATGCCTGAATCGCTTCCAGCGAGCGCTAGGTTGTCGGCTTTTGCTAGTTAATCTGCCGCTCGCAAGACAATTTCAAAAGATCGCAAATAATGCTCTGGACATCAGCGTTACCGAGCGTAAGATTTGTTCAAATACAGACTTGTGCCAAACACCTCAGGTCAAAGATGCAAACTCATTCTTCCAGCTGATGGTAAAATTTGTGACAAAGCCGTTTTTTGAGAAGCATAAATTTTTCAACTCTAAATAAAAACATATGCGGTTCAGTGCGAAATTTTTTGAAATTGATGCGATCACGTTGTAAGAAATTTCTTGATTTACGAAATTCGCTATACTTTGACAGAACCCACGACAAACATATAGATTGTGTCACTAGTTTTATTTTTGTCCGTATTCAAAGATGAAAGCATGGATGACTCCACTTGAGAAAAGCGAGCAGTTCTATGTTGAGACGTTAATTCAGCTATGAAAAAGAAATAGATGTCACCACTTGAGGTTCGGTGACAAGACACGGACATGACACGGTCTATTGTAACATGAAGATTATTTTAAAAATTAAAGGAAAAATTTCTTTAAAAACAACGTCACAATATTTTGTAGAATCAATCGAAGTTGCAAGAGGCTCATGTCTTAATTCTTTAAGACCACTGAAACAACGAATCTTGTACTTCAATGGCTAATGGATTTCTGCTCTCGGAATAAAATACAATAAGCCAATAGATTGTGTCGCTAGTTTTATGTTTGTCCGTATTCAGCTATGAAAGCATGGATGACGCCACTTGAGAAAAGCGAGCAGTTCTATGTTGAGATGTTGATTCAGCTATGAAAAAAACATAGATGTCAGGTTCGGTGACGAGACACGGACATGACACGGTCTATCAGATTCAGTCTGTTGCAACGTTTGAGGTGAGTTGAGGTGAGCCTGTAAACTGAACTTGAACCTTGTTCGATATCACAATCTCATTTCTCGCCAAGCCATGTGCTGGCTCTGCAACAATCGTACACGCGAGTTCCAAATGGAAAACATCAATTGATGCATTAAAAATTTGGCGCATGTCGGCAGGAACAGTAAAAATGGTAGCAAAAAAAATGAAACCGTCAAATTGAAAAAAAAAAACAAAATTTATATGTTAGAGATTGATCCTAATCCTAATCCATTGGGCATTACATTAACAACAAAATCACGAAAGTCCAACTTCCATCGATTGTCACAAACGCGCTACCCCAGAGATACGATAGAACCATTAAACTAGCATTCAATTCAAAGTGACTGAAGAAAGGCGATTTTTTGACATGTATTGACATTGTAATGTAACTGGTGTGTTGGTAAAACATTTTCATAGGTAGAAGCACGCGCTCGAAAGTGGTCAAATCTGCAGCTAATTATTATAATCTTAGTTTTCAACTAGGATCCAAGTATTGACACTTTGTTGGCGGCGATGCATATGATGCCTATGCATCACTTTTCATCAGGCAATACTAGCCGCCTGTCGGTGGCTTCATTCGCATATTTTCATAGCTGAATACGGATCAATACAAAACTAAAGTACCTCTGTGTGTGGCGTCATCCATTTTTTCGTAGGTGGCTAGGATTCGAGACACAAATGAATACATACATTCCATCCTCCATCCTCCATACATTGTGTCGTCAGTTTTATCTTTGTCCGTATTCAGCTATGACGCCACTTGAGAAAAGGGAGTAGTTCTATGTTGAGACGTTAGTTCAGGTATGAACAAAACATAGATGTCACCACATGAGGTTCGGTGATAAGACACGGTCTATTGAATAAATGATTCGTTTGTATAGCTTTATGTTTATAAGCAGAGCAAAGACAATTTCGTAAGATCGCAAATTATGCTCTGGACAATAGCGGTACCGAACGTAAGATTTTTTCAAAATACAGACTTCTGCCAAACACCTCAAATAAAAGATGCAATAAGTTCAGCATGTGTTTGAACTCATTGTTCCAGCTGATGGTAAAAATTTGTGACAATAAAAGTCGTTTTTTGAGAGGCATAAACTTTTCCCCAAATTTTCTACCTTAATTTGTGTAATTCTATGCAAAGTTGTTATTCTAATTTATTCAACTCTAAATAAATATTTTCGGTAAATTTCCAAGCAATACAAAAAAGCTAAGAAAAAATTAATTTTATTTTGAATACTGCAAACATTTCGATTGGACTTTGCTCCGCTGATTGTTGTGTCAGACTAAAAATGTTTTTCTCAATTACAAGACTGTAGTTTAGGCGAAAAATATGCCGAATGTGTTGAGAAACAAACACTAGCAGCTCATTATACTGAAAACATGCCCCTGATGTAATACTTAAAAGGCGTTTGCAAGATGTTTTGCTAAATAGGCTAGTACGAAGAAACCGAGGGGCAGATAAAAGTAGAAAATCCTTTTGCACTCGAAAGAAAATCAATCATTAAGGAAATTCTCAAAATCGTTGAAAATCCTTTAAAAACTCCTTTCAAAATCTTTCAAAATCCTTGGAAATAAAAAAAAATCCCTCAAAATCAAAAGAAAATCCCTCAAAATCAGGGATTTTTGGGGAATGAACTACAACTTCACATCTGTTAAAACATTATTTTGTCACTGAAGCCATTCGGTTCAGAGCGAAATTTTCCGCAATTGACGCGATCACGTTATAAGAAATTTCTTGATTTACGAAATTCGTTATACTTTGACAGAAGCCACGACAAACATATAGATTGTGTCACTAGTTTTATGTTTGTCCGTATTCAGCTATGAATGCATGGATGACGCCACTTGAGAAAAGCGAGCCGTTCTATGTTGAGACGTTGTTAATTCAGCTATGAAAAAAACATAGATGTCACAACTTGAGGTTCGGTGACAAGACACGGTCTATTGAAAAATGATTCGTTTGTAGAGCTTTATGCTTATAAGCACAACAAACACCAGACTGTAGTTCAGGCGAAACATTTGCGAAATGTGTTGAAAAGCAAACACTAGCAGCTCATTATACTGAAAACTTGCCTCGTATGTAATACTTAAGAGGCATTTCCAAGACGTTTTGCTCAATAGGCTAGTACGCGGGCAGTGGTACGTTTAAGTAATGCTCACAAATTAGGTTTTATTCAAAGGTGGCAAAAGTCATAATTTTCGTCAGTGTTTGACATCTAACCTTAAAAATATTTAAAAAAACTTTATATTAAAGTAAAATCAAAAATCTTTTGGTGTCCGAAAATAGAACATTTTTAAACTCATACAGACCGTGGTGTAGTGAATCAATCGTATATGTGTACGTGTTATCATAGTGTTGCATGACAATGACAACGAGAATAGAAAATTCATATTCGCCTCTGTTAACGCCGCATCAAAATATGAATGGAAATGGTAAGGTTAAGGAATCTTGGTGACTGGCAAAATCGCTCAGTGTATTTTCGTCTCAAAACGATAATATCATATCAGAAAACGATATTATCGTGTGAGAAGTGATATTATTGTTTCAAAGACGATAATATTGTGTTAAGAAACGATATTATCATATGGAAAACAATATTATCATATCAGAAAACGATATTATCGTGTGAGAATTGATATTATTGTTTCAAAGATGAATATCATGAGCAAAAAATTTCGTTTAAGAAATTTTGTTTTACCAACTGAGAGTCTCAAAATCAATACGATTGCGCGACTTTTAGACGTCCTCACCTGGTCTCATCTCCTCATCTCATCTCCTCGTCTTATCTTTTCATCTCATCTCCTCATCTGTTCGATCAAAAATGAAATGAAAAGCCACAAAAAACTAGGTGGGGCGAACGGGTTAGCTCAGTGGTTACGTACTGGCTTTCCACCAAGAATACCCGGGTTCAAACTGCGGTGTTTAAAAATTCTGTATAGGATTTTTGTTCAACGCTTATCATGAAAGCAACGTTCCTAAGCTTACCCAAGCTTCATAAATGGTTAGTTGGGGTAGCAATAGAGTGAGGATTCAGTTGTATGTCGAATCTTATTCAGCTACGAAAAAAATGGATGGCGCCACCGACAGGAGTACTTTAGTTTTATATTAATCCGTATTCAGCTATGAAAATAAGCGGATGACGATAAGTTAAGATGTGTGTGTAAACGTAAAAAAAAATAATGACAAAATTCCATACCGTTAGGGTTGTGATTCGAATCTGTTCGATGCGCGCTTAGTTATTGCCAGATGTACTAGCGCGCGACAAAATCGGAAAAAGAAATAATCCTTCAATCGAAGGCGTGGTTCGGAATACACGTTAAGCATGTGGTCCCTAGTGTGGTTAATCCACACTAGCTGGCAGTTACTCAGTGTAACACCCCGGCAGTCGAACCAGACGCTTCACAGTGCTGCTCCCGACTAATCAGTGCCATTGGGATTTTTATTACCAGGTGGCTAACGAAGCTAGGAAACTTTTCCTTTTACGAAATGTCACAAAAAACTAGGTGGCTAACAAAACCAGGAAGATTTTCCTTTTACGAAATGTCACGAAAACCTAGGTAGCTAACAAAACTAGGGAGCTTTTTCCTTTTACAAAATGCCACTAAAACCTAGGTATATATAGCGAAGCTAGGGACTTTTACCTCTTACGAAACGTCGCCCCATGCACGAAAGGCCGCCTGCAAGGCGTAATATAGCCAGCCGCAGGTGTAATCTAGCCCACCGCAGGCGTAATCTAGCCCGCCGCAGCCGTGGGGGTGAGGGAGCAAAGTCCCCCCCAAAAAAATTCAATTCTTCGTGTTCCCATACCCCTAAAGTTTGTACACTTTATGAATAAAAAAGATTGCAAATACTTTGCTTGTGATTGTTAAACAAAGGAGAGAAAATATTGTTTACATTACAAAAGACGATAACATGCAGCGCCGCAGGCCATGATAATAACGCGCCAATAAAAAAGCGGGGTCAAGGGGGGAGTATCCTCCTTGCGGGGTCTAAGGGGCGGAGCCCCTAGCGGGGTTTGGGGCAGAGCCCCATGCGCGTAAGGCAGCCTGCAGGGCGTAATATAGACAGTAGCAGGCGTAATCTAGCCCGCAGCAGACGCGGGGGTAAGGTGGCAGAGCCACCCAAAAAAAATTCAATTTTTCGTGTTCCCATACCCCTAAATATGAAAATGTCATTGCAACAATGATATCTGTCTGAATAAGATATTATTGTTTGGAAAACGATATTATCGTAGCTCAAAATGATAATATCGTTCGAGGAACAATATTATCATATTAAAAACAATATTATTGTTTGTGCGATGTTATTATTGTGTCAGAATATGATATTATTCATTTCAAAATGATATTAATGAAACAATATTATCGTCGCTACGACGATAATATCATTTTAAATATGAAAATGTCATTGCAACAATGATATTATTCTGTCTGAATACGATATTATTGTTTGGAAAACGATATTATCGTAGCTGAAAATGATAATTCGAGGAACAATATAATCATTCCAACAATAATATTATCATATCAAAAAACGATATTATCGTCGAAAATGAAAATATACTGGGCGATTTTGCCTTGCCCCGGAATCTTCATCAGCTGCTTTAATGAAAATCAAAACATATTTGCTGGCACTGCGACCATGGTCACTGTCAGCAAGTTTGGTTCCCACAATACTCGGCTCGGCTATTGCATACCGGTCGCTGGGCATGTACGAATTTAATTTTGTTATTTTTATTTTAACAATTTTCACCGTAATCACCGTACATGGAGCCGGAAATGTAGTCAACACTTATTTTGACTTCGTCAAAGGAATCGATAATAGAAAATCGGACGATCGAATGCTGGTGGATGACATACTAACGAAAGACGAGGTACCGACAAAAAACAAAAATGTTTAGCGACCGTTTTACCAAATATCTTGAACTACATGCAAATTTCTTCATTCAACAGATTGCATCGCTGGGTGCAATTTTATATTTAGCTGGCTGCACCGGATTCATACTTTTATCTATTCTGAGTCCGGCTAAAATGGAACACCTTGCGTTAGTCTACTTTGGTGGATTGTCATCGAGTTTCCTCTACACCGGTGGCATTGGTCTGAAATACATAGCCCTTGGCGACGTACTTATTCTCGTCATATTTGGACCCATTTCCGTGCTATTCGCCTATATGTCACAGACTGGTCGACTGGAATGGATGACCATTTATTATGCTATTCCGTTAGCATTGAACACTGAAGCTATTCTACATAGCAACAATACCCGTGATGCAGAAAATGATAAAAAAGCGGGCATCGTGACGTTGGCAATATTAATCGGACGAACCGCATCGCACGTTCTCTATGCAATTTTAATGTTTACGCCGTACAGCGTGTTCATTGTTATAAGTGTGAAATATTCGTATTGGTTTTTCTTACCATTGGTCACATTACCGCAAGCATTCAAAATTGAGAAACAATTTCGCAGCGAGACAACGCTGCAAAGTGTACCCAAAGAAACAGCAAAATTGAATTTATTTTTGGGCATATTGTACGCAGTGGCGTGTTTTTGCGCTCCAAATTTGCCGTTCATTACACAGAGGTATTAAAGTGATTACAATCAGAAATTCTAATAACCGAAACGCTGTTTCATCAAATTTGTTTTTGCTTTTAGTTTATTTATTTATTTATACACAAGCAACGACTATGAATGATTTTTTTTTTCGTATCGATTTATGAATTATTTTTGTTGGCATTTTACTTAAAATGAATGAACTTACACCTAAAAATCAATGTTTAGAGTTGAAGAATTGTTGCAGTGTATCTGAATAAGCTGGAGGCGACCCCAACCGAAATGACAACACCGCTGATGTATTTTACTATCCTTATTTCGATGAATTTACAGTACGTAGTGGTGGTGGGTGATGATCTGCGGTGCGTCCTATCGGCTTGGGTGCCGTCAGCGAACTGATTCGACTTATCGTCGCTTCGGTGTTCGTTGCACTGTTTCGATGGGTTTTGTTTCGACCATTCCACCTCAAGTTGGGAGCCGTTACGTCAGAGACGTATCGGACTTTTGTCCCGTAGAATTAGAAATTTTAATGGAAAGGGGAAAAAAGAGGTTTGCAATTTTTTATTCTGCCATTTTTGCCCCTGCCACTTGTCATGGTTGACTCGTTGGAATCGTGTACAAAAACGCAATCCTCAATTATATCGAAATTGATATCAATCAACAGAAACTCGGTTCACAGGCCCACTTTGATCGAAAGGTCTTTTTCGCGATATGTTTGGAATAATCGGATTCAGGAAGGTTCAGGAAACGTATTTTATTTTGAAAATGGCGAATATGAATAAAGACAAACAATTTTCAATGGATTTTATCAGATTTATTCGGATGAATTTCTTCCTGAATGCCTGAATCGTCTCCAGCGAGCGCCAGGTTGCCGGCTTTTGCTAATTAATCTGCCGCTCGCAAGACAATTTCAAAAGATCGCAAATGACGGTCTGGACATCAGCGTTACCGAGCGCAAGATTTGTTCAAAATACAGACTTTTGCCAAACACCTCAGATCAAAGATACAAACTCTTTCTTCTAGCTGATGGTAAAAGTTTGTGACAAAGCCGTTTTTGAGAAGCATAAACTTTTCCCCAAATTTTCTACCTTAATTTGTGTAATTCTATGCAAAGTTGTTTTTCTAATTTATTCAACTCTAAATAAATATTTTGGGTAAATTGCCAAGCAGCACAAAAAAGCTAAGAAAAAATTAATTTTATTTTGAATACTGCAAACATTTCGATTGGACCTTGCTCCGCTGATTGTTGTGTCAGACTAAAAATGTTTTTCCCAATTACAAGACTGTAGTTTAGGCGAAACATATGACGAATGTGTTGAAAAGCAAACACTAGCAGCTCATTATACTGAAACCTTGTCTCGTATGTAATGCTTAAGTGGCGTTTGCAAAATGTTTTGCTCAAAAGGCTAGTACGAAGCAAACGAGAGACAGATATATGTAGAAAATCCTTTTGTACTCGAAAGAAAATCAATCATTAAGGAAATCCTCAAAATCGTTGGAAATCCTTGAAAAATATCCTTGAAAATCAAAAGAAAATCCCTCAAATCGTGTAAAAATGCTTGGAAATTAGAAATTGACAAAAAATAATTAAAAATCAAAGAAAACTATGAAAAAATCAATGGAATCTTTTAGAAAATCCTTTTGCACTCAAAATACACGATTATCTCCCCCTCGGAAGAAACAAGTAACTCAACAAATCGAAGAAAAAATTTAAGGTTAAAATAGTAATTTAAGGAGTTAGGGAAAATCGTAGGATAGGCTTGAACTTACCTGAATTTTAAAGACTTTGCTTCCCTTATTTGAAATCATCGATTTAAGTTTTCATGAGATCAAATAAAAGATCAACGGAAATAAATGAACTTCACAACCAGTGCTTCCATATTTGTAAATAAAATATAACAATGAATTTCCATTGATCTGAAATGATAAAATCGAAAACTCTACATTTTCGTACCGTAAACGTAAATTTATAGTGGAATGAAACAAATTTGCATAATTCTAATGTGGTCGTGTGTGAGTCGTTTTTTTATGCAATATTAGTCTAATTTGTTGCTTCGTAAATTTGTTATTTAACTCATACAAAGAATAGTCTCATTTCTGGCTTTCATTTTTTTTTTTTTTGAAAAATAACATCTGTGAAAATGAATTGTTATTTATTTTTGTCTATTTTTAGACGTAAGGCGCAATATATTCGGTTGACCTATAGCAATCGAAAATGCTACTATTTCGAGAAATGAATTTTAAAACTACATTATCATTTGGCTACGGCCGTGAAATTTGTTTCGATTCAAAGGTTCGTTTCACTTTTGAGTTATTCGACTCTGGAGCGAATGCATTTGCCACTGCGTCGCCACTGCAAGAATTTTACTCTTCCGAGAAACAATAATTCGGTGATTGTCGCTGCTGGAAAAAAAATTCAGTGTTTATCAGCCCCTACAAATTTATTATTTTCCACAACTTTGTTTGGACAAACCAAAATTGGTTTTTTACATTTTTCTTAGACGCCCTGCATATTTTTCAAGATTCAGTTGTCCCAGATGACGGATCTGGAGTTTGTGTGATTGTTGTTTTGGGCTTCTTTCAGCCGCCAATTGCAGATTATTATATTATTCTGATGTAATTTGCCATTGTCATCATATCAAAAATAAATTGTGTTTGTCATAATGCAGTCACGGATATAGTGCGGCGACGGCTTATGTCATGACATATACTAAAACTATACAAAATTTCATGACGATGCTTGTCAGCTCACTTCATTATGAAATTTCATATACTTTGACATAAGCTGCTGACTAAACGCATATGGATTGGTGGCATCTGCCGGTGTTTGACAAAATAAAAAGTGTAACGAAAACCGATGATATATTTTTCGATATAGTGTTAAGGGAGAGCGTTTTTTGATCAGTTGATTCTAACTTATCTCGGGGTCACGCGTCAAAATGAGAGAAATCCATACTGAACCTAGCTCTCAATTCTCTTTTTTATTCATATTTTTTGACAGCTGACCCCGAGATAAGTGAAATATAACTGGTTTTCGCTCTCTATAGAGAGTTTAAATTTAGATACGGTTTACTTTTGAACTTCTATCTGGGGGGAAAATGTTAGTTGTCAATCATTTATTTCATTATGAAAACACAATTCAGTTTTTTAAGTTTTCGTGTGATTTAACAGTGAAAACAATTAAATGTAAGTATGAATTGTATGTGTTTTGTG
Source organism: Pseudolycoriella hygida (assembly GCA_029228625.1). Classification (NCBI taxonomy): domain Eukaryota; kingdom Metazoa; phylum Arthropoda; class Insecta; order Diptera; family Sciaridae; genus Pseudolycoriella; species Pseudolycoriella hygida. The sequence continues at coordinate 35,819,023 of CM055406.1, read as the reverse complement.
TCAGCAGTAAGTATTTTATTCGGGTCCCGGTCCGGTATTTTACAAAACTCGTCTAAATTTTATCATCTTACATTACACGAATTTTGTTTTAGTCTAAGGTCCGTGAAGAATGCAGACGTCGGGCCTTGAAATAATTTTTGTTTCGAAGTAATTTGGGTTGTGAGTTTCGAAAAACTTGAGTGTCTGGTTCGGTCCGGGTCGGGTTTCGAAAAATGGTTGACCCGCTCATCTGTAATTACCGCCTAAATCACAAATTATTCAACATTGTAGCTCATGTAATGTTAGAAAATAACTCTTACGCATTAATAGATGAATCAGAATTCAAAAAAATTAAGTATGAAGGTACAAATTCGTTCTGAAAAAACATCGCAAATTAATTTGGAATGCGATGATTTTTCAAAGCATCTTTGGACCTTCATGCTTAAATTTGGTGAATTCTGATTCATCTATTATTCGTGTAAGAGTCATCCTCTTACAGTACATGAGATATAATTTTGAATAATTTGTTATTCACGCAGGATTCTATTCCAAAAATGTTGGAGCAAATTTGACAGTTCATATTTTTGCAACGTGCTCTGAAGAATGCTTTGCAATTTGCTCAGATTGACTTTATTGAAGGCATCTTCTAGGTCGATAAATACTGCCATCGTTTCCTCACCGTTCTTCCTCATTTCATGCAGGACTAATAGCAAGTGATTTATCCAATCCATAGCCAATTTTTTCCGTACATAATTTGACCTGTGGTAATATGCCATTTTCTTCCAACCAATCAGGTATTCTGTTTTTTACCACTAAGTTAATCCACTTCAAATAGACTGATGGTATTGATATTGGCCTATGGCTGTTTAGGTAAATTTTGATTCTTCCATGCATTAATTACAACTAAAAGTTTTACCTTTAATTCATGGGGGAAGGAAGGTATGTTGTTTTGTCCATTCCTGGGGTTGTTGATTTTTTCAAACTAATAATATCAGTTCGTTCCTCATATTCAATTGGGTTATCATAAGAATTCGTCTTCTCAGTCATATTCACTTTGCTGACTAGGGTTGGGTTACAAATCTGGGACATGTAATTTTTGGCCATTCCACGGTCATTACACATGGAATTTGGTTGTGATAAATTGGAACCAGTGTAAGATGTTTTTTATTGGAGTATTAGGGTAAAGTTTTTCTGACCGTTCCCCCCAAGTTCTTCTTCTCTTTTCTCTAAGTTTATATTTAAATTTAGAATCGACAGTCTTAAAGAGTGTAAAGAGATTGTGAAGTTTTTGATTTCCAAAATATCTGATGAGAGCTTTCCTTTTTTCTAGATGTAGCTTTTGCACTTCTCCTTCCCTTTCCAATAAAGTTTTGGCTTGCATTTGGCCGACATATTTACCTTTGGCTTTTTAATAATGGATAGGATTCTATTCGTTTTTCTAATTAAATTAATAAATATAGGCGAAACTTGGCAAGCCAGTTTTAAACTATGCCATACAATCGGTAACATTTCAAAACGACCGAAATATGGGTAAAACTAGATTTGAAATGTTATCGATTTTATTGATAAGACCGACCGACCGCTACTTTTCGGCAAAGTCAATTTTGTTTTCTGTATTCACTCTGATACATTTAGTGATCATTGTGTCGTGTTCTATTTCTATGAACCAATATCAACCAATCATCCGACCGTATACCAAAGAAGTAACGATACCAAATTTGTGTAAATGTGTTTATTGTCTGGAATTATTAAAAATGATAAATATTTTTAGGACAATCAAATGCTTATTATGTATTTGGTTGCCGTTTTTCCTTTAACGGTGATGTGTGTCTTTAGATTTGTTTAAACTAGAAGTAGCATCAGTTTTCATCCAGCGAATTAACGCTCAGTCTTCGTTGCATGAAAATTTTTCAATTAAAATGAAAACATTCGTTCGTTTCATATGGTAGTTCCTTTCCTCTTCTCTAAAACAAAGGACGTAGTACAGTAATGGAGCAAGAGTATCCGATAGGTAATTAAGTAAGGAGTAGACAGGGATGGGAATCCAATTCACAAATTTAAAAATTATTTTCTTCAATAGTTATGTATTAAGTTCGCGGAAAATCATTTCAACCGCCCGCTGTGGTTTTCCTGCCTAGATATGTAAACTTTATTGCGTACCATAGTTGTGTTAAGATGTATAAGCTTTTAAAACGCATCGTCACTTGAAAAATGATTACAATGACAAATTTTGTACTTAAAAAACCGGCCTGACAGCAGTAGTCATCAATTTTCAAGTGGCTCATCTAAATTTTGAATGGATAAATACGAGACGGACTTTAAAAACATAAAGAAGACAGTTGATTGGACATTTTCTATGTAAACCCCTACTCGGTTCCTATGTAACTACTTTGTTCAAATTTTCAATAGAAATACTTTTCACTCTGAAAGCCTGCATTTTCATGTCGCATCGTGAAAAAAACCTACGAAAAATATTCCCTTTTTTCATTAAAAATTCTTTTGAAAGTTTCACATCCAGAGATTTCTTTTAGACGATACTTCAGTGAGATTGATGCATAATTGCACATTCTTTGCATCCATTCTTTATTTTTCATTTTTTATCCCGAGGAATATTCCCAAAATTTCCCCAACTATGAATCACAGTGGAATCACCGCGGAATCACCGATGATTCCCCGCTGAATCACCGATGATTCCTCGCTGAATAACCGATGATTCCCCGCTGAATCACCGATGACTCCCCGCTGAATCACCGATGATTCCCCGCTGAATCACCGATGATTCCCCGCTGAATCACCGATGATTCCCCGCTGAATCACCGATGATTCCCCGCTGAATCACCGATGATTCCCCGCTGAATCACCGATAATTCCCCGCTGAATCACCGATGATTCCCCGCTGAATCACCGATGATTCCCCGCTGAATCACCGATGATTCCCCGCTGAATCACCGATGATTCCCCGCTGAATCACCGATGATTCCCCGCTGAATCCCTACCTAATAACCAATCGTCATGGTACAGTTTTCAGGTTACTTGTTCTAAGATGTAGTGGACCCACCCTATTGGTGTCGCTACCGAAAAAGCACCAAGAAGTGTTCGATTGGACGATTATTCTCCACATTCATAGGTTTTTTTGTGCGATTTTTGTATAGTTCATCGATATCTGCGTAGAATTTGTAAAAAGAGGCTGGGGAGGACGGGAAGGGTGTTGAAAGACGTCAGTGGGCGTCCGGTGCACTTTTTCACCTCCAATATATGTTATTTTAAGCTCTGCTATAGTTCTACATTGAGCACATACTTTTGAGGTAACCAAAACGGCTTCTTTTTTCTCATTTTTTGTTGTTATTTTTCTTTATGATCCTATTGATACGGATGTCAGCCTGCAATAACGTTTCTCCTTCGTATTGATTGGATTCATTTGAACTAGTTATTCATAATGTTTTTTTTTCTCGATGAATAAATGTGTATTAAGAGATTCATTATAAATGTAGTCCATGGCGACAAAAATATATAAAAAGTTATAAAACTGTAAATCATTATTTAGATTCATAAATTTATTTTATAAGAAAATGAAATCTTTAAACAAATAATTAAAAAAAAAATAAATAGTTTTGTGTAAAAGGTACAATTAATGAAAAGTAAATGCGTAGTTTAATGAATTTTCTCAAATAATCTGAAGAAGTGAAAGTAAAAAAACAAAATATTTAAGTTAGAAAAATTAATTATAATATAAAATATTTTGTACAATATGATCATAAAATAAATCCAACATTAATTAATAAAAACTAAAAATTATATATTTATTATAGAATTTGCGAGTACGTCGCCCAAATGTGAACTGTCAAGTTTGCGATGTTTTTAAGAGCAGAATCCTGCGTAAATAATAAATTTTTCAAAATTATAGTTCACGTACTATGATTGGATGACTCTTAAACGAATAGTAAATGAATGAGAATTTAAAAAGTTTAAGTACGATGGTACAAGTTTGCTCTGAAAGAACATCGCAAACGAACTTGGAATGCGATGACTTCTCAGAGCAACTTTTGACTTTCATACTCAAACTTTTCGAGTTTTGATTTATCTATTATTCTTGTAAGAGTCATCGATCATACGTTCGACACTATTTACGTCTGTTCTAAAAAAACATCGCAAATTTGACAGTTCACATTTTTGCGACGAGGTCTTAATCAAAGATTGAATTTTTCAACGTAAACAAATTTTCACTATTTTGGCACAATAATAATAGTAGTTTATGTACCTGCGGGGAAATTTTTTTATCTTCGAGGGAGAGGTTTGCATCCCGAGCCAAAGGTGAGGGATGTAATCCCTCGCAGTTGAATATGCTATTTTATTCACCAAAGCAATAAATCAACGAAACAAAGTTGGACACCAACGATTAATACATAATTTAACGCCCCAGGGAAGCACTGCGGTGAATAAAAGACTTTTTTTGTTAAAAAAAGGAGAGATCGAGTTCTTACTTTATTCAGGAGCTTTCATTAACTTTATGTTTTCGCCCTTGCTGTTCCTCCGTCTGTCGATGGACGATGAAGAAAAGTGATGAACAGTTGCTCCTAACGTTCGAGCGCAAGGTACTTCGCACCATATTTGGAGCGATACGCGAGGGTGAGAGGTGGCGACGGCGATATAACTTTGAACTGGAACGTGATTTTGGCGAGCCGGATATAGTGGCAGTGAAAGTCCAAAGGTCGAGATGGGCGGGGCCTTTAGCACGCATGGATAAAAACAGAGCCCCCTGAAAATTATTCCGTGACGATCCAAAAGGGTGAAGGAAGTCGGTCGCCCAATAATTAGATGGATTGATGGTGTCGAACAAGATCTTCGGGCGCTCGGAGTAAGGAATTGGAGAAACACGGCTAGGGATAGGCAGCGTTGGATCAGAATCCTCGAGCAGGCCAAGGCCTACAAGTGGCTGTAACGACGAAAAAGTAGAGTATGTAATGTTAGTTAAAATGCAAATGTCTGTCGCTTTTCTCGCCTGCCACCTTCTGAATGTTTTTGCGGACTAAGTGAAGTATCTCTCTGTCTGTCTTACAACGCATAAAACCTTGTAACGAAAGAGGAAAAAGATTTTTTGTGGATTTTTTCATACGAAATCTTTTCTCGCTTTCATCGCAAGGTTATTTGCGTTGCACTGCGGTACTGTTTCAGCTTATGTACCATTTTCTCACTAAAGTTATTTCATATGTGGTGATGTGTCAATTCGGAATACTGAGAGCTACACTAAAGACTTACTAGAACGCACTTTCGTTAATTAGAGGAGGCAATGAGAATCTATTGAGTATCTATTGTTGATGACCATTTTGATGAGAATTGAATGTTTGAAGGACTTTATTTGCGTTATGACTAAGCGCTATGAGTGCGGATCCTCCATGGAATGTCCAGGAACTGCCGTGTTGGTGTTTTTAACATTTTATAAAGAAAAGCTACCAAAGTAAAGGTAAGTGTGTTGAGCAATACATAAGACATTTTTATTTAATTTAATTTTCTTTTTCGATAAATATAAGAAATTACAAACATTGTGCCAGTAAAAATATTCAAATCTACAATGCAACCGTTTTTGATTGAAACTCTAAACCTATAATGGCAGTTACAATGAAAATGTTTCACTTACATTTCACTTCAAACTTTTATTTATGAAATTTCTTCAGTTCATTTTGGATGGCTTGAATAAGCGGTGCGGTTGATAGCATCGATGAACTCTGTGGAGCAAGTACTCTGACCACATCTACTGACGGCGATTCCGGATTGTGAAATGGACCCGCACTCAAAGGTCGAATCTGAGTTTCAATTGATCAATATAAAATATTTTATAGAAACAAAACACAAATCTAAGTACCAGAGGTGATGGGGCACTGCTTCCCCAAGCTTTTTTGTTATAGGGTGAGGGTGGCGTTGTACGATTTTCATGAATTGGTTTCGAGGGAACTGCTGTAAATGGACGATTGCATTTATGTTCAGATATCGATCGCGACAGAACACCTCGACTTCTGTATTTTTATTTGGAATTAGTCGAATGTAATGAGCCTTTGTACCATGAAAGTTAAGATCACCTGTACATGTCCATTGCTGACTTTGATTTATTTTCAATCGGCCTTATTGCACCAGGAACATCGTTGTTACCATTGTCATTACGAGTGTCATCATTTGAGTAAAGCTTAATCGCTCCTTCCAGTAATCCTTCAAATCGTGTTCTCGTTAGCGCAGGGTCTCGGAGCGGACTCATTACTTCTTAAAAAAATCGGAATCTTAATTATATTTTTTAGATTAATTAAGAGAAAAACGAAATGGGGGAAGGGATGAATTACAAGAATTGAGAGTTGCGGGGAGCTATTGAGGTATCCTCATAACTCTCTTTAAATTTTGAAAATGTTTTTCTTTGCGTTACGTAAATGATGAATGGTTCCTTGGTTACCTTGGCTTTCCATTATTTTTTTATGAACTCCCCAATTCAGGACACCGGGATCCGCCCCATCGCTCTGGCTTCGACTTAAGCCTCCGTCTGCTTCCATATTTCTGTCATTTTCATTACCATTGTGACCAATTTTGTACTGCGCATCCACAATTCTTGGAATTCCTCCCGTATCGGAGCCTTCGATCTCTGAATGATCTAAGTGTGTCATGCTTACTGGCTCCAAAACTCGACTTAACGGTTCTGGCACGGTACATTTCGGAAAACTTCTCACCGATGCCATACTCAAATATGAACCAATGCTAATGCTATCACCCGGTGACCTGCCCCTTTGTAAGGCTCTCAGAATTTCTTTGTTAAATGCTTCCGTCGGTGATTCGAGCTCATCGTCTGGCGACCGAACGCTGAATTTATTGTCTTGCAAAATTTTATTTTTGTTGTATTGCTGCAATGGACGTTTGGCGTCTCGTTCCAATAAATTGTTACCCTTCTCCGACCCATCGAATACTTCGCTGTACGCTGAACTATGCGATGAATTTGTGTGCCGTTCATCCATGGAACCAACTTTATTTTCCGATAGATACTTTCGTTTCATTTTTTTGCGGCCCTCTTTTTTCTTAGCGACTGTGGCATAGATCGGTGCTTCAGCATTTTTTGAATCGAAATGGGTGACTGGCTTTTCGTCAAGAATGTTTTGAACGTCCAAACGTGATCTACGTTTCGGATAAAATATCGATGAATCCGAGGTTGAGCTGCTGGGTGACGATAGCGGTGGATGCGGAAAATGTAGAATTGGATTCTCAGTTTTCTTTTGCTGTACATTCAACGAGTCTGTTTCTTTTTTGCCGAAATTGTCAGCATCGTTTACGAAAGCAACATTTTCAATGCCGATTTCATTGTCGACCTTTTCAATTACCTCCAAGTGACTGGAAGATTCATTTCTAAACGAGCGACTAGCCGTTAGTCTGCAATTAGACACAACCAAGAAGTGACACATCTGATAAGTTATTGAAATGTGACATCATTGGTGCCACCTCATTACCTTTTTACTTCAGCACTGCGTTTCCGTTTCGCACGAGTCATTAGCAGCAAACCGACAAGTAAAACTATTAACAATACGGTCGCTACAATTCCTACTATGAGCACGGCAGGATTGTCTCCAATGACTGCAATTAAATTCGAATTTTGACTACCACCGGTGGCTGGTGCCAGTGGTGTAGCTTGTGGCTCCCTCAAATATGCTAAAAATTGGATAACAAAATATTGAGAACAATTCTGGTCGATTTCCTGTTACTTTTGCATACGTTCTGCTTTGATGAATACCAACTTTTCCATGACTTGGGCCACTTCATCCTCCGTTACCAATTTCATGTCGTCGGCAGCTGTTTTTGCCAGTACTGGTTTTCGATCCACAAACACCGAGTAAATTATTTCGGTTTGATTTCCAATAGACTGATTTCTAGGTTGCAATAAAAGTCGATTAACAGAAATCACTTTTTTAGCAGGAACATATCGCCCACACCCCCACCGTTTTCAACTGCATCGAATTAAGGCGTCGTGCACATATGACTTCACACTTGCTATAAAATCCAAAAAGTCCATACTGCAAAGTAGCCAGAGATTTTGCTTATAGTACTCCGGCTACCCCCCAAACACACCACCTATTTGGGGGTGTAGCCAGAATTCTACAAACAAATTTTGCTGTCCTGACTGGATACTAATTTTTTATAGCGAGTGTGACGTCATATGTGCACGACCCCTAAGGCTATTACATTTGGGCTAGTTTTGGAAAGTTATAAGTTTTGGGCAGCCACAGAACACCCGCCCAAAATGATTTAAGGTTGCGAATATGTCGTTTTGAGGGTTTCGTTTGAAATCGCTCAAATTTTGGGCTGACGATTGGAACCAACCGTTTTGAGCTGTTTATCTTACTTATGGTATACTGTTGAAAATGGTGAGAGTGCCAGCGACATGCGAAAAACTTTTCTGAGTAGAAAAAGTGTAAAAGTCAGAAGGTTATAAATTAGCCGTACCTATTAGTCGTGGCACTATAATCTCCTCCATCGGCCGTCCGAGTATCATCGCTAACCAATGATGTTATGTTATGAACTACAACGCTAATTCGTCGAGAGTCCCTATCGTTGCTTCCATGTTTTCTTCTTGCTGATGGGGCTATGATGTACGTGTCCTTACTATCCATTGTCGCATTCATCACTTCTCTTTTATTGAAGCGACGAGATTTCATCTGCTGATTCGTTGCAGTTCCACTTTTCTTGGCGTTCTCGATCTGATCTTGAAATATTTGGTGACTGTACATGGAAACGTTCATCGTAGTTAAGCGCTTCTTCCGGGTGTCGGTATGATTGCCAAAGTTATTATGTGAAATACCCAAGTGCCAAGATTGTTGCCTAAAATGGGATTTTAATGGCCATTGTTATGCATCATGGATTGAACACAGAAATGGTTAAACCTTGTAAATGCCAAGCGATAAAGTTTAGATAATTTATCTTCAATGATGGGATAGTCTTCTTGTGAGAAGTACCCAGCCAGAACGGTTAGCAACCAATATCGTCTATCGGAGGGTAAATACCCGGACGCATACGTATTTGATTCGGTACAGTCATGCAAACATAATGGATCTGATTCCAAATCCTTCATATTCTCCAATTATTGATCAAACAACAATGGAACAATCAAATTGAATAAGTCGTTACCATATTTCCGTCTATGTAAACCGTTGCGACAACTGTTGATGTTTTGATTATTGTATCACGACCATTGTTTTTATCTATTACGGATTTCTTATAACTTGGAGGACCATCTCCAGACCCAGTCCAAAAAAAATCTTCAAGACGAATGTCATATTCAGATGATTGTAGAGAATTCTGGAATAAGTGGTCACCTGAAACAACATTTTATTAATTTTGTGTTAATCGAATGCGAGAGGGTGGCTATTCGCTGACGAAATTGCTTAAGAATAACATCAGTCTCAATCTCAGAACGGTGCTATGTATTAAGTGGGTGTTTTCATTGTGGTAACAACAGTCTGACAAAGATGGTACATAACTTTGTCCAATTGTACTTATGTACGTTTTGCGGGACAAATTGGATTTCGTTTCACATAAAAACCGCGAAGTTATAAATGGATCACATCAAAGAAAGAAGAGAGTGAAACTATTCGCTAAGAAACATTTCCTTCTGTTCTAAGAGTTTCTTTTAAACATTGATTGCTTATGAAGTTGTGGATTTTTTTTAAAGGTTTGTAGAGCAAGCCTTCGTGTCACACTTTGTCGAATGCCTGCGATACGTCCAGAAAGATGAAGTTGTGGATAATAAATTTGATGATTATAGCATCGCAGGCAAAAATTAGGTATCCGCCGTTGATCATTTAATTAAATTTTTGATCATTTAATTAGTGCGCCAACGGCGTATGCCAAAGTATACATTTCCGTGACACGAGGCTTAAGCAGTCAATCAAATAATAACAGTGTAATGAACATCAATACCTATATTTTGACAGAAGCCGTTGACGCATTTAAGTCGCGGATTACATTACTAACCTCAACTTTGCAGGTGAAATTTTCAAATTTTAAGGTTTTTAGTAAGTAAGTAAGTCAGTCAGTATTTGATTAATATTCACATTAACTACATATAAATAATGTAAGTCTAGACACTAAAAATTGGCATACAAAATTTTGATTTACAACTCTTTCATACAGTCGTTCATAATCGTCGAGCTAATTATGACCTTAAATTTCCCATGAATCATCACACTCTCTCAACGAGTATTTTCTTTGAAAATCCTTGAAAATATAAAAGTTCTCACATAAAGCCTATCATGGGACTCTGCCAATAAAAAAAACGATTTTGAAGATCTGAAGAGAACAGAAAATGCTCTCTTCAGATTTGTTGAACAATTTGGAAGTTTTTGTAACTAGCATAGTCTAGGTCGCACTTCCTCCCCTGATCGTACTAGCACTGACCGTTGTGATATCAAATTTCACTTCATTTATGTGTTACGATCTAACGGAATGAAATAAGATTTTGTTTCTAATTTCTTTTGTTTCACTTTCACATTTACAAATCATTGCTTTCGATTCAGATAGTAGATTCGGATTTTTATGGTCGCCATGTATGGTCAGGTTCACGTTTATAAAAAACGTACCGGGAAAGGTATCCCAAGTAGTGTTGGGCTACGCTTGAAAAAAAAGTGATCCACCAACTAAAAACCCAGGCCCTTTATCTCGGTGTCCCTAAATAATAATAATCCCAATGGCACTGATTAGTCGGGAGCAGCACTGTAAAGTGTCTGGTTCGACTGCCGGGGTGTTACACTGAGTAACTGCCAGCTAGTGTGGATTAACCATACTAGGGACCACGTGTATTCTGAACCACGCCTTCGATTGAAGGATTATTTCTTTTTTCGATTTTGTCGCGCTAGTACATCTGGCAACACCTAAGCGCGCATCGAACAGATTCGAATCACAGCCTTAACGGTATGGAATTTGTCATTACTTTTTTTGACGTTTACACACACCACTTAGCAGCTGGATAAGAGCCTGCTTGTTTCCTACACAGTGTATCGAATATGGGTGACGTCATACTTCGTTGTGTACAAATCGTTGCGATATTGCTACCCCAACTACCCATTTATGAAGCTTGGGTGAGCTTAGGAACGTTACTATGCAGAATTTTTTCACAGCGGGGTTTGAACCCGGATATTCTAAGCCTCGGGTCTTACTTCGGGAGGAGGCTGCGCCTAAGCACCCTGCGTGATTCGTCTTCATCTGGTCCTGTAACCTTTTGACTATCTTGGCGACCACATCGTCCACTACTTTCCACGCCTCTACATTGCTGCACATAGCTTGCACCATGTCCATCAGAACTTTTGAGTGCCAGATATCATATTGCAAGATCTTTTTTAAACAATACTTTCCCCCGTGAATTATAACGCCAATTGCAACAAATCTGTCTCAGATGCACCTTAGTACATCAAGTTACACCGTAGTGCATCAAGATACACCGTAGTACATCAAGATGCACTGTAGTGCATCAAGGTGCACCTTAGTGCAGTAAGGTGTACCGCAGTGCATCAAAGTGCACGGTAGTGCATCAAGGTGCACCATAGATCAAGGTGAACCGAAATGCATCAAGGGTCACAGTAGTGCATCAAGGTGCACCGTAGTGGATCAACATACACCGTATTGCATCAAGGTACACCGTTGTGCATCAAGGTGCATGTGGTGCATCAAGGTACACCGAGGTGGCCGTGTTTCAGTTTTATTATATAAAGGAAACGTTAATGATTTTTGAATGTTGATCCGAGGTGTAGACTCTATCGATAATGCAGTCGGGAGTACTTTTCATTCTACGATGTATGTAACTTTAGACATGAACGAAATTTTTCTGTTTTTTTTAAGTTCTGAACGTTAGTAATAGATGGGGCGAACCTTGTCCTATTATGGGTGTTAAGTCATGTATGTCGCTGGTGCAGATGTCCGTCGTGATGGGCGAGGGATATGTAAACACAGCAAACAAAATCAATCTCTAGCCCGGATCTAGCTTCTGGATGAGCACTATACCAAGATTTATTCTATATCAAGCTTACTAACTAAAGAGAAGGCAAGAATCTAGCGTATTCGATACACAAATTTCAAGACAAGGCTTCGAGATTCAATAAAACGTAGACCCCCGCCAAAAAAACAGAATCTGTTAACTTAACAAGAGCTTCTGATAGCCTCATACAAATATACACCGAAATAGTTTTTGTTATCCTTCCCTCGGAAATTGCAATGAATGAATTCGAGGAGATAGAGACGAAGAAATTTCGGATTCAACAAATGCACATAGGCAAAAATTTTATGGGTCAGAATGAAAGGAAAGCGAAATGGAACATTCCAATTATTCAAACGTAACGATGCATTTTCGGGTCAAACATTCATATCTTTTGGTCGGATCGAATACAATAGACTAAAAAAAATTACGAAATGTGAGCCATTGTGACAGTGACTAGAACAAAATTATTTCCATAGCTCACAATGCAATGGTTAAAATATTCTAATTATCTATAGAAAATGGTTTGGTGAATTGTATAGCGTATACACCAATGTTATATTGATAAATCAGTGAAAAAATGTCACAGCAACAATGCTTTATTTTATCGATATGTTACAAATGTTTACATAAAAATAATGTGCTCAACTCATTGACTATATGCTTCCATGTATTACCGATAATCCTATAAGTTGCGTTAGGAGGGTGTAAAAATATAGTTGCAGTAGAAATCGAAGAGGTGCTGACGACCTGGATAGCTTTATTTGATGAAGTACGGCAATGTTTGCTAGTAGGGAAATTTTTTTACATAAACAGCAGTTTATATTTTATGGAATTTTTATTATTTACGGGTGATGGTACTATCGATGGGTTGGTAAACGATCAAATCTGATATTTACCCTGGATTTTTAATTATTTTTCCAATAGAATTTCCTGCAATTCATGTTTTTCTAAACAAAATCTCCTCAATAATCATGGCTCCTTTGGCATTATTTTCAATTAAATCTTGAATAAAGGCTAAGATCGTCATTTTAATGAGAGTTTAAGTCATGACTTATTACCCGAAATTAGGCCATTAGGCATTAGGTAAATAGTAGTTTTCCTAACGTATGCTAAGAGGCTCTTAGCCTCCGGCTCGTGCTGCAAGCCTCTCATTCGCTTAAAAAGCTTTTAGCATAAAATAGAAATAACGTTCTTGCTAAACGACGTGAGAAAAACACGACGATATGCAATTTAGTTAAAAAAACTAGACTTTTTCATGCATCATTTGAGTGTTATAATGATTTACTTTATATCGCTGAGCGATAAAAAGTTACTTTTCATAACCATTTTGAGTGACAACATATTTAATACGTTACCCTCCTCTGAGTCCCTATTTTCAACAACCGAGAAGTCTTGCGATATATTTTCACCGATTGTCTCCGCTGCTTTAACTCGCGCATAATAAATTATCACGCAAGAAGTAAAAGAAAGTGTGAAAAAAAAAATTCTTTTTTGAAAATAGGGACCCTGCACGGTGGTCCTAAACCAAAATAAAGTTTTTTTTTAGTGTACCCAAAAATTTGTTTTTGGGGTCAATAGAGAGACCTTTAAGGAGTTCAAAAAAAGTTATCTGGGCTTTAGGTCTGCTCCTCGCCCCATAGTCGACAGTGAAAAAACGATTTGTTTTCATACATTTTCGAGAGAAGTCCGAAAGTGGTGTGAAAAAAGTGTTGCTGAATGGCGTTTTCACACTTATTATCGATAAACAACTTTATGTCGTAGAACAATTTTTTGCTCAGAATAATGTTGTTTATCGATAATAAGTGTGAAAACGCCATTCAGCAACACTTTTTTCACACCACTTTCGGACTTCTTTCGAAAATGTATGAAAACAAATCGTTTTTTCACTGTTGACTATGGGGCGAGGAGCAGACCTAAAGCCCAGATAACTTTTTTTGAACTCCTTAAGGGTCTCTCTATTGACCCCAAAAACAAATTTTTGGGTACACTAAAAAAAAACTTTATTTTGGTTTAGGACCACCGTGCCTGCTGTGAGTATTTTGAGTAAGCTAACAAAGAATGACTTGTACTTTAACTGGTTTCGTTGCGATTGAAAGATTTCTCGATTTTTGAGAAGGCTTTACCCTTGCCCTTATCTTCTCCTGTAACCTCATCAAATTAAAGCAATATTTTACAATTCCTATTTGTCTTAAATGTGAAAGGTAAAGCTGGATTTTAAGACCTCGAAAGATTTCCTTCAGTTTCCTTAAATTTCCTAAAAGTGTGTCAAAGTATTTTTTCAGGGCAAATAGATGGGAAAGTGTAAAATCCCCCAGTGTCTTATGGACGATGTTATGGTATCACTAGACGATATTATTGCATCAGTGGACGATATTATCGTCTCATGGACGATATTATCCCAATTAACCAAATTCTTGCGCGGAAATTCGTTCGGACATTGTACAACAGAAGCTTTAAGAAGCTTTTGAAAGCCTTCATTGTTCTTTGTCTGTACGAATTTCCGCGGAAGAATTTGGTTAATTGGGTATTGTATCAGTTGGCAATATTAGGGGTCGTGCCATTAGAACTGTCCAAAATCCAAAGTTGTCGAAAAGGTTTAGGCTTAGTCCGGAAAACGATGCCAAATGTTCCCTTGAGTAAAAGTTTCTATGGGGCCGATGCTCAAAAAAGCGATGAAGGGAGTGCTCAAATCGAAAAACTGAAGAAAATCGTTGAAAATGGAGTAAATTTCAGATTTGTCCACTTTAGACAAATTTAATGTTCCAGATCGATCTTGAAAGCGAATGTTAAGGCAAGTTTGATTATTTTAGATCAAAACAGTTCAGAAAACACGGTGAACATGTATGTAGCGTCGTCTGTGCTCCCAGCAGCTGTGGAGTCTCACTCAAAGTCCAAGGTGGTGGCCGGCAGTATCGGAGCCCGTTGGAAAATTTCTGCATAGTTATCTCATTGCTTATATAAGGGAAATGTAGGCCTAGGGTAGGACTACAAAATATCCCAAAATGGTGGCTCTAGGTGTAGAGATGTAAAAAATTTCAAGGCCTAACCTCTCATAGGGTGGTACAATTTTGTTTATGGCTGTTTTTTTTTTAAATATTTTCGATTTCGACAGGTTTTTCCTTCTGAAAAGTTTTTAATATTTTTGAAACTTGGAAAAAAATTTTTTGGAATTTTTCGAAAGTGTTCTAAAGGTCGCGAACTCGCAAAACAGGCCTTTTTGACCATTTTGGTGGGTTTTCGATCACCAACTGCCTCAAAATCAATCAGATCGGATCTTAGATTGTTTAACTGGAAAGCCATGTCCATTACCTGTCTTACGACACCCCAAATGAGAATTTTGATGGAGAATTATACTTTAGGCAGCGATTTCAGTTTGATGATTTTTGGAACTTTATTGCCATTTTGGCGATTTTTAAACTCTAACCTTCGCACGGTTGTCCCGAACTTCCGTTAAACGATTTTTATCGGAAAGCCACGTGCATAAGCATCCGAGCGACAATCTATATGATGTATTTGGCGACGAATGAAATTTTTGGCGATTGTTAGAGTTCGAGTTTTTTGACGTCTTTTTAATGTTTTTCGACCTCCAGACGTCGGACGGAAGCCTAAAATGTTAACAGGCCATTCTTTTTAAGAAACTACGTTCAATACATTTCCAACGACACCTCACACATGAAATTTGATGGAAAATTGGACTTGCGGCAGTCATTTGAATGAAGCTATTTTTTCCTACTTTTCCGCTGCTCTTTCCAGCAGCGAAGTCACAAAAAACAAAAATATTAAATAAGAAGATGGGTCGAAAGAGTCCCAAAAATTTTTGAAAATGGAATTTTTGAATTGGGATAACTTTTAAATCACCTCCAAAAAATTAAAAAAAAATTTCCTTCGTCTGCCGCAAGTCCAATTTTCCATCAAATTTCATGTGTGAGGTGTCGTCGAAAAGGTATTGAACGTGGTTTCCTAGAAAGAATGGCCTGTTGACGTTTTGGGCTTCCGTCTGACATCTGGAGGTCGAAAACTTCAAAATTGGCTATACAGACTTTAAAAAACATGAACTCTAACAGTCGCCAAAAATTCCATTCCTCGCCAAATACATCATATAGGTTGTCGTTCGGAAGCTTTCCGATAAAAATCATTTAACCGTGCGAAGGTTAGAGTTTAAAAACCGCCAAAATGGCAGGAAGTTGCAAAAATCATCACACTGAAATCGCTGCCAAAAGTCCAATTCTCCATTAAAATTCTCGTGTGGGGTGTCGTTAAACAGGTAATGGACATGGCAATCCTGTTAAAGAATCTAAGATCCGATCTGATTGATTTTGCGGCAGTTGGTGATCGGAAACCCACCAAAATGGCCTGTTTTGAGAGTTCGCGACCTTTAGAACACTTTCGAAAAATTCCAAAAATTTTTTTCCAAGTTTCAAAAATATTAGACACTTTTCAGAAGGAAAAACCTGTCGAAATCGAAAATATTTTTTAAAAATACAAAATTGCACCACCCTATGAAAGGTTATGCCTTGAAATTTTTTACATCTCTACACATAGAACCACCATTTTGGGACATTTTGTAGTCCTACCCTAGGCTTACATTTCCCTCATATGTGCAGAAATTTTCCAAAGGACTCCGACACTGCCGGCAACCACCTGGGCCTTTGAGTGATTCTCCACAGCTGCTGGGAGCCTAGACGACCCTATAGACATGTTCACCATGCTTTCAGGACTGTTTTGATCTAAAATAACCAAACTTGCCTTAACATTCGCTTTCAAGATCGATCTGAAACATTAAATTTGTCGAAAGTGGACAAATCTGAAATTTACTCCATTTTCGATGATTTTTTTCAGTTTTTCTATTTAAGCACTCCCTTAGTCACTTTTTTGAGCATCGACCCCATAGAAAGTTTTTCTCAAGGGAACGCTTGGCACCGTTTTCCGGGCTAAGCCTACAACTTCTCGACAACTTGATTTTCTCATACATTTTTGAGGTCTTGTGCACATATGACGTCACGCCTGCTGTAAAATCCAAAAAGTCCACAACTGCAAGCTGGCCAGAGATTTTGCTTATAAGACTCCGGCTATCCCCCAAAAACACCCCCTATATGGTGGTGTAGCCAGAGTTATATATACAAATTTTGTTGTCTTGGCTGAGTTATGACCCTTTTATGGATACTAATTTTTTAGCAAGTGTGACGTCATATGTGCACGACCCCTTATCGTCCTCGAAAATAATCCACTGGGGGATTTTTCCCCCCGCCAAATAGATTACCCATGAATCGTTCCTAAAACCTGCTGGCAATGTTATCCTCGTTAACATTTGAAAAGTTAATTTCGTCCATACAAAGTTTTGCTCTCAACTTATGACATATCCGAACGGACACATTACCCACCAAAACAAAATAAATTGTTAATGTAACGTGACGATTTAGCCATGAGCTTATGCTATTTTATGCAGAGAATGACAAAATTAAAACAATAAAAGTAAACAGACTACGATGGCTTATTGTTTATTCGGGGTATTTTTTCCGGAGTGTCACGTTAACAACAATCCAACAAACTTTCTTTAAAGCCACTCTTTGTCAACTTCAAATTATTTACACGAACCCGACAGAATTGTTTTTAAAATTTAAAATCGAAGATT
Organism: Pseudolycoriella hygida; assembly: GCA_029228625.1. NCBI lineage: Eukaryota > Metazoa > Arthropoda > Insecta > Diptera > Sciaridae > Pseudolycoriella > Pseudolycoriella hygida. The sequence continues at coordinate 35,801,423 of CM055406.1, read as the reverse complement.
TTTGAGTGTCACTTTTTTATTTTGTGGGAGCCGATTTTTTGTGATATTTTAAAGATATAGTTATGGGATTTTGCGAAATTAGAGATTTTTTTAAATCTTAAAGATTTGTAAAAGTTTTTTTTGCTTGTTCGTTGTTAAGATTCGTTAACCCCTTGCCCGAAATGTGATGTATGCATTTTGTCATAACAAAAACAATGACTATGGTTCGTGTGCTATTGTTTGCTATCTTTTAACCTATTACGTAAAGTTCATACGTTAGTTATTTTAGTAAAAATCGATCTTCGTTTATTCACACACAATAAAAATAGAATACGGTTTTATTTCATTCAGTTATCACATTTTGTAACATCTCAAATCGCAATTTCCATACATTCCGTTAATTATGTTCGGCATTAAGTACTCTAACATTACACAATCATTAGCCAAATGATAGCATATGACAGCATATTATATTTGTAAACAGAAGTGACGAACAAAAAAACGGAAGTGAAATCAACGGCGCATAAACTGAGGTCACTTTATGAATGTGGATTGACATTTAGTCTCATATTCAAATTTAACACTTTTTGTCTGCGACGAAATCTTGAAACTCCTAACGAGACTTCCACTCTTTCAATTAGAAGAAAAGTTTAACGTTTCAATTTGGTTGTTTAACACTCTACGTACCTTGCGCCTTATACAAACGGGAATCCAATCCAAGTGTAAAAGAAATTAAACCTAAAATGTAAATTTTCCAAAAAGTTTTCCATTTTTCACTATCTCCCCACATTTCGTTTATAAATTTTAAAACAATCTTCGACACTGCACTGCTTTCAACATTAAACTCATTTGTCTCCTTTGAATGAAAACATTACATCAGTAACTGAGAAAAACACATTTTCGCACTGATAAAGAAGTTTTCTTCATACAACCAAACCAAAAATTTCTTCACCACATCAACCGCATCGTGGAACAAAAACCATGTAATATGAGTGGTAGTTCAAAAGTGTATTTACGTTGGAAATGTTTATTGCAGTTTCGCCAGCTATTGTTGACAAAAATGAAACCACCAAACCGTAGCTGATACACATTAATGAATAAACATGTATACGAAGTTTCATCTCTGTTTTGTTGAGTTGGATTGAGTGGTAGCTATGGTAACAGTTTGTATTTATTTCTTCAATAGTTGCGCGTTCGCACATTGTACGTCGAACATCAACACCGGCATCATTCAAAATTCGAAATCTTCAAATTAATGTAAAGCAAGGATGTTGGAGTCGAATGGGCCGCATGTATTTTGACAATGTGTAATTAATGAGACTCACAATAAATCGTTTCTGGAAAAGTTTTCAACTGAAGATTTGAAATTATTCCAGAAGCTAATAAGCCTAACGGGAAGAGACGTCGAGTAACGTCGTGTTTCAATGATTTGACTTTGAAAAGGGTAACAAATTCGAGCATACGTTAAAATCCATTAAATCGAGGCTTTCAGATAGAACGTAAATCTCGACGAAACGGTGATATAACTTTCGAATATTTTTGTACATGCGTGCCGATCGAAAGTGTCTTTTTTGATCGAATATACCCTACTTTCGATGGCCTTAGCGTAACCACGTTACGTATAGTGGAGTAGTGTTTTCGTGTGGTTATTGACCTTAGCTTCAAGAAAACTACGACTTTTTAAGTTGTCCTCCCTAGTTAGGTAAATAAATATTTTTGCATTAGTTTCTTTCGCACCAATAATGTAACAGTAAACGATACATTAAAGTCGGGAGGCGATAACTTGTGCTTGTGATACTTAAGTCAATATTCACGGCTCAAAAAATCTCTTTGACATATTTGAAAACGAAATAATCTGCTTTTGACCAGCAATCTCTATTGAAACGGACAAGACGCAGACACTCCTCTTAACTAAAAAATCGGTTCCTTCGACTATTATCAACCAATTGAAACCAACTTGCCCAAACGAGACTCGCAGTCTTTCTCCTATATTTTCTGAAAACATGCATTTTCCTGAATCACTTCCGGACGGATTTGATCTTCACACGATTTTGATCAGTGGGCATTTTAGAAACTTTTCACGCCTGGGACACCGCACGTTTCGATAACTTTATTTTCCCATTCAGTAATTGGCCACCCTACAGAGCGACTGTGTCTCATCATATCGTCACAATTTATAGAAAATCGCAGGTTTCAGTGCATTGAATTCATTCATAAATTGAATCTTATGGGATTTTATTCTAGTCTTCTAAGATGGATTACATCATTCCTAATGGGCAGGAGACAATATGTCAAAATGTCTGGATGGACGTCGCGCACATTCCATGAATCATCGGGAGTTCCCCAGGGTAGCCACCTCGGCCCACTGTTATTTATATTATTTATGAACGACGCCACTAAAGTTTTTGCCTCGTCATCTTATATGCTGATGACTTCAAAATATGTCATGTGATCCGTTCTGTCCGCGATGCGGTAGCTCTACAGCGTGATATAGAGAAGCTTGTCATTTGGTGTAATGACAACGAACTCTATCTAAAGACTGATAAATATCGAATAATATCTTTCACTCGCAAAATGTCAACGATCGAATTCGATTATAAGATCGACAATGATTCGCTTAAACGCGTTGAAGTTATTCGCGAATTGGGCGTTTTAATGGATAGGAAATTGACATTTTCCAGTCACGTTCAGAATATGATCGCAAAATCGTATTCTTTGCTTGGATTTGTGAGGAGGACACTCAAAAGTGTCTATTTCGCTCATGTACGCTCGTATCTCGAATACGCTTCTGTATCATGAAACCAAGCTTGGGTTAGCGTCGCTACTAGCGCCGCTAATAGCTAAGCTAATAATGCAAACATCTCGCTAGTAGCGACTAGCGCTCGCTAAAACTGCTTTCGCGAAACGTTTTCGCTAGTCGCTAACGCATTCGCTAGTTTTATGGACTAGAATATATGAATTTCGGTACTAAATCTTTTGATGAAAAAATAGAAACAAAATTTAAGGAAAGATTCAATGGACAAATCGATCTGCAACGACTCGAAGAAAGAACCAGAAAAGGATCGTTTTGATATTCAACATTTCAAGACATTTCGGCTACTCAGATGCAGGATTCTCAAGTCGGTTTATCTAGTCCAATGCTTTGTAAAGCAGAAGTGCTTCTGAACAATTATATGTCTGACGACAATACCAAAATGAGTTCTTTCAAAGACTATCCTCAAGTCGGACGCTTATTTATAACCACCACAAATAACGGTAGTGCAGCGTGTAAAAGACTATTTAGCTTAGTAAAATACGTTTTGCGAGCTGATCGTTGCCAAATTAGCAACGAAAACTTTGAGGCTCAACTCATTTTGAAATCGAATCTATTCTCATCGACAATGAGAGCAAAATAAATTCATTTTATGTTTATTATAAGAAAAATAAATCAAGATTTAGATCGGATAATCCTCTCATTTTTTAGTGAGAAGAAAATCGATATTTTTTTTCTTTAAAGTTACAATTTAATTTAGCGAAAAATTAGCGACCGCTAGTAGCGGCCGCTACTAGCGCGCTAGTTTTTCTTTACACTAGCGAATCAGTTAGCGACGCTAGTATTTTTTTGAAACTAGCGTTAGCGCTAGCGTCGCTAAAAAAATTACTAGCGAGCACAACCTTGCATGAAACTTACATTGACAAAATTGAGTCCATTCAAAAAAATTTGTGCTTTAAGAGGAACAGTTTCCCGGGACGAAAACTATAGACTTCCGCCTTAAGTCAGCAGGTGTAAGTCGATTGGTTTGGAGGTCTTAGCAAGACGCGGGATAAACGCTTGTGCTTTCTTCGCTTTTCAATTCAAGTTCAAGAAGCTTATGTGAAAGTGAAATACAAGTGCTTCCAGATATCGAAGCGAGGAGACTCATTCGATTTCTTGGTCCTTTCTGAGAATTATAAAGTGAAGGACAGCTGACTTTTATCATGTCATTCAGGTTCTGGAAGTCAAGACCAGTAACATTTGAGGTATGAAAAGATCGGGAGTCGACGTGGTAGGGAGAGATGTTCATTTTTAGCTCAAAAAATAGTCATTTTCAGTGAGTCCGGAAGGACAACAGCGCGGCAATATCTGAAGATATTTGCAATATAATCGAAGGTTTGTATCCTCCAGTATCTAAAGTAACCATCCTTGGATATATCGGCGAATCTTACTCAGGGGAACTACATTAGTGAGGTCATGAAAAAAACTTGAAAAAGTACTACTTCGTTGATGTTCTGCCTGTGTTTTTAGACCGATTATTGCAACGTGAAGTAAAATAATTGACGTTAGAGAGCGAGGCGTCGACTTCCACTAAAATATGAAGAAAATAAAAAAAATTCACTAAAAATTGACCCTTCAAAGTTACTTCCAGACCTTGAATGACATGATAAAATTCAGCTGTCTTTCGCTTCATAATTCTCAGAAAGGACCAAGAAATCGAATGGACTATAAATACATTTATTCCAAGTTTATTCCAATTTATTTTGTTTAATCACAGGAGTGTCCAAACACTTCTCCGAATTTTATTTTTCGGAATTAATTGTTTAGCTTCTGACGCGTACGGCCCACATTTTGTTGGTTAGGCCCTCGCTATACATTTTTTGTGGATTAAATGGACCAAATTGAAGTGACCCCTCGGTCGAAACATGTTCACGCAATACGCCCTAAAAATTCACATAAAGGAATAAAAATAAAGCGAAAAAGATCTCAATTCGTGGCCTTTTCATTCAGATGATATATATACCACACAAAAGTGGTCGACGTTCAATCCAAAGTTTAATCTGAGTTGGTAACCAAAAGTAAATTCGATTTTTCGTTCCGTTTTTCTTTAAATATTGAGCAAATTAAAGCTTTTAAGCTTTTTTGCGAACTTCATAGATGACGCAAAATGTTGAAAACAGCCAAGATTTCAACCGAAATTATTTACAAATTTTCAATTTGCTGTACAGCAATTTTTAGACCCGTACGAAGTCAATGTCTATTAAGTTTACCATGAAGTCAAACTTCTACTCAGTAGTAGGTGGATTTTTCTTTTCGGGGTCTAAATAAGAGAAATTTTTAATAAAAATGTTGATCTTTCGTCTGTCTGTCCGTCAGCACAATTTTTTTTTAAAGGAGAGATCAAGTTCTCTCTTTATTGAAACTGGTCATTTCTGGCCAACCATTTTATTCTGATATATCTTAACCTAAACATTCATATTATTACATGTGTCCATTGATGCCATTGTAATTTTCTTCTGTATGCACGAATCTAAGTTCAGCTGTAACTCTGATGTACTAAGTATACGCGCGTTCGTCGTATAGACATCATCAGTGCATTTTACGGTTCTTGATTTTTGTATACATTATAGTTACTACCATCTCTTTTTCGTCAGCACAAAAACTCAAGTAAAATTTGATCGATCCTCAAAATATTTTTTTGAGTTCCAAAAAATTGGCCATGAACTTTCGAAGGTACTTTCAAAAAAGTGGTCCAAAATGTGATTTTTAAGGTTTAAGGCTCATTAAGGTTTTGAATGAAAGGTAGGGACCTGAAAAAAAGCAACAACAAAAATTTGGTTAAAATCGCTTGAGAGCTTCGGGTTGTGGGGTATTTAGTGTGACGCTGAAATATTTCTTTGATGATGTGATCTATGTGTGTTGTGTTGTGGAGGAAATTGAGAGGAACATTACCTATGTAAGTATGAATCTGACACATTTCCACACGGGAAAACCCGTCCGAAGCAACGGTGTACAAAAACCCTTCGAAAGCACAAAATTGACGCCCAAATAGACAAAAATGTTCAATTCAATTTTTTCTACAAATAGCGAAAAACCATTTTTTCGTGTAGGACCGACCTAGGAAATGCCTCGGACACCTACTTCCATAGTCAAAAATGTTTTCCTCAATTTGCTCGCCAACGTAGCAACAAAATTTATTTTTGGCTAAGGCCGACCTTAAGACCGACCTGAGGCCCACTAAGCACAGTCACCGGTCCCAAATTTATTTGTGAGTATAATTCATTACTCGGTTACCTCTGTAATAGCAAAAGAATCTACAAAATCGGCCAGGATTTACCCGATTTATGTATTGGCCCTAGTAGAAACTCAGTTTTAGGGTCCTGGCTGAGTCCAATAGCTTCTAATCAAAAATATTTCTTTCATAAAATATGAGACATTTCTTATATACATACAAAAATTTTGAAAGTCGGAAGAGATTTGCTCGAGTTATGTACAAAAAACATATAGGGTCCTAGCAGAAAATCGATTTTAGTGCCCTAGCCAAGTCCAAGGGCTCAAATTCGTAAAAGTTTCTACCATAAAATGTCGACTATGTCAAGACCTTTCAAACAAAAAGAAGTTTATGAAATTCGGATTTACGCGAGTTATGTACAAAAGACCAAAAACCACATTAACGGCCCTAGCTCATTGGCTCTTGGGCCGACAGTGCCCAGATTCAATCCCAAAAAAGTATTTTATTGTTGATTCGTCATCTAGGGACCATGATCGATGCTCCCCCCCCCCCCACACCTTATCCCGATTCGAAATTCGACTGGTTACAAACGTCGTGGTAAACGCAATAGACCGCTCTTCGAACAACTTCGTTCTTCGTACTGCTCTAAAAATAGTTTGGAAAAAAGTGATTGGGCTCTGGTTTTGTCCTTGTTTTAAAAGTTTCTTTGTTGGCTATTTTCCTATAAAATTTTAATTGTGTGAAAGTTAGTTAGGGAGGATTATATGAGGGGTTAGTATAGGGTTAGGGCGTAGATTAGCTGAAGGGGAAGATTTTGCTATCAGTTTTTCCTGATTGTCTGTCTATGTGAGTATGTGTCAGTGTCCTCTCCTTAAAGTCTCAGACTCTGGTCCAAAGCTCGGCAATTGCCCAAATTGCCCAAAAAATGAGAAGCTTACGTTTTTTACATATTTTTTAAATGAAATACAATTCCTTATACATTCATATGCTTGTATACATGTACAAATACAATAAATTTGATGCAATCATATTGTGTGTTTGAAATTACCATGTTATGTTTTTTACAAAGATTTGTTTTTATTTTTTTCACAAATATACTTAGGTTACCCAAGCAAGAAAGATTAAATTTGGTCCTTCAGTGTATGGTATTGTGGACGATTCATAAATTAGGTACGCAGTCAAGGGGCAAGGAACAACTAGCTAGAGCTTAAATCAACTGAAAATGTAATTTCGACGATTTCGGATATTCCTAATATAAAATATTTTCGTTCGTTCTGTGGGTTTTGGGAAATTCCGATTATTATTTCTTTTTTCCACCATTAAGAATGTATCTAGTCCAAAGAGCCGATCACTTAGACATAAATATCGATTTTTTTGGAACATGGACTGATTTGGCGCGTAAATAAAAATAACAATCGTAATACTATACCAATTTGAATGGTCCAAAAGTAAAACAACCAAAAATTTTGCGGTATCTTTCGCAATTATACTCGATTATTCATTTGTTTTGTTTTTGTTTTATTTCCTCGAGAAAGAAATTCGTAGAATGTTATTTACACACATTTCTTTTTTGAATTGAAATTCAGCCGCATGCTACACAGCCGCATATTATTCATGCATGTATTTCAACAGAATTTAATTATTATTTTGACTTGAAACGATTCGCCTATAAAACTATTTGAATTTCTACATTTCTCTGCCCAATTTGCTTTACATTATGCATGGTAAATAAAATGCGCTGTTATTTTGAAACCGATCAATATCTCGAGATTCTTTTTTTTAGCAGAAAAACCCAGAAACGAGAACAGTCCAAAACAGTTTTTATCTTCTGCTAAACAGAGTTGGAATTATCGCAACCTTTTTTTACCACATTGCTTGACAGACGAGGAAGGGGTTTGACAAACGTTGATTTTACCTCGTCATTTTTTATGAACAACAGGTTGAAAAATGTTCAAGTGAAAGAAATATGGGATGAGTAAAATTGTCACGACATAATGCTACATTCACAGGGTTCTATGGGCGTATATTTTGGATGCAAATCCTCACAAACTTTTTTATCGTTTTCGAAGGATTTTTTTCGAATCGAATGGATTTTCAAGGATTTTTTGAGGATTGTGAAATATTTATTAAAATTTAGGGTCTTTCTTTAGAAAGGATTTGCTTTTGAGTCCAAAAGGATTTCGTATGATTATCTCGCCCTCGTTCGTGAGAATTAGATTCAGAAAAGACAACCTATTGGCTGTTGATAAGTTCAAAAATAATTATTTTCAGAATCTAACGTCTTGTGATCTTAAGAAGGCGATTATCGTAAAATTTCAGCTCCTTACAATTTTACATCCTATTTGTTAGCACTCTTTGCTCGTGGCTGTTCGGCCTTAATCCACGTGTGCAAATTATGTTTCCTTCCTGATATTCAAGCGAAAATTTCCGGGTATCCAGGAGCGTGAAAGTGGATACCCGCTCCGCTACAAACGTTTTCCGATGATTTGGTCGACAGTGAGTCGATTTCCCGGTATCAGAAACTTTTCTTCAAAAATTTTCCGGTATCCTGGATACTGCGGATACCGGTTATTTGCACTAATTCTTTTGTAAGCCTTGTCTATTTTGATTGAACGGCAAGTTGTGTGACAAAGGCAAGTACTCTAATAATGTTTAATCGGGTGGTGGGATCGGTTGTTTTGTCGTCATATATGGTTCAAAATCGCTTACGAACACCTAGTGCTACTACTTTAAGAAGCGTAAAGTTTCGTTTGAACTTAGTGACCTAATCTTCGGAGGGTAGTCTATAAGCTCTGTAGAATCGTTTAAATATCTACTGACACGAAATTAAGCTGGGAGCAACACGCATCATTCTATATGATACAAACTAGCTTCCTTCCACTCCCTCTGGATCTACCTAACACGAGCCTAGGGTACGCGACTAGGGAACATTTAATGTGGGAATCTAACTAAGACAATATGTCAATTATAGCACTTAAAACCACTGAAAATAGGACTATAATATGCCGATTACATATGCATATACCAGCACATTAGCATAATACCGTTATAAGTCGACTATAATCAGCATTATTATGGTGGAGTTGAATAAATTATAGTCGAGTTAAATAAGTTTGGTCGCTGATTTTCGATAAGTATACAATAATAATACATTACATCACAAGGAGCTAAAATGGTACATTTAGACCCAGGTGGTGAAGAGATCAATTCCGAGGGCGGAGCGCAGCGGAGCCCGAGGATTTTATCTCTTCACCACCGTGGTCTAAATATGTACCATTTTAGCTCCGAGTGATGTATACTATTTTTCGCGCAGACGGACAAAACGCCAGATTCCGAACAAAACTACTTAACAATTTTTGTATTAAAATTTCATAAAATGAACAGAGTATGCTTATGCTCAAATTTTTCACTATCACAAATCCACATTACATTTGTCCTTTCAACAAAAACGAAAAATGGATGTTGAAGATAATTGTGTTCCCGAATACGTAATCGAAAGTGCGCGGAAGATATCTATGGATATTCTTCCGGCAAAATCGAAGGATTTGTACCTGAAAGCGTACGAGAATTTTATGAAATGGAAAGTGGAAAAAAAAATTGGGAAAAATGTCTTCAATGAAGACGTTATGATGGTGTACTTCGACGAGCTGAACGGTAAGTTAGTGTGATTTATTATTTCGTGCTGTATGTTTTGATTATGTTGTGTTCCGATTCATCATGACAAATTCTTGTTTTTGATTTGTTCTATTGCAGCAACGTATGCACCTACAACGGTCTGGTCCCGATATTCAATGTTAAAGGCGACAATTCAGCGCAATCACAACATCAGCATCGAATATCCGAAGGTGGTCGCAAAGCTAAAAATAAATTCCGTTGGTCACAGACCGAAAAAAGCGAAAATTTTCGAAGACGTCGAAATTGCTGAGTTTCTGTCCGAAGCAGACGACTTGAAGTATTTGGCAGCGAAGGTAACGTTTGACAACTTCCCATTTCTTAGAAATATCCTAAATCTGTTTGTTTTTTGGTAGATAATCGTGATCTTTGGAATGTTCGGTGCAACACGCTGTATCGAATTGACCAAATTGGAACTTTGTCATGTCATACAACATGGCGAGGTGTTTGTTGTGGAATTGGATGCCACGAAAACTGATGTTGACCGATCGTTTGTCATTGAAGGAATATATGCAGAAATGGTCCGCAAGTACCTGAAATTGCGTGTCTCGTCGACGCCACATCAAAGGTTTTTTGTCAATTACCAGAAGGGCATTTGTACCACGCAACCAATTGGCAAACACAAATTTGCGGGTACACCAAAGCTGGTTGCTGATTATTTGCAATTGGCTGAATCGAAAAAATATACTGGCCACAGTTTGCGACGAAGCTCAGCCACACTCTTGGTGAATGGTGGTGCGGGCATGACTGGTTTAAAGCATCATGGTGGTTGGAAATCGTCAACCGTGACAGAAGGCTACATTGGTGATTCTATGGCACGGAAACGTAAAATGGGAGCCATAATTTCGAATGCGATGGCACCAAAGAAATCATCATCAGAAATCGTGACTGAGTGCTCCGCATCGTCGCCGAAACCATCATCCTCAACAGCATCGTCGTCGATTGCAACGTTGGCAACCGCATCGTCGCCGATTGCATCATTGGCAAACGCATCGTCATCGACCAAATCACCATCGAAACATAGTGGAAGTGGCGGTGGCACAACAGAAACCGCATTGGTTCCGTTCGATTCGATCGACAATGAAATTAATTTCCAAGAAATTTTGGCTGAGTCAGTCGTCCCGTTTGATGACACAATCCAAATACCATCGACTATGTCAGAGTCAGACATCGCTTCGAAAATGATGCGATCAATTAGCATGGAAGGCTGCAAACACTTCGAAATCAATTTTAATTTCAAATAATTATTCACTTTACGATTAAAGGCATTGCTACCTCGACTACGATGTTTACATTTTCTGACAGAGGGCTCAGGTGGAACGAAAAGTATTTTCAGTCCTAGGACTAAAAACGACAGGAGGGACGAAAAGTATTTTCGTCCCACCAAAAAAATGGCGACGAAATGTGAGCCTAAATCGCTTTTTTTCGTTTAGAAAATCGGTGAGGAAATCTGGCGTTTTTTGTCCGTCTGCGCGAAAACATTATTACTGACTGTAACTTCATCTCGGTACGTGAACAGCCCTTGCACTACAACCCTCGGATCATTCACTAAAATTCGACATTAATCACGTGATTATAGTACTTGTTTTATAAGGGGCTGTCCCTAAATTACGTAACGCTCGAAGGGGAGGGTCAGAGAAATTGTTACGGTTTGTTACACAGGGGGGGGGGGGGGAGGTTATTTGTGGCAATGTTACGTAACAAAGTTATGTTAACGAAAATTTATATTTTTCACAGAATTTTTTTAATTTTTTTAAATCGGAGCACACATTACTCTTACTAAGAGTGAAAGATGTAGAATCGAGGGTATCGTCCCATTACTGCATTTTTAAAATATCACTTATGTGCCTCTGCCACTAATTATTGATTTCGTTCCGTCTTACCTTTAGATTTTATTTTAATTATGAGTGAGAATAGCTTATCTATTACTCGGTTTTTCTTGATCGTGGAATTACAAATTGAAGCAAATGGATTTTACTTGATTTTTCGATCAAAGGGAAATAACTGGCAATCATAGCTTGATAATTTTAATGGCATTATTTTGTCATTGTAATGACGCTCCAGAACAGCTGTGTTCTTGAACATATTTCAGAAGCATCAATATTTCGGCATATCGTGCCAATTTGCTTCAATTTAGATTTTATTTGATTTTTGATAAAATATATTGATCTCACTTTCCCTTTTCAACACTTTGCATTTGAGTTCAGAAAATCCATTCGTTTTAATCAGCACGTTTTCTAACTTTCTAGTTATACTGTATGGACAGTCCTGCTAATTTCCAGCTGAAAATTTACTTTCAATTAGCTCGATATCATGGGCGCGCGGTAGCAATGCGCCCGTGACGCAGGTCCCCATACGAACAAAAAATTCGGAAAAAATTTTTTCGTAGACTTCGGAACCATATATACAGCTAAGTTTTGACTTCCCCCCCTTGCGACGTACCCCCTGGAAAATATTTTTCCTGGATTCTACGGAAAATTCTAAGGCGCAATGT
>CM055406.1:35715101-35788812 GCA_029228625.1 Pseudolycoriella hygida | reverse complement strand
GATATGACCTTTAGAAAATCGTCATTTTCCATACAAAATGTGCACTTTCATAGAAACCAAAGTTAATGGAAATATCCTACGTTAGTTACTTAGTTACTTAGTTACTTAGTTCCAGAGCCATTTGTATGAAAACCCACTTTTTTTGAGTTTTCTCGAAAACGGCTCGATATCTTTTCTTGAAATTTTGCAGGGACCTTCGGCTGGGCATTCTACGCCATATGAGATTTTAAAAAAGGGGGGGGTACCGGCCTCGTTTGGGCGCCAGGGCTCTTAGAAGGCGCCATATAAAGCCCATATGTATGTGTTTGTGTGTGTGTACGGAAGCATATTTTGTATAAGACATGGTTGGGTGTTCGAGATACAGGTTTGTTGTCAAAGGGAAAGATGTTGGGTTGGGTGTGTAGTGTATAGGGGTGACCGCCAAAATGGCGGAAAATGGACCGGGGGCTCAAAAAAAAAAACTTTTGATATGTTGTAGAGGAAGTTGAGGGGATCATTTTCGCCCATGAAAGTAGTAGCCGCCGCGGCTCGGTTTGGCGGCGGCGGCGGCTCAAAAAAAACTTTTGATATGTTGGAGAGGAAGTTGAGGGGATCATTTTCGCCCATGAAAGTAGTAGCCGCCGCGACTCGGTTTGGCGGCGGCGGCGGCTCAAAAAAAACTTTTGATATGTTGGAGAGGAAGTTGAGGTGATCATTTTCGCCCACGGAAGTAGTAGCTGAAACTTCCAAAAGTACTGATATCACAACAAAAACCCTTTTAAAAGGGAAATGTGACGCAAGTCCTTCTTCCTCCTTCCAAAACAACTGATATCAATTTGGGGTGACGCTTAAAGCTTTGAAACGCAAAAATTCTTTTGGAATGTTTTCATTTTTGATTAAAAAAATGCGTCACAAATGCCGGACCCCACAATGTTATAGTTTTTCTGTTCTTTCAGCTTTCACAACGCAAAAATTTGTCATTATGTATGGCGTATTTTTGAACAGGAAATCAAATTTTTGCGTATGACAGCTGAAAGCGTAGAAAAATTATTACAGTGGTGGGTCCGGCATTTGTGACGCATTTTTTTAATCAAAAATGAAAACATTCCAAAAGAATTTTTGCGTTTCAAAGCTTTAAGCGTCACCCCAAATTGATATCAGTTGTTTTGGAAGGAGGAAGAAGGACTTGCGTCACATTTCACTTTTAAAAGGGTTTTGGTTGTGATTTTCACTCCTGTACTTAATATTAAACTGTGAGCATCTTACTCGGTTATTTTAATAGCGATGTCAGAACGATCCATAATGGGCACACACAAAATTCCGGAGCTCAACATATAGAATGTCTGCGAAATAATCGTTCTGACCTTGTAACACTTCCCTTCCGAAATTTCAACGAAATCTTCAACATTCCTACACTATAATTTAACATACAAATCCCAAATATTCGAAGAAAAATGTTATGAAAGTAATGAACTCTGCAAAAAAAATTCTTACAAAAAATCCGTTATTCACGTATTTGAAACACGAAATTATTATTATGTGATGTGCAAAAAGCTTTGCTTTGAAATACATATTTTTTTAATTTACATTCTACGGTTATACATTCCATATTTAATGTGAACAACTTATGTCATCTTAAAAGATTTGCCTGAAACCCACTGCTTGAAAATAATTATTTCTTTCGTCAAACATTTTTTTGTTCACGAAATGCAGAATAATGCTTCGACAATCATTTGATTTTTACGAACAACATTTCGTTCAACGTTAAATTTTGTGTTACCATTTTTGGTTACACAAAATTGAACAATGTGAACGCTACCGTTAAAAATGCCGGCCATCAAGAATAGATGGAATAAATTCTTACTTGACGTGAACGAGGGGTAAAAACCTACATTTATTGTAAACCATTTGAATCAACTCTCTAAAAAATCTTTAAAAATTAAAAAAAAACTTGATTTTTGGGAGTTGTTCATCCCTCGGACGTGTTTTAACACATGTCTTTGCACTGACTGCATAAAGGTTCAGAATCGAATCAGGTGAATCTAACCTGAATAATCTCATCAGATTACTGCTACTACTGCTGAGAATTCTGTCAGGGTTAGAGTGAGAATTGTTTAGTACAAACTTCAACAGATGGTAGCAGTAATCATTTCCCATACGATTGGCTACACCCATCAATACCTCTAACCGAGAGAAATAGATGCGTCAGCAATTTGTGCATCACACGATCTCTTTCTCTATGCCTTCGATAAATCTCTCAGGGTTAGAGTAAGAATTGATTGCAGCTACGCATAAGATCTACCCACTATTCGGGAATTTCTTATTTTTCCTACTTTTGTAATCCACATTGGCCGTGTACGTGTACAGCAAACAACATTACCATTTCAGCCTACCGTGTAGTTAGAAACTTTTTGTTCAGACTGTCGTTTCAAGGGTGAAAACATAAACAGATAGATTCGGTGAAGACTTACGGGTGGACACAACACTTTTTTTTAAACCTAATGCCCTACCGTGTCAAATAGCTAATCTGAAGGACAAAATATTTAGATGACTGCGGTCATAGTGAAGTATCGCAGTGAATTTTTTGTAAAGAATATAACGATACAAGTTAAGTAAGAACACAATTCTGAAAAAAATTTCGATCAGCTCTACCTTCACCTTTCTTGTGCATATCCTTAGTGCATGACATTACGTTTTTTTCTAAATTCTCATTTCGCATTTGTCAACAAACTGTGTGATGATTTATGAAGGTAGTTTTGTGAAATTTTTGAGTAAATTTGTGAGTTTTAGTTGATTATTTGTCTAAAAAGACAACAGACAACTTATTTCGCATGCAAGTGTTTTCAGTGCTGGAATATTTCGCAGTGCTTCGACCGTTGATTTTGAAATCGTTTTCAGTTTTTGAGCCTTGTAAACTATTTGAAAAAATGTTTAATTTGTTAAAAATTAAGCACGTCGTAGACTCGTTTCACAGCTCGCATGCACATACGCTAAAGAAGTTCTGGGCAATTATTTCGGTGCAAAGCAATTTGGAGTCGGCGTCAAATATGGCTGTGAAGCAGCCGTTCATGCAGTGAGAGCCTTCGTGACGAATCTGGCAATCAAAAAAAACCTTATTAAAAATTGATTATGTTAACGCCTACAACACCACTGAGAGAGACAACATGCTGCACAAAGTGAAGACACACATTCCTCTATTCTATAAATACTTTTGGCAATGTTATGCGAATCCCACCATTCTTTCCTACAATTCACCTGCCTGGAAATATACTTTCACTGACACGTTCGACAGTTTGTTATTGACTACGCTAGAACGAATTTTAAATGTAACATTGGAACTCAAGCAACCTTACCCATTGCCTTCGGCGGTCCAGGCATACGACTATTGAAAGACATTGCACTGCCAGCCTATCTTAGCTCAGCGCATGGCGTCTATGATATCGTCTCTCTAATCCTCAACTTATCAGACGACTCATCAATCGGCAACATCGACGAAGCTCTCGATTCCTGGAATGCGTTAAACAATAGACTACCTTCTACCCATTCCCGACAGAAGTGTTGGGACCTTATCAACGTCAATCGTGTTATAGACGAAGATTTGAAATATACCGATGTACACGACGTCGGTAGATTTAAGGCATTGCAATGCAACGAACCTAACGCTTGGTTAAATGCTGTTCCGTCGAAAAACACTGGCACATTTCTAGACAACAATTCTGTTAGAGTTTGCGTTGCTCTACGACTCGGCGCACCAATTTGTCGGCCACATTTTTGTACATGTGGCACTTACGTTAATGAGTCTGCTATCCATTGGTTAAGCTGCCAGGAGGGCGCCGGTAGGCTCCATAGACACGCCGAAATAAATAATATTCTGAGTCACTCGCTATCATCAATAAATGTTCAATCAACTTAAGAACCTTCAGGTCTCCATCGTGACGACGGCAAAAGACCAGACAGTCTAACCCTTATCCCCTGGTCCAATGGCCGACATTTAGTATGGGACGCTACATGCTGACAGCCACGTAAAGATCTTAGCTAAGAGAGCTAGAAAAACTGCCGAGAACGCTTCAAATTACAAACACAATAAGTACGTTGAACTGAAGGCAAACAATTATATTTTTAACGCATTTGCTGTAGAAACTCTCGGCCCCTGGTCGACCGATACCTTAAATCTGATTAACAAAATCGGTCCAAAGCTCAATGAAATCAGTGTCGACCCTCGCTCTCATAGTTATTTAGTTCAGCGTATTTCGTTAGCCATTCAGCGGGCCCAACGTCCGTCGCTTCGATACTGGGAACGTTAACGCCAAGTACAAGATTGGATGAGATTTTTTATTTTTAATGAAACTCAAATTATAATAAATTGTTCAAATAGCACGTCCTTTCTAATTGTGAGATAAATGTAAATAATATTTTTTATCTATCTAGAACGACAATCTCGAACTTATCCCTCTAGGGCAAATTTACTTATCTCGATAGATAAAATAGCATATGCACCTCTTGCCCAGATTGTTATTTTGATGTGTGGTATTTTGACCCACGCCTTCGGCTAGGGCCACAATGCCCCACACGTCAAAATAACAATTTTGGCAAGATATGCATAATCTACTATTAATAAATAAAACGCAAATTCCAAATTCACTTGAATTGTTCGCAAGGCTCGAAAGGCGGAAACACTGTGAGCAAACACAACATTAAATAAATTGGAATTTGCGTTTTATTCAAAAATATTATTTACATTTATCTCACAATTAGAAACGAGGCGCCTAATTTTTAACAAATCAAACATTTTTTCAAATAATTTACAAGGCTCGAAAACTGAAAACTTTCAAAATCAACGGTCGAAGCGATTCAAAGCATTCAACATTTGTATTGGAAATAAGTTAAGTCTTTTCAGATAAATAATCAACTAAAATTTACAAATTTACCCAAAAATTGCACAATACTACCTTCAAAAATCACCACACAATCTATTGACAAATGGAAATAAGAAATTGTCGAATAGCGGGTATATCTTATTGTGCGTAATTTTAATACAAACTTCAACAGATGGTAGCAGCAATCATTTCCGTTACGATTCGCTACACCCATCAATAGCATCAATAGCTCTAAGCGAGACAAATACATAGATACGTCAGCAATTTGTCCATAACTATTCTTTCTCTTACCCTTTGATAATTCTCTAAGTGTTGGAGTAAGAATTGTTTAGTAAATACTTCAACAGATGGTAGCAGTAATCATTTTCGTTACGATTCGCTACACCCATCAATACCTTTAACCGAGACAAATAGATACGTCAGCAATACGTCCATCAGCATATCAAGTTGAATGACTAGGCTGATGATTGGCACTGGATGCCGAAATGTTAACCTCTTCTAATTATCTCCATAACGCAAGTGTTCTAGATGTGTTAATGTTTCGTTAATGACAAAATAATTCAAAGAGCTTATCTGCAAAAACGTTCATCATATAGAAAGTAATATCTAATGAGTTGTAATGTAGAAGTGATTTGTTGGTGATGTTAGGGATGTTTTTTTACAAAGATGCTTCCAATGCAGCTTATTAAGGACGTCAATTATTTATTTATTAAAGTGTCATGACTTTCCTCAATATTCCTTGCTACGATCGGACATTAGCTTAGGCTCAACGAGATTCTCAACCCACCACAATCTAGCCAATCCTAGTTTATGGTCAGCCCTGAAGCCATCCTGTCCCTAACAACCATCAATTCTTGACTGTAATATTCTTTTAACGAGAATTCAAATTACGTAACGTTGACTCAACCATAATTCCATCCAATGCTAAGATTTGAAACATGCTCACTTGGAATGTGAATGAGTGAAATGAACTGCTTGATGATGTTGTTTTTGTGTGTAACTTAATTCAAGTTTTTTTATATTCATCTTCATCTCTGTAGCAACAAGTTTGCTATGTCTTTATGTTTATAAATGATGATCGAAGAAAGTACCGTAATTTGCTAATGAATTAAAAGTAAAATGGGTTATTGCGCGTTACTCATTCAAAGTTAAAGAAAGATTTTATACATTTTATTCACATTTTTCTTTTACTTTTTACTTCAAAAACATTTTTTTTCGTATACACACTTCCAATAATGATTGCCAATCATCGGTAACTGGTCAAATCAAAGAAAATAAAATTTTATAATATTGGTGTGTGGTTGGTGTGGTTTCAATCAACTTGTTTTAAAATGGTTAAAAGAACAAGAACATGTGAATAATTTTCTTCTTTCAGTTTGCTTTTTTTTCGTTTGTTTTGTGATATTAACATTCCGTCGAGAAACTTCCGTCAACAAACCAAGTAACAAGATCGCAAGTTACAGCGTATATTATGAAATAATAGTTATGTTACGCGTGCACCGTGAGTATTACGGTACATTTTTAGGTTGTTTTGAAGGTATAGTTTTTAAGGTCATGGAGAAACTGTTTAAATGATAATGAGAGTTGCTAAGTTGGTTTTAAGATGCGAACATGTTTATTGTTTGGTTACGGCACAAGCAAATGAAATTGAATTTTATTTTATATTCAACGTACCTTTTCCGATCTTTTCTAACTGGTAAGAAAAAAGAATTGTTTTGCCAATGAAATTCAAATCGGAAATTCGTGACAATTTAGTTCTCTGTGCCCTCGCTTCATTTATTGAAAAAAATTGCTTTTGCTCAATTAGAACAAAAACGAAACTAATTCTTGGAGGTTAACTTTTGTTCTCTTACGATGTAGAAACGCTTTCTCCAGGGTTGCATTTGTGTTATAAAAACGCTGCATTTAGTTTTTTCGATAACACCCACATTTTCCATATTCCACACCCCTAAAATTTGGTTTTGCAGAATTTCGAAAAATTGTTGATGGTGAACTCTGAAAGCGTCAAAAAAGTACTTACGTTGGTGGGTCTGAATACAAAGTTTTTTTTCTTGTATTCGAAACTGAAAGCGTCACCTAAATTGAGATCAGTCGTTTTGGAAGAAGAAGCAATGCGATGTTCCCCGTACTCAATGGTATTTTCTATTCACTGAGCTTAGTCTTTCAAACAAAGTTTCCTCTTTTACTTGTAAAAAAAAGTGAAAATGTCATTAGATACTAAATCAACGTCTCCCCGACGCTAGTCGCTCACTATTCCACACTTTTAGTGAGGCATCGGCTTTTGTCAAAGTAAACAAAAAATTATCAGTTAAATTGGTGAGTGAAATTTTAGTAGTTGCTGCTCTCCTTTAAAATCTACCAGAAAAATTAGAATAGAAGGTTCGAGTTTTCCGAGGAGTTTTCAAAAAACTTAAAGAAAAGGTACAGTGGTCACATTGAACGATGCGCCTATTATCGATTAACAACGATAGGTATTTTAGGCATGTTCAATAAATCATTCAATCGATAAAATATCGATTATTTTGTAATAATCGATCGATAATATTTTTTAATGATCAATATCAAGCGAATGATTTATCGATTATTGATATTAATCAATAATTAATATTAATCGATTATTGATATTAATCAATTATTGATATTCATCGATTATTGACATTCATCGAATGAATACTGATAACTGACAATAGAAGATATTATTACTAAATCCACAGCTGGCTCGATGAGTGCTCCCATTACTGCTTGACCTTACTTAGTGTAAACGGAATTTGAAATTAGGAAATGATAGTCAAGGGATATGACTCGCCCCTGTGTCGAGACCAAGTTCAATAATTATAATTGTCGATAATTGATTATTCTTGATAATTGATGATTATCGATAATCGATGAATATTAATAATTGATGATTATCGATAATCGATGAATATCAATAATTGATAATTATCGATAACGAATGAAAATCAATAATCGATTATTATGGATAATCGATAAATATCAATAAACGATAATTACCGATATATATCGATTATCGATAATTCATTTGATCGATACTGTATCGATTATTTTATAATTTAATCATCGATTGATGATAATTTTCCGTGAACATACCTAAGGGAGCTTAATGAAAGACAAGTGTACGCACTGTCCGTATCCGCCGTATTTGTACCAGAATTTCCATAATATAATCATTGATTGACAGGAAAATGTCTCTTCTGAGATTTTTGCAAACCAGGACTATTTTTGTTGTCTTGAGGACAGAAAACACATCATTCTCTAATCGGTCAAAGTCGGTTTTTCGTATTTCTTGACCGTAAGACAATAAAATACTGTACTGTCTCGCGTTCCGTTTCCCATTTCTTGTTTCCACATGCCTCAAAAAGAAATTCTCCCATCGGGACTAATGACTTTTCGCATGATTACCTGAAGAAAGTATTCAAAACGATCGTATTTCAAATGTTCCTTTTCATTGTTTTTAGACCCGTACGAAGATACTAAGTTTTTCGAAAACGGGGCTTGTGCGTTTACCACGACGTTTGTAATCGAATTTCGACCCGAGAGTAGCGGGTAGTATCGGTGATGACCCTTAATATGACAAATCATATGCAAGGGACCTGTACGCATCAGAATAGATGTGGCAAACAGAATTAATGTTGCGAAAAGACTCGAACGTATCCAAGTAAATATTGCCTTAACTCTTAAGTGTATGAAATAACGTCCGAAGCAAGGATGTGGAAAACCCCTTAAATTGACCCCCCACTAGTGTGATAACATTTGATCTAGTGCGCTAGTGCGAAAACATAATTGAAATTTCGACACATTTTCGCAAGTGGAAACACGCAGGGAAAAGCTCGTTTTTGCTGGTAAATAAATTTTTTAAAATGAAACGTCCCAACAACGGCGCCCGGTTAATTCTGATGTGATTAGGATTGAACTTTTCAGTATACCAAACGGTCTAAAAATGACATCATCTCCATAATAAATAAACGATCTCCAAACGGTCTAAATTTCAGTTTTCTTTTTCACTTGGGTGGTACACTGGGCAAATAAATTTATACTGCCGTCATAAGAAAAGAAACTTATAGAAAATCAGCGAAGATTTTCAGCGAAATTATTACATACAGTGACCAAAATTTAAATAAGAACTTTGTAAGCTTTGCACTTCTGCGCAGGTTTTCGCGGGATTAAAAACTAGCGCAGAAGTACTTTATAAAGTCCTCATTTAAATATTGGTCAGTATACACCAAGAAGTTACTCTTTTTACCGTATAGCTAATTTTTAATTCGACCCACTTTCCATTTCTAGAAATCGAAAAATGATATTTTTACTTTTTAATTTTTTTTTTCAAATCCGAACATTAGCTAAAACGGGTTTGGTTACGATGCAGTGCAAAAAAGTCGGTTTGGTTACGGTTCGGTTCTTAGATTTGCGGTTCGGTTCTTTATTTCCAAAATTAAGGGTTTCAGAGTTCGGTTCGGAAGCCCGATTCGAGATTATGTATCAGTCCGTTTAACTTTAAAAAATAAAGAAATATTTTTAATCTGGTGCGTTTCAACTACCGCATGCCTAACATTAAGAGATACACAGGTATTTGGCAAGCAATATTTACGAGACTCAGTCCTCCTCACCCGGCGGCGGCGGCGCGGCGCGGCAGGTTCCCTACGATAACGTATGATGATACAGCTCTCTATTTGAAGTAACTGATAGCACAAAAGCGTTCAGATGCAAAAACAAATGTTGCATTTCACTTCGTTCATAAAAAAGATTCTGAGTTGTAATTATTGCGTTGCGTTTTTTATTCAAATTTTCATATTTTACTTTTTTAATCAGTTTTACTTTCTACCCGCAGACTTAGACAAAACATGTTTTTATAGAAAATTTGGAGAAATTAGTTTTTTTTTGCTGTTGACTCATTATATAAAAATTTATTAAATTCGGTGACCAAAAATTGTTTCACAAATTGTCTCGTAAAGAGTTGGTTAAAAGCTGTATCGATTGAGTGACTCATTCTTTTGCCATTTGCAGCGTGTTTGGTATGTAGAAAAAATTATTATCTAATGCATACAAATGATTTAGGTGTCACTTTGTTCAGATTTTTAGCGTCTTCTGTACTGTCATACAAACGACGATTATTTTTTTTTTGGAAGGTCAAGATTTAAATTGATAGCAGGAAATCCAGCGAAATCAAAGAGGGTCACGAAGCAAATATTGGGGGTGTTATAAAATATCGTATAACACACGGGCTGTTATTTGAAATCTCGTATCTGGGAGGGTTAAAAAACCTCAGGCTGACGCCCTCGGATTTTTAACCCCTCCCAGATACGAGTTCTTAACTTGCAGCCCTTGTGTTGTAATGTACTATTACACAATAGGAAAACTGGATTATTAACACGCAAATGTATGATTCTTTTAAAATCTATGGTGTTTGCCTTTAACCCCCTTTTTTAATGGTTCCTAAGAATATTCATAAAAAATTGACTCCATGAGAAAAAAAATTGCAACCAATGCAGAAAAAGCTTGAAAAGCATTCCATACCACTGTCCAAATCCTTAAATTATCCGGACTATTGTGAAGCATACAGTTGAAAGCCAAACTGTAGGAAAAAAGAAGGTTCACTGTCTTCGTTTTCGTTGAAGAAATTCTTTTATAACAAATAATAAAAAGCTTTCTTACAAGCAACTACCTTCCATTTATTCTTTTTCTGTTGAAGACATTGACACAAAACAAATTAAAATTCAAAACGGTACTTCCAAGTTCGTTTTGTTTGTGACCCATAAACTGTTTGCTTCAAAGAAATTAATCATCTGGAGCGCCTATCACCCAAATCAGAACAATAATATGAACTGAAAACTATTTGCCAAAAAAAAACACCTAATGTCTTGTCAAGAACAATTTCGTAATTTTGCATACTGTTCCAGTCACTCACCTAAATAAATGAGAGAAAGAAATGAAAAGAAAAAAAATCTTAGAAATAACTGCCTTCAGATGGTATCATAATAATCACAGCATTTGCATAAAAAACAAATTGACGTAAACAAATTTGTCAGATCTGTGAATCTTCTTCCAATGAGTTGAAATTTATTCGCTGAGAACTTATATTCACCGAAACGCCCATTCATTGTAATCCAAAATATTCTAAAACTCATGTTATTCGACCTATTTAAATCGAAAAATTTAGTAAACAATTTTTTTATCTTCTTTCTTTGATGGTATAACTGTCCGCATATCTCAGATATCTGACAAGATGAAGAAAATAATGTTCACTCTCTGATGTTGCTGTTGTCTTGTTTTGAATGGTTTTTTTTTTGATAAAAACAGTTTTATTTTCAAATGGTATTCTTGCATCTTTTAAGCATTCCTATCGATATTAGTCAACACTTTTTAGCACCGTACTTGCAGAGGCTTATGCTTTTGCACTTCTGTTTGTGTTGTGAATACCGAAGAAAACACGCACTATTTCTTTGAAAATATTTGTTATTAGGCCTTATGATACCTTATGATACCTTGAGATGCGGCCCAGGCCGAATATCTAGAAATAAATTGTTGGTATGCCAAAGATGATTTTGAATGCAGAAACTCCGGTTGTTGGGTCAAGAGTAAGGCTAAAATAAGATTTCTTGATTCAAGAAAAGCGGATTCAGGAATTAGGGGACAAAGACTATCTATTCGGCGGGTTGTAGGAGGGCGTGTTGAAGGGTAATACGACATCATGACCTTACACCAAAAAGTACTTAGAGTTTGAAAAATGTGCTAATGATTGTGATGTGGGAGTGAAATATTCCTAGCCATGTGACCCAGTACGCTAGGAATGAAGTTAGTGCATAGGTTAAGAACCAAGAGAAGATTTATCGAGTTGCGTTGAGCTATATATATAATGTAGCCATATTATCCATTGCTGGATGAGGCCTCCCAATTAGGGGTATTTAGCCCACCACGCGGGCCAGTGCGGGTTGGTGAGTGTGGACCACATGCTTAACGTGAATTCCGAACCACGCCTATAGGCTAGCAACACCATAGGATTTCTTTCAGTGCTAATTATTTATATCTCCGCCTAAAGTTATACTTTTAGACTCAGATATTTTGTACACAGAATTCATCGTGAATGGGTTGCGTCATTCATGTCATTCTTCTGTGTACGGTTCGTTGAGGGCACTAAATTCCTCAACTACCCGTGTTGGGAAGCTTGGGTACACTTAGGAACGTTGCTTTCATGCTAGACATTGAAGAAAAATCCTATACAGAATTTGCCTTCACGGGGATTGAACCCGGGTTTTCTTGGTGGAAGGCCAGTACGCTACCACTGAGCATGGCTGAGCCAAATTACAGAGATCTGCTGATTTTTTGTTGTTTCATTACCCGTTTACTTACTTACTCACCCGGCACTACAACCCTTTAAGGGTCTTGGCCTTCTCCAACATGCTTCCTTAGCCGGGCCTATCCGCTGTTAACATCTTCCACCTGGATACTCTCACAGTTTTTAAGTTGGCTAGAGCTGCATCGTACCATCTAAATTTTGGACGTCCTGCACCTCTCTTGCCTTCCGGTCTGGTCTGGAGGATTTTTTTCGGTATACGGCGATCTTCCATTTGTTGTACATGACCGAGCGTAGTCGCTTTATTTTGGTAGTTCTGACTCTGTGCGGCTCTCCGTAAAGCTAACTAAGCTCATGATTGAATTGTCTGCGCCATCGATTCTGTTTTTGGTCAAAGACTGATCCAAATATTGTCCGCAGTACTTTTCTTTCGAACGTGTGAAGCGATTCTTCTACTTTTTGTGTCAAGCATTACGACTCCGAACCATACGTAACCACCGGTCTAATCACAGATTTATATATTGCGCATTTTGAATTTCGGCTTACTGACTCGGACTTTAAGATTTTCAGAAGGCCGTAATAACTCCGGTTGCACAGAATTACTCGTCTCTTAATTTTGTCCGCGATGTCGTTGTTAGCGTTCAGCTCCGATCCAAGGTAGACGAATGTGTTGATCATTTTGAATGTGTGTTTGCGATCGTTACGCTTTGCTCCTGATGTCGATTCGAAGGCGGGATGATCATATATTCCGTTTTTGCGTCAGTAACTTTGCGACCAAAGTCGGTCTCTTTCTTCTCCAACTTGTCTTTAACAATTTCCATATTTCGTCTAAATATGTCCAGGTCCTACCTAAACCTAACAACTGACTGGACTTGGTGAAAATGGTACCGCTGGTGTCTATGTCCATAGTGTACACAACTGTTTCAAGTGTCAGATTAAAAAGCAGCGTCGCTATAGGATCTCCCTGACGAAGGCCTTCCTCTATATCGAAAATCTGACAGTTGATTGCGGATCCTTATTCGGCTATTAGCTCCTTTCAGTGTTAACTTCATTAGCGAGATCAGTTTGTTGATGATTCCAAACTCCTCGATGACTCTCCATAGCTTACTTTTTCTAACACTGTCATAGGCTGCCTTGAAGTGTACGAACAAATGATGTGTTTCAATGCTGTACTCCTTGTACTTCTCCAAGATCTGTCTGATATTAAACAGCTGGTCTGATGTTGAACGACCTACACGAAAACCACCTTGGTATTCACCTACAGATGTATGGATGAAGGCGCTGGTAAAGAATATTTGCAAATATCTTGTAGGCAATATTCAGCAGAGCGATTCCTCGAAAATTGCCACACTCTAATTGGTCTCCTTTTTTGTATATAGGACAAAGTATGTCTTCCACTCTTACGGTAACTACTCGACATTCCTTATACGCTAGATGAGCTTTTCCATAAATAGCGCGTTGCCGCCGTTCTTAAAAAGTTTACTGGGTAGATTGTCTGTCCCCGGGGCGTTGAAATTTCTGAGCATCGAAATTTCCAGCTTCAAGTTCTTGCATCGTTGGTTCTTCTAGGTATGGTTGCGCGGTATGAAAAGGCAATTCGTTTCGGTTGAGCGGTGTGTTCGGATTAAGCAGTTCCTTACTCAGCCCATCTCGCAATTCCATTACCCGTTCAACATGTAAATCATTCGAACTTGCCAGTGCTAGCTAAGAACCTTTCCAAGAGAAGATTGGTCCTAGCTGTGGGTACATCCAGCTGTCTAACCACATAGTCACCCACAATCCTGCGTCTGAGTGAAAATAACTTTGGACAGTCACAAATTTTTCTAATTTTTGCCGAGTGTCCGGTAATCGCTCCAACTACCCTCCTTATGCGACAGCGGTCCTTGTTCAACAGTTCACGAGCCCATTTACCATCAGGTTCTGTGAAGAATCGCGCCAATCTTTACTGGCCTCGGATCGTTCCCAATCCTCAATCGCTTAATTGAACCGAGAGTAAAACGTCATTGAAAAATTGTCTCCTCTCCGATGGTAACTTCAAAAATTTTCGTGACGGTTATCGTAATTGACTTATATGATAAGAGGATTGTTGTATTGCATAATAGTTATTTACGAGGGTGGGTTGAAAAAGGTGGTGCTTTTTGAATGAAACCTCTTCATTTGAAAAAAGTATTTATTTATTTTTCGACGTAGTTCCCATCTAGCTCTATACACTTTTTCCAGCTGTGCTCCAACTTTTTGATCCCGTCCAAAAAGTAAGATCGGTCGAGCTCTGCAAAATAAGCCTACGTTGCGCCGATCACCTACTCTCAGTTATTGAACATGAAGAATTGCAGAAAAAACGTCCTCGTTTGGCAAAGGAAAAAGTGCTGTTTCACCACGATAACGCACCAGTATACACAGCCGGAGTAGCCAAGGCCAAACTGAACCAATTACGAATTACAACCGAATCCACCGTATTCTTCAGGCTTGGCCCTTTCCGACTTGTTTCTCTTTCCAAACCTAAAAAAATTGCTCGCTGGAACGAGATTCGGCTCGAATGATGAACTTTGAGGATTTTTGAAACTAGCGGGTCGAAACGGTGTCTTTAACGTGACGTGACTTGACTAATCGTATTTTTAAATTTAAATTCGTTTCAATGAAATTTATTTTTCTTTGAATTTGATTTTGTCACGTTCTAAGGACGATTTTGACGGACGGAAGAAAGGATCCCTTGTTGTTGTATTGTTCTATTTTTGATGAATTTTTAGAATTTTCTATAAATAATAGGGATGTGTGACAGAACGACTTACTGACGAGACTTACAACGACAGACTAATTAATGACGGAGGCCTATTTTGCAGAGCTCGACCGATCTTACTTTTTGGACGGGATCAAAAAGTTGGAGCACCGTTGGAAGAATTGTATAGAGCTAGATGGGGACGACGTCAAGTTTCATTCAAAAAGTACCACCTTTTTCAACCCACCCTCGTATGAATTGAATTTGAGGTTTAAAACCAATTCAAATGCTGATGACATCCCGATATCGACATTTAGTTTGACAATTTTAAAGTTTACATCCGACAGGGCCGAAAATTAGGGCATTTTTTTAAGTTTTTGTGATTTCGTCCCTTTTGCATGTAAAGTTGTGTGTGTACCTGTTTCGGACGATCGTTTTCAGGCACTTTCGCTTGTAGACCTCTTTTTGTTCGGTCTACAACTCGCGCAATCACCTAACATCAATCGTTCAAAACAGGTACACAAACAACTATTACATTGACTTAGAATTCTGCTACGATGTATCGTACGGGGCTAACGTAGTCAAGTCACTGGTTGTTTATAATTTCAGTATATAGATGTTGGCGTCTTGCTTTGTTTACAAATTCATGTTATAACGGCAATTTGTTTTTATTTATTTAATTTGTTTTTCAATTTTGTTGACGAATTAAAACTTTCTTACATGATTTTTATATTCATTAACTTGATTTATAATGATATGTATCTAATACACATTTCTTTCGTAACCAAAACGTCATCACGTTTTACCGTGAACGAAAAACAAATAGTTGGATCCGCTATTTATGAGTAATACAACCCAAAAATACAGTAAGGGACATTACGTGACGGTTTCAATGTTCACCATTTACAAGATTGATGTTTTATAGGACAGCCACGTGATAGAGCAATGCAAACGATTTTGAAGTCATTCGACGAATTATTCGAAACAGAGAAGTGACATTATTATTGTATTCGAATAATCGACCAACAAATTTAGCGAAAAACAAATTCAATAAATTCTATATCGAAAAGGAAACGTTTCGATCATCATAATTTTCCCCAATATCACAACTCAGAAACAATGTCGTTCGAAATTTAGATTACACGAACAATATACCAACCGAACCAAACCAAACCAAAATCTTGAACTTGAATTTTTTTTTAACTGAAACAAAATTTACCGGTTCAGCCTCTCAGTATCATCAACAATTATAATGAAAACAACAACAAAGAAAAAAAAAATTTTTGTAGGCCTACAGAATGAGTTCGTTATGTCACAGTTATGTCAAGTTGAAGAAAACAAAATCTAGCTCTTACTCGTACTTTTACTCTTGTTTGACATCATTTTTAGGCAGCATAATCGTATTGTAAAAAAGTGTAAGTTTTTTTATGAATTTTTAATTTGAATTTGAGTATTTATATTTCATTTCTTGAATTTTTAACATTTTTTTATTTATTAAGTTTATTTAAAATACAATGTAAGAGACGTTCAGTTTGGTAAATTATGCATAATTTCTCTGTAGCTCACCTTGATTGTATTAGGTGGTATGCTAATAAATAAAATGGAGAAAAAAATAGTTAAAATGCACTTTTTCTTTCACGATTTGAATTTAATAAGTAAAAATAAAATAGAAAAATGTTGTAGTAAAATGAGGTTAGAGATATTAAGCGATTACATAAAAATTGTTGTTACTCGACTTTCAATGTCTTTTGCAGAGATGCAGAATAGTTTTAGGTAGAGTCGTTGATATGATATTTGGGTAGAGTATGGAGAGGAAGAGAAGTCAGTAAACATATGCCGGGCGAAAGGTTATTTTCATGCTTGCAGTGAGACGACCCGGTGAAAAAAAAACAATCATTTTATCCCCTTCTTCTTCTTTTTCAGCCCATTTGTATCCACTGCTGTTGGTGAGTGATCGTAATCCAACTGACCAGGATTTTGCATGCTGCCGTTGTTTCAATAGTCGAAATCGACCGCCATCATGCTAGGGCGTTATCCATCCTTTCCATACGTAACGTTAGGATACTACCCGAAGGCAGCCCCCTTCATCCCTCTGCTAAGTGACCCACACTAGTACACCAGGGTGGGTTACCTGATCGTTCATGGAGTTGCTCACCATAACAGGTGTCACCACGGACGGGTAGGATCGGATGTAGGAGTAGGTGGATAGAGGTTAAGGTACATAAAGGAGTACAATATTGCGCATAACACACCATTTTATCCCCGCTGTTGAGAAAATACCTATTTTGTTGTCGCTCCCGAAGCTCCCGAATGAACATTTATGTTTTTTAAATAGTTGTAAGCGCAATCATAAAAACGTTGTGTTATCCTCTTCAAAATAGGAAATTCTAACCCGAACGGATTGAATCTCTCGTTTCGCACAGGCCGTAAACTTTCACTCTTGTTGGGATTCCATATTTTTAGGCACTCGTAACAATGTAGCGTGATTAATTCAACATTGTTATATCGTGTAACGCTACTCCTCGTACTTTTATTTTATTTTGATACACTTGATAACGTTACTCAACGTATTTTTATATTTTCCGGTCACATGATAGGGTTACGTTGGTGTTGTAACGAAAAAATTCTTTGAGGTAAACGTTACGCGATGTAAGGAAAAAGTTCTTATCGGTAACGTAACAATGCGAAATTAAATATAAGTTTTCTGAGTAACGTAAAGTTGTCGGTACCCGCATTTTATAACGTAAAAATAACGTCAATTGTAACATTACTCAGGATGCCTGCTGTTTTCCAGCAAATCCTTGTAATCTGAAGGGAGAAGGTAGGAATTTCAACAAGAGCGAGGTTTTTCCGGTTTCGTTCTCTCAAACTTCCCTTCAATTTATTGCAATATTTTTACGATTTCGAAGACTGCGACACAATTGCACACATGCGATCCCAGCCAATGACGAAATTATAAATCTCCATTTTATTGTATATTTTCTCATCATCTGACAAAAAGTCATCTTTTCAGCGCAATTAAATGGTTATCAACACCGCATTCCATTTCATTTTACTGTATTTGGTCGACTAATTCAATGTCTTATAAAATGCTAAAAATTGTTGATATTTTCATGAGTTATTGTTGTTTAATTGTTGTATGCATGTTGTGTGTGTTCTATAAATGTTGTATCTAGATGCCAGAGAGATGAGAGGCTGGGACACTGGGATATTGCGATTGAGACATCCGTCTAGAGGGCCAATGTCAGCATATTCATAGAACTAAGTTTCCCCAATTTTTAATCCGAAAATGTCAAACTTTTTTTGCATGTGTATATGTGAGATGTTTATGTTTCGTGTTGTTTTTAGTCCAAAATTAAAGCTTTTTCTCTCACAAAATTTATTGTCGTACATACATCAGTTTTTTAACATTTGATTGGTTAACAAACTAAAAACCGAGTTAAAAGCACAATTGATTTAATTTTTAGCTTTGGGCTTAATTTCTTGGCAACTTTTATGCCTTTGTCCTTCGATATTGTCTAATAAGAGTATAGTAATGGAAGTCTGCTTGTATTTCACAAATACATCAAAAACATTTGCACTATAGCCAATGAGACTGAGCTGCGTCCCTTGTAGGAATGATACGGCATTTTAATCAAAATTTAAAAAAGTTTACACGAAAAACATCAATATTTGCTTTGTAAATAACAATGACTGTTTGCAAGATGTACAAGAAAGCAGGGACTATTTTGGGGAATTTTTTTTGGGAAAATTGGGAAAATTAGGAAAAATGGGAAAAATTGGGAAATTTTGGAAAATTGGGAAAATAAGGAAAATGAGAAGAGAAAATACAGGAAATATTCTTGTTCTTAAGCTCACTTGTTAATTAAATATGATGTTTTTAATGTTGTCGATAACGTTACGTTAACGAGATGTTGCCCTTAACTTTTGAACAATTTTTTTCTTTTCTTCAATCTTTATTTATACCTTTGAGTTCAATTCACAGTACAAACGAAGTCATTCGTAGATTAACCGTTCGATGTGTCATATTAAAGATTTTTTTATTTGTTTTACTTTGTTCTAGATTAGTACCAAAGAGTGTTTTAATGTAAATCAAAGGTGATTTGGCAGGTGTTTCTCCTCCTGAGTTTTTAGACCCGTACGAAGGACGAAGTTCTTCGAACAGGGGTCTTATGCGTTTACCACGACGTTTTTAACCAGTAGAATTTCGACCTGGGAGTAGGGGGTAGCACCGATCATGGTCCTTAAATGACGAATCAGCAATAAAAAAAAATGTCCGTCCGTACATCTGTCAACACGATAACGAGTAACACGAGTAAAACTCAACCGATTTTCAAAAACTTTTTTTTCCTAAAAGGTAATCGAAAAATCTTCTTTGGGATTGAATCTGGGCACTGTCGGCCCAAGAGCCAATGAAGTAGGGACGTTTACGTGGTTTTTGGTCTTTTGTACATAACTCGAGTAAATATTTTCCGATTTTCAGAACTTTTTTTAATCAAAAGATAAAGCAATTCCCTACAATTTATGGAAGAAACTTTTTAGAGTCTGAGCGCCTGGACACAGTCAGGACTCTAAAACTGAGTCTCTACAAGGGCCCTACGTGTTTTTTATGCATAACTCGAGTAAATCTTCTCCGATTTTCAAAAAAAAGTTTTCAATCGGAAGTTCTGGGAATGCCCAACAATTTATGGAAGCTAGAGCCCTGAAGAAGCGGACCCACTAGGGCCCTACTTGTTTTTTATACATAAATCTAGTAAATTCCATCCGATTTTCATGAAAAAATGTGGGTCCGGGCCGAGCCTATGATGGCCGCTAATGTTAGGGTGGATCGATTTAGGAAATTTATTTTGGAAAAATTCAAATATTCTGAAAACTATTATAGATAGAAGATCGGTGTCAAAGGCAAAATTGTTGGTTCAGGTGTTCAAAGAGTTCAAATCTAAGCTTAATTAATGTCGCTCAAAATATTATACACATATCTTTAGTTGAAGAAGCTGAAGAAGACTCCAACATAACGACGCAGAACTCATTTAAGCGAAAGCTACGTTCTGGTAGCCGCCTTGCATTCAACAAAAAACGTAGACAATGATTCGATGGGCAAGACATTAAGGCCCATTTCTCTTGCTGTTTCTTTATTTTTAGAATATATTTTTTGTCAAATTATTTATCTGTAAAAGGTTAGATATGAATTTAAAATAAAAATTTTAAAAAATGTGAAAAATTCGGAAAAATTGGGAAATTTGGGAAAAATTGGGAAATTTGGGAAACATTGGGAAAATTGGGAAAATAAGGAAAATTTTCCCCAAAATAGTCCCTGCAAGAGAGTGTACATGTTTTTTCCCCTTCGCGGGAAATCTTGTTTTACTTTAGTCGTCGGCCGCAAGAGGACGTCGTAAAAATGGGAACTGTCAAATTTGCGATGTTTTTGAGTAGAAATCCTGCGTTAATAACAAATTATTCAAAAATATAGCTCATGTACTGTGAGAGTCTGCCTCTGTGAGATTAGTCTCTTCACCATGCCGAAACAACATTTCGATAAATGATTTTTGTTTGTCTAAAAACTTTACAACTTTACGAACTTTCCTAGCCCATCCTTGGGAATAGAAAGAACAAAAGGACTTATATTTCAATGACGTTGAAAATATGGTTTCCAAGAGAATTCCAACAAATTATGCCTTTGTTGGAAAGACTAAGCGTCTAGTAGGATAACTAGCATAATTAGTGAATTTTCTAGACGAGTTTGTTACACTTCGAATCTCGTACCTCGAATATGAGTTTTCCGTAAACATAGAATTTCCACTTCCAAACAATTTTCTTTTTTTATAATTTCTGTTTTTCACATAATCTAGGAACTCCCTTTTCATTTGGGTTGAGTTTTTTATCCATTTGAGGAGGTACGTAAAGTTATAGAAAATTACATATTTTCAATTTTTTCAAAATTTTTGCTTAAATTACAAACGTCTCATTAAGGATCCATTTGGAAGCTAAGACCAATGACTACAGCCTCCCGCTTTGGGTTAGAGAAAAAAATGTATACCGTCCCTTCCATGAATCTTTGAAAATGACCATTTTTTCGACGTTGTTGACTTCTCTAGCCAACTACTTGCACTTGTCACAGCCAAAAGGTTTGTATCGTTGGACTACTTAATCGTATATAATTTGCCTGCAATCGATTTGGTCTTGTCCGAGATATTCATCAAACACGATTTTTTGACCTCTGTGCAGACCATTTTTCAGAGAGTTCAAAACTACAATAAAATGTCCTACAAAAGTCGTCTATTGGAGTGAAGAATCGAATAAGCCATAGAGATCGAAATTCCGCGACATGTTGGATTCACTCTTAAGAGCTATCAATCGTTAGCATCTTCTAACTTTTTCTTTTACTTTAGGACCTGATCCACAAACAAATCGATTGTGTGTTAATGTATATCGTATTTGTGTAGTTAATTGAAATCCCTCTTTCCCTCGTCACACAAACAATACTAAATTTCCGCATAGAAATCAGCGTGACGATGTATGTCAACAGCCACTTTTTGAGAGTATATACAATCAAATAAAGATAGAAAAAACTCTTTATGTCATGATTTAATGAAATGTTTCAAATAAATTTGGACCATTTTTAATTGCAATCTGTTATTTGGATCTTTAAATTGACTTTCACTTGGAACGACTGTGTAGAAAATTTCAAGAGACATTTTGACAGAACCGAAATTATTAATTTGCAACACAAAAAATTTAATGCAACCAAAATATTCGTATAGTAGTAATTTCCCGATGACGAAAGGTACTTTTTGCGGCTGCGACGGTTTTTCAGAAATATTTCTGTTGCATAATGAAAAATTAACCGATTTTTATCCTATGCCCGTAACATTGATTGTAAAATCTTTTACCTCGAGGAGGGGAAGACCTGAAAAGTGAAGTTGAAGGAATTGTTACCCGGAAAATTATTGCTCCTTATAGTCGAATAGGAAAAAATTATCCACATCCAATTACATCTGGCTTAGCTTTTTGAAATTTCCCGATTGTCTTATAGAGATGAAAGTGTGATACCAAGCAAAATGCTTCCAACCCATTTAACCTGCTACCACACTCTTCTAAACGCCAAAATCGGTTAAGGACATGAGTTAAAAGGACCTTCATGTGATAATTTTTGCCACTTTGAATGACATCTTCAAAATCTACAATTGGGTCCCACTCACAATAAATACCTGTGAGAAATATTTCTTGACAATTGCTTCCAGTTAATGATTTTTTTAATGTAGATTTGAATATTTAATGTTCAATTATTTTA
Organism: Pseudolycoriella hygida; assembly: GCA_029228625.1. Taxonomy (NCBI): domain Eukaryota; kingdom Metazoa; phylum Arthropoda; class Insecta; order Diptera; family Sciaridae; genus Pseudolycoriella; species Pseudolycoriella hygida. Next base: position 35,766,640 of record CM055406.1, on the reverse strand, counting down.
ATTTATGATAGCCAATCAATGTCAACGCAAAAATCCTTTTCATAAATTAATTTTAAGAGAAAATAAGCAATTACGGGCATGCATATCCAACATAATCCCGGGGATATTTAAGCAAACATATTGTTGTGTAGTAACCGGTTTGCGCAAAAACTGAGAACGACAATCGTGGAAAAAAAATGTATTAAAATTATTAAAGCAATTAAATTTGAAGTACTGAAATTGTTGGTATGTACTCCATTTATCCATAGGGAATTATCGTATAGAGGAGAACATATGAATGAGAAATAATTTTTATAAACGAAAAACGACATAAAACCAATTTCTTTTCAGCGTCCATGTATAATTGGAAACGAAAATATCTGTGAAAATTTTTCCTTCTCAGATCGCTACATTACAAAATAAAGTGAAGAATGACATGATGTACAACCTGAAAATTAATTATTTTTGACAGTACACGCTATATAAGGAAACGATAATACAATGTTTTAACCATACAAACTCAGTGTGTACACACTGTACTTGCACTTGAGAAATTGAAATTAGTGGAATAAATTTTAAGATATACATAGAACCGACGACGCTCTTAAATTCTCAACCCACAGAACGTTGATTACATTTAGAAATGATGATTAATTTGCATAATCGTTAGCGAATTTTATGTAAATTTTCTAAGTACTCCTCAAAGTATAGAAGAAGAAAAAAATCGAAACTAATCTCCGTTTGAATTATTAACTGAACGACCGATCTTCTTAGAGTTTTTATTGCTACTAGAAATATAATAACCGGTTGAGAAATTAATCATGCTGTTTCAATGAACACCTATCTAACGTCAACTACGTACATCTATAACTAAATGTCTCATGAAAGTATATTAATTTATTCATGATTCAAAAAGCCAGCTGTTTCTAACGCTTGATGCCGCAGTCACAATTTGTATGATTAGATCTAAATATTCAAATTTCATAGATTTAGATATTAACACGAGTTGATGGAGGTGTTCTGACTCTTTAATACTTGAAGGAAACGAGTTTATCGTATGATATTTGTATTCGGTTTTATTGAAGACGGATGCGTGATTAATTTTCAAATCATCGAATATCAGGTTTGGTTTGTTAGACTAAACGGACTCAACTGAAAGACCCTTCGGTGTATGAAATGGTCAGCATTGCGAACCAACGCTTACTCATTAATGTGGGTATAAATGCAAGCCATAATTTAGCTTTGCGATTAATTTAAAAATATTAAAAAAAAATATTTCTACTTTTTTTTGCAATTAAATGGGATGATAAATAAACGGTCAGCAAAATTGTTTTTTGCTCAGCAAAATTACTGTTGTCAGTCAGCGAAATCAGCAAATTTAAAAGGTTCACGAACAGCTGAAGTGGGCACTATTTTTGCAAACACAGCGATGTGTTTGAAATTATCATAGTTGCAAATGTGAAGCAGTTGCTGCAAAGAAATGGATTGTAACTGCAAATAAAAACAAATTTTCTCATTGTATGAGTCCTAAGTGAGTACAAGATTTTAAATTCACATTCAACTTTGTGTGCACAATAACGAACGCTTAGAGGCGTCTGATTTTAATCTACTACAAATAGAAAGATGCAGAAATGTTGGAATTATCAGAGACGGGATCTTATTCTAGAACGTAAAGGAGAAAACAAACGAGACACTACGTTGTCTATCCGATGAAAATACGTGTGTGCAAGTGAATACAATTTCTCTCTTGCGATTTCAGGTCTTATTTGATAAAAAGTCGACTCAAAATTATCTGATGCAGAAACGTAAATATCTAATGTTTTTATATTTAAACTCAATTTCTCGAACCCTTTTTCACACGGAAAATTTCTATTTTTCCAAATTAAAAATTTTTTACTGTAAAAATCGTTCTAGCCACGTAAATTTACTATCTTAACAAAAGAAAACCTATTACATACGTTAAAATTAAAATAAAATAAAGATATTTTCATTAAAATCGCTGTACAAACAGAATCGAAGAGACTTAGAAAAGTTTCTAACTCTCCGCTGCTTAATTCTAACCGTATTTCACATTTAGTATTTTTCAACTGTCGTAAATACACATTGCATACAACTTGGCAGCTTGGATCATCAAATGAATGGAATTAGAGCCCAAGCTTTGACAAATTGTCGATTCTGATAACTGGTATAAACTGGTATAATTTCTGGTATCGACAGTGCATCGATAACCCATACATTGTCGCTACCATGACACCTGTGAAACGAATGTGTTAACATAAATCATATTGAAAGAGTGAAATTCGTTACTCATGTGTAGAGATGAGCGGGTTGCCCGAAACTTCGAAAAACCCGACCCGAACACGGATTTTTTTTCGGGTTCATGGGTTTCGGGTTTCGAAAATTTTAATCGGGTCGGGTTCGGTCCGGGCTGGGTTTGGAAACAGTTCGGGTTTCGGGTTTCGAAAAATTTTATCGGGTCGGGTTCGGTCCGGGTCAGGTTGTTTTATCATTTTATCCGGGTCCCGATCCTTTACTCGTCTAAATTTTATCATCTTACATTACACGAATATTGTTTTAGTCTAAGGTCCGTGAAGAATGCAGACGTCGGGCCTTGAAATAATTTTTGTTTCAAAGTAATTTGGGTTGTGAGTTTCGAAAAACTTGAGTGTCTGGATCGGTCCGGGTCGTGTTTTGAAACAGTTCGGGTTTAGGATTTCTAAAATTTTAATCGGGTCGGGTTCGGTCCGGGTCGGATTTAGAAACAATTCGGGTTTCGGGTTTCGAAAATTTTTGTCGGGTCGGGTTCGGTCGGGGTCGGTTTCGAAAAATGGTCGACCAGCTCATGTCTACTCAGGTGAGGGTACCGATGGAATTAGCTAAATGTCTCGTTTGTTTTCTGCTTAGAGCGCGTCCGATAAAAACGATATTTTTCCAGAGTAACCTTTGTTAAAAAAAAATTGTAAATTGCAAAAAAGTGCCTCAATAGCTATATAAAATCATTGTTTTTTCATCTAGTAGTTAAGCTACTTCTATCAAAGCGGATTCAGACGACATCGCTCAAAAACTGACCAAATATTCACCCATCGTCTGGTTCTGCAAAAGGGCAGAGAATTTCAAGTCCGGACGTACCATCTTTTCATCGACTTCAAAAAAGCTTACCACAGGACCAAGCGTATAGAATTGTATGAGGCGATGAAGGAGCTGGGCTTTGAAACAAAGTATATTCGTCTTGTGAAAGCGACATTGGAGGGCACCAGATGTCGTGTCAAGGTGCAAAACGACATGTCAGATGTATTTGCTGTTAAAGAAGGGTTGAAGCAGGGAGACGTGCTATCCTGCTTACTCTTTAACTTGGCTTTTGAAATCGCAATGAGGCGTGCTGGTATCCAAACCAACAAAACACTTGTGAAGTTCAAGTTCAAGTTCTGGGCTTTGCATACGACTTGGACCTTGCCAGTCGTACACATGCAGCAGCGGTTGATACTTTCACAAATCTGAAAATCCAAGCTGAGAGGATGGGTTTGATGATAAACGAATCTAAAACCAAGTATATGAAGACTGAGCCGAATCCGGTAGCCAATCAACAAGGAGACACAATATGCATTGGAGAGTTCAACCTCGAGGTAATGGATTTCATTTATCTTGAAGCGCTGATACGGTCAGATGGTGATAATACACCTGAAATTCACAGACGTATCATGGCGGCAAGCAGATGCTATGATGGTCTAATTAAGCATCTACGCTCAAAGTTAATATCGAAGAAAATGAAGTGCCATATTTACAAAACACTTATCCGTCCAGTATTGATCTACGGATGCGAATCTAGGGCGATGAAAAAAAGTGGTGAACAGTTGCTCTTAACGTTTGAGCGCAAGGTACTCCGCACCATATTGGAGCGATGCGCGATATAGTGGCAGTGGTGAAAGTCCAAAGGCTGAGGTGGGCGGGGCATTTAGCACGCATGGATAAAAACAGAGCCTCCTCAAAATTATTCCGAAACGATCCAGAACGGCGAAGAGGAGTTGGTCGCTCAAAACTTCGATGGATTGATGGCGTCGAACAAGATCTTTGCACGCTCGGAATAAGAAACTGGCAATACGCGGCGCACGACAGGCAGCGTTGGATTGGTATTTTCGAGCAGGCCAAGGCCCACAAGTGGCTGTAGCGCCATAAAAGTAAAAGCAAGTATATCATGAAAATGACGTTCGTAGGCACACCCGAGCTTCATAATATGGGTAGTTGTGAATTTGGTGACGCAACGAGTCGTACATAGAAGAAAGAGAAAATATGACGCTACCCATATTCGATGAATTCTGTGTACAAATATCTGAGTCTAACTTAAGGCGGAGATATAATTAGCACCAGAAGAAATCCTAATGGTATAATGCTAGGCTCATTCCACGAACCAAATAATGTAAATGCTATAGAAACTGAGTGTACACAAACGTATTTTCGTTCACTTTATAAAAAAGTTACCAGCTTGCATGGAAAACAATGGTGAACGCAAGCAAATTCACAAAGTTTACAAAGTAGATGTGTTGTAATGTAAGGAACGGTATGTTTTGTCTCAATTTTGAAAGACCATGTAGTAAGAGTAAAAGAGATGCAAATAACGTTCCTTACATTACATACCGTTGGAATGAGCCTGCTAGCTACCGTTAGGCGCGGTTCGGAATTCACGTTAAGCATGTGGTCCACAAAATGCCTGCCGGTAAAACACATTGATGTGGCGAACCGGCATTTTGAGCCCTACTAGTTTCCGCACCTAGAACATCATAGATGGCACTAGGTTCAGGTGCAATTTACCACTGACACAATAAAAACTGAACGAAAGGATCTCATACTCCCTCATACTCCCACTTTAAGTGGTTTTTGGCTGATTTTAAATCTGTTGTGTGCCCGATTCTCCCGACTGGGGAATTCAGCACAGTGCCAAATTCACCCTGTAGGGAGGAGTTTGGCACACGGGGTAAAAATGAATGTTTTCATGTAAACGATAGTGTGCCAAAATTGGAACTCATGTGAAAAAATTGAGTGCGTGTGCTAACCGGCAATAAGTGTGTGCCAAATGTGGGAAAGCGTGTGCCAGTCTAGTTAAGCTTTTTGGAAGGACAAAAAAAGAATTTCGTGTGCCGAAAATAGAATGCGTAAACAAACCACCAAGAAGTGCTTAAAAAGACTGGGAAAGTCCCAAGAAGTAGGACCAAGTACTTGGCTAAATAAAAAAAATTAGGGAGCTGAATCTACCTTTGCTCGAGCTGAGATGACCGTTACTTCAAATAACAAAGTAACACCAAATAATTGAATGAATTCTTATATATCACACAAAAATTTTACCGTTTTAATGTATTCTAAATTTGCAAAGCTTAACCAGCTTGTATCCAGCTTGTGCTGCTTATATCAAGTGCAAATTGCATATATTTTCATAGTCTTCGATATTTGATATTTTGATATTTATGGATATTTCGATGTATTGACAAATATCGATATTAATTGAAATATCGATAATTACTTCGATAAAATTTATTATCGACATTTTACGATGTAAGGATTTCCATGCCCAACTGTAAGTTGTTCTTTACTCCACTCTTTGTGTCGGATGCCAAAATTATTCCTTCAATCTTAGGTCAATCTGCAAAATATTACATTCCCAATCGCTTCGTGTGGATGTAAGACTGATTATCAAAGTCAAACAACAAATAGGTTCACCGAAAAAAATAGAAAAAATAAAAGTGATTCGGTGTCTAATAATGTACGAAGACCTACAAAAAGATCGCGTATGATGAAAAAAAGCATATCAAAGTAGGGAAACAACTAAACAACTGGAGCTTCAACTCATAATTGATTTTTCAAAATCAATAAAATACGGAAAAGCGACAAAACATACGAAAGAAATTCTGTTATTTTCGTTCCAAAAGTATTTAATGATCTTGAAATTTATTACCTGACAAAAAGAATGCAATGTGTCGTAGCCGTGTATTATTACAACAGCTTTATTTTAAAATCATTTTGTTCAATTAAAGACACAATAAAGATTTGCATTATGTCTCTGTACAAGGAAAAAGGATATAAATCATTCAGTAGTTTTATAGAGTCTTTTTTTAACTTTAAGTATCCTTGGCCTACAATGTATTTCATTGTCAAAAACCAATAATTTATAGATCATTTATTTTGCGATTTTTTTTCTGCCAGCCTGCTGTTGATATCGTTGGTGTAGGTCTAGCGTGTAAAATAAATTAAGTTTTGATTGGGATTATTATCAAGGCTTTGTTACTCAAAAAGTTATTTTTAGGCAGATCATATTGGAAGTTAAAATTATTCAACATTCGTCTACCTTCATTATGAGTGTCGTATTTGTTGCCAATATTTTATCATTAAATCCTATTAAAAAAGAAAATTTTTTTTTGTGAATCCATCACGTGTCACACACATGGGTTTTGTTATCGCACGTGTACATAATAAAAAACCCATGTGTAACATGTTGAAAAGCAAGACAAAAAAAAAATCGTGTCGAAAATCTAACACAATTTACAATCAATAAACATTGACCAACTTATTACATCAGAATAGCACGGTGCAAATATAGTCAAAATTATATTCCAGGAAGACAATCACATTGAAGAAAATCTATGCGTGATTTTCATATTGCATTTTAAATTTTTAACATGTTTTACACATATGGCGACAACGAACGTGAATTAGTGATTCAGAATAAGGAAATTCGTGTGCTAGTTCTTCATCAATTACAATTTAAAATATTTGCAATTGATCTGAAGATGTGAACTTTTTGATTTACAAATTGATGAATCTTTCACGTTCTGTTAGATTTACACCCAATATTCATAGTTCTGCATAGACCTGAATAGACGCTGACGAAAAAGAGGAAGGATAAGCAGAAAATCATTTTTTGGGGATCCCGACACGCCGCCCTGTCGTGAAGATATCCCTGATAGTCAACATGAAAAGCTGACAAAAAAATCTCTCTATTGTGAATGACTCGAATACTTCAGCATATGTGCTAAATTAGTCAAAAAAAGGGTCGACATTTTTTTGTCGACTACTTCAGTGTATTTGCTGAAGTAGCCAACAAAATAGTCAAAATAAACACTAATTACGTACAAAACTTCACGTGAGTCATTCACAATAGAGAGATTTTTTGTCGACTTTTCGTGTTGACTACTTCGAACAGGTGTCGTGAAGTACTTACAATACTTCCGCCGACACCGTGCCATCGATAAACTTCAATGGGCACATCGAGAACCTCTTGTCAAAATATCGAATAATTAAAAACAAGTCGTCATTCTATTTTGTCATCTCGTTGATGACGCATTAGTCGCTTCCAAAAGGTTAAGTGACTGTGGAAAGCCTATAAAATCGAAAAATAAAAACAAAAATTTCTTCACATCCTTCACTATGTAACATCGAATAACTAAAATGAAACGAAAGCAAATTCAGACAAAACGGACAGAAATGTTTATCTTATCGTTAATGATTCTGACAAACATAATTCGAGACAAATCTGAATTAAAGTCTATACCATCCATCGAACCTCGAATACACGAAGTATTTTCGTCCCTCTTGTCATTTTTAGTCCTAGGACTGAAAATACTTTTTGTCCCACGTGGCCCCTCTGTCAGAAAAATGTAAACATCGTAGTCAAGGTAACAATGCCTTTAATAAGGAAAAAGAAACTTTTAAATTCTTTTTGCAAAGGGAAATTAGTGATGTGAATCGTAATGTGAATAATTATTTGAATTTGTCATGATGAATCGAAACACAACATAATGGAAACATTAACAGCACGAAATAATAAATCACACAACCTTACCGTTCAGAAAGTCCAAATACACCATTGAAGACATTTTTGCCAATTTTTTTTTCTTTTCATTTCATGAAATTTTCGTACGCTTTCAACATTACAGTACCCTTCATAATCCCTTTATGACAAACGAATGTGTTCGTTTTCAGATACAAATGCTTCGATTTTGCCGGAAGAATATCTATAGATATCTTCCGCGCACTTTCGATTTTTTATGTAATCGGGAACACAATTATCTTCAACATCTATTTTTCAATATTAGATTTTTCTGTATACGTGAGAGTGTATTGGTTGTGCCGGAAAACTTTTTCCCATCACTTGGGACGAAAAGTTGCTTTCCACGGTATGTGCACCAACACACTCTCACTATTACAGAAAAACATCTTTCAAAATACCCCAATACACACTCGATGTGTACTTTTCGCTTGGGCTTAGCCCGCGCATATGTTACACATCTCGTGTGTATTGGGGTATGTTCAAATATGCTATTGTTGAAAAGAGAGATGTAATTACGATGAGGCAAACGTTGATTTGTGATAGTGAAAAATTTGATCATTAGCATACTCTGGTCATTCTATGAAATTTTATTGCAAAAATTGTTGAGTGGTTCACCACCTGGGTCTAAATTAATGTACCATTTAAACTCCTTGTGATGTAATATAATATTTTAAAATCAGTCCCTGGAATTAATTCAGAATTTTTCTTGTAAGGACACGTCTAATGATTGACACAAACATTCAGCAACCCTGGATTGCATGGCTTTGCAATTGTTTGATATCCTTTAAACGAACTATGAACTAGTTGTAACAAAAATGAAATTTTTCTGTTGTTTGTTAAATTAAAATAGGATTGTTCACGTGCCATTGGATGAATAACAAAGTATAACAGCTCCTTAACGTATATCGAAGAGAGGGAGCAGAATGATGCTAATCTTGATTTTCTTCCTCCTCGGAATTCGTTAATTTTTTGTTATTCCTTTTGCTTTGTTCATTTATCGAATTTGTTGAAATGAAAATGAAAATTTGATATCAAAAGTTCAAAGTTTTAAATTACAGAATATTTCCAGCAATCAGATATAACTTACATCAAAGTACGCAGGCCAAAAAAAGCAGTTCTTTTACCTTCCTTTCCCCTCGCACGCCCATTTTCATACATTGTGATTTATGGTAACGAGGTTTTGCCGATTCCTCCTCAGTAGCATTGGTACGTATTTTTTGAATGGCCCCCAATAGGCTTGCAAAATCAAACATTTATTCGAAATTGATCGGAAAAGCCTTTGGGTTTTAGATTCAAACTTAACTGACAGTAAGACTCCAAGAGTGGTAAGTATCATAAAATGGTCATATTGATTGACTCTCAGCGCAATCGGAACGTGTAGATGCACTAATATTAACATGTTATAACACAAGGGCTGTTATTTGAGATACGTATCTGGGAGGGATTGAAGATCCGAGGGCGTTAGCCCGTTTGTTATACGATATTTTATAACACGAGGCCTCAGTTTGGGCAGCATATTATAGCCCCGAGCCTTATAAAAAATTATAAAATCTTGTCTTTGGAGTATTCTGAAGAGGAATCAACGATTTCACTTAAACATGAAATGTTATCATCTGTCAGTTATGTTCAATTTTGCTAAATGATTTAACTGTTTTTTCATTTTTCATGTTGACATTTGATCGGTGTACAATAAAGGTCTGTTTTCAACAAATTCCCATACGATTTTGGATCCCACGACTATTGCTGTCAGGGATGCCATCAATCAGCTTAGTAACGATTCCATACACAAATGAATGCACAGCCTATTGGTGTCAAGAATAGGAACAATTTCCGGTATACTCAAAAAACCAAACGTTAAACGTTCCACTTGACAAAAAAAGTGTTTTTGCATCACTTTTCATCAGACAATACTAGCCGCCTGTCGGTGGCGTCATCCGCTTATATTTATAGCTGAATACGGATTAATAAAGAACTCAAGTACCCCTGTCGGTGGCGCCATCTATTTTTTTTGCTGAATATGATTCAACACCACAACAAATTGTTGTAAATTAGGACCTTTTTTGTACAACTAACGAAACAGCAACAACCTTGGCAATGAGTTTTGATTTCAGTTCCACTGTCACTTTAAATTCTATTCAAAACTGAAAGCGACTGACGAATTCTCTGATTTCACTGCAATTTTGCTTTACAGATTACTAGATATAATACAAAAACGTGAACAAAAATGATCGTTTGTCAACGTTACTCTAGATTCACAGTAGCACTTATACAAATACGTATATGCAATATAAAATCTCAGTCGAAATCTATATTTCTATTGTTCTAACGGTAATATATCCAATGGATTTCCAATACAGCAATTCAGCACGTGATAAATGCAAAAAAAATTATAAATGTTTTTGTAATGTGATATGAATGAGTTCGTTTTCATGAAAATTAAGTGTGGAGCGTGTGTAGTCATACCCGTGCCACATTCGTACGCAACAAAAACGTGCAAATAAATTGGATTGGTATCTCATAAAATGCGGTAAAGAAAAGACGATTTTGTTAAGAGGACTCAGTTTACTCCGAAAAAACTTCTCATTCCGAATAAGTAGTATGTGTCTTGTAGAGTGTAAGTAGAATATGAGTTTGTTGGGAGCAAAACCAGGTCAATTCCAACTGTCAAAGTGACGTTTTAAACGTCAAACGAAATATCCAAAACCTGTTTATTTTTACATAATTCTACTAGGATGTTATAGTCACTTTGACAGTTAAAATAGACCGGGTTTTGCTCCCAACAGACTCATATCTACTATGTTCTTTCAAAGCAAATATTGACCTTCATATTCCATACCATGCTGAATAATGTTTCATCTATTATTTGTGTGAATATCATTTTACATTTAAAATATTGTCTATTTGCGGAAACATCGAAACATCCTAAACTTTAGAACGGCTCATAAGTTTGCGACTAATTGGGTTCGAAAACAAAATTTTGAACAATTTAAAGTTAGGATTTTCGCTCTGAAAGCCTCCATTCTTCCACTAAAATGTAGCGAAATATATGCTCAAAGAATGTTTAAGACATTAATGAATAATTTATGACCGATAATAGTAGTATTGCAACTAGTTTCATCGAATGCATGACAGTTTTCCTCTTCTCACCTCTGATAAAGCTTTTCATTTAATTTAAGAACTGTTCTGCATAAGTTTTAAATATTTCTGCACATATCAAGTTGTAAAGTCAGGTTACTCGTTTAATGCTTCATCATCATTCGTTCGGAATTACAAATCGTAAAACGGATATTTTTGAAATGGAAATGGTAATGGAAATATGAAATCTTAATCAATTCTACCAAGTAGATATGTTCACCGCTCATCTCAATTGTTAATTTGTTTTACTAAAGCTGTCGATAGAAGATATTGATTATTAGATTTTTGTATTCGCAACGTTTGTATAATTGTAATGTTAATAGGCGCAACAAATTTAGTTTACAAAATGGGCTGCAATAGAACTGTTGAAGGGAGGAGGCTGACAAATTTTAAGAATTCTTTTTCTTAGCAAACACAAACGAAAAATACGTTACCTTGCGCGTGACTATTGAAATCGTGAACTAAAATTACTCGAAATTAAATTCAAACGTTCCACAACACACCACAATATATCGTGAAATCAGCTCTTTTACACATTTCTTTTAGAAATTTCATTAATCACCAATGATTCACAGTGGAATCACTGGGAAATCACCGATAATTTATCGAGGACACACACATGATTTGGTCATTAGTCACAAATGATTCATAGTGGAATCACTAATGATTCACAGTGGAATCATCAATGATTCACAGTGGAATCGACAATGATCCACAATGAAATCACTAATGATTCACAGTGGAATCACCAATGATTCACGGTGGAATCACCAATAATTCACAGTGGAATCACTGGGAAATCACTGATGATTTATCGAGGACCCACACATGATTCGGTCGTTATTCACAAATTATTCGTAGTGGAATCACTAATGATTCACAGTGGAATCACCAGTGATTCACAGTGGAATCACCAATGATTCACAGTGGAATCATTGATGATTCACCGAGTAATCATCGATGATTTATCGACGACACAAACATCATTCGGTCGTGGATTCACAAATGATTCATAGAGTAATCATCAATTATTCCAGGTGGAATCGCCAATATTCACAATGTAATCACCAATGATTCACAGTGGAATCACTGGAAAATCACCGATGATTTATCGAGGACACACACATGAATTGGTCGTTATTCACAAATGATTCACAGTGGAAACACCAATGATTCACAGTGGAATCACCAATGATTCACAGTGGAATCACCAATTATTCACGGTGGAATCACCAATGATTCACAGTGGAATCATTGATGATCCACCGAGGAGTAATCGATGATTTATCGAGGGTAAAAACATCATTCGGTCTTGGATTCTCAAATGATTCATAGAGGAATCATCAATTATTTACGGCGGAATCGCCAATGATTCATGGTGTAATCACCGATGATTCACGGTGGAATCACCACTGATTCACAGTGTAATCACTGGGAAATCACCGATAATTTGTGGAGGACGCACACATGATTTGGTCGTTATTTACAAATGATTCATAGTGGAATCACTAATGATTCACAGTGTAATCACCAATGATTCACAGTGTAATTACAAATGATTCACAGTGGAATCACCAATGATTCATAGTGTAATCACCAATGATTCACAGTGGAATCACTGATGCTTCACTAGGAACTCACCGATGATTCGCTGGGGACTCATCAATGATTCACCGGGAATCACCAATGATTCACAGTGGAATCATCGATGATTCACCGGTGAAACACCGGGAATTAACGATGCTTCACAGGGGAATCACCGAAGATTCATCGGGGACACACACATGATTCGGTCAACGGTGATTTGTCGTCGGTGATTGGAATTTGAGTACACACTATCCCTTCTTTTCTATACCCATTTCAATGGTTTATTGTAAATAATCACATGCTATGAAAGAAGTACTCAATGCATCACCGCCACATAACACCATTTTGTAATATTTTCATCTGAAAACTGAAGAGCTGTATTTTTTATCGATCGAATGAGTTGACTTGCTAAAAAATCTTATGGTAGGACAGACAAATAACTAATCGCAAATACATCTCCATTTACTCCTGTGGTACAATTAAATACATAGAGCTTCATCATATATTTCGTACATACAATACTGAAAATCAGGAAAGTTTTACAGTTTGATTCCGGTTTTTTCGTTAGTTTTACCGCTATAACGTGTGCTTTTCGTTGGACGAAGTTTTCGACGTTTCATTTCGCCATCATAAAAATTCACGGTTATGATTTGCGGTAGCAGCCTCCTTCGTCATAAATCATGACCTATAGCTATCTTACACTAAGGTAAACGACAAGTTTAAGCTGCTAAGGTAAGTTTATAATCAAAGGAGTTAGGAAAACAAATTGTTTTTTCAGAAAGATTTTTTTTAATAAATCCCAAATGAGAATAGATTACATGGTCTCGAAATCTAGCTGTTCTTTGCATGAAGTCTTTTTTATTTTCATTAAAAAATATTACTGAAGGTTAGAATTTTTCGTTAGCAATGAAAAGAAATAGATAACAGCTTTAGATTGAATGAATGAATCCTGTAGTTTATTAAAATTATCTACGAGATGTCCACATGTCACATAAAAACATGTTATAATAGCAACATGAAAAAGTAATGCAGAAATTACATTTTCATGTGAATTTACTTTCATTAGCAGTTTCACCTCTCGATTGTAGCCTAATAAAAATAAGATAAATTCCTACATGTGTGTGGATTATTTAAGCACCTCAAGGTAAAGACCTGGTACATGGACGTACACGCAAAATCAAACGTAATGATATTACAAATATATACCCACTCATATGTAAAAATGTTCGTATATTTTTTAGAGTGTATATGCCAGTACATAATTTTAAAACCGAAAAACGCGGTCGTTGCTTTGAATCAAACATGATCTTTATATCTGATTTGTAAGTCAAGTTCAAGGTTCTATGAGAAAACCAGAAAACTTGTTGCGGCGATGTAAATATCTACATATATGAATGTGAGTAGTATTCGCAATTATCAGATTTCTTGAGTCGATTAAATTTCTCTCAGTTAAATTATGTAATATGATTCAGAAAGGTGAAAAAAAATGTTGTGATGCGTTGAGCAAAGTCGCGGGATATCTATTGCATTATCAGTGTTAAGGTTTAACATTTCGTTGTGAGGTCTGTACTTTTTCGATTTGGAAACGAAAGCATTGTGAGATGAAGTGGGTCAACATTGTTGCAAGTACATCGCAGCTCTTGAGTGGTGAACCACCCTCATCGAAATTACCTTTTCATTTGACCAATGACATATTTTGCCTGTTCTCTAACTTCTAAAACCGATTCTATCGGATTCGGAGTCTATAAATATCCTCCTTCGTCTACCCCGAGACTGAACACTCGGAACCTGTGCATTCAAGGTCCTGTTTGGCAGCCTGTTCTCACTCATATTTCGAACAAAGCCGTACGTACAGTTTCACAAGATGCCTAAAGAAATTCCGAAGTGATTTTTCTTAGTTTTAAAAGTAGAAGGCAGTGAGATTCAACATAATGAATGAAATGAAGCTATTTCTCTCTCTCTCTCTCTCTCTGATTTTGCACAATATGCCAACAGCTGACTTGATAATGGCAATGTGCCATTGGCCTAATTGGTAATGTTGAGACCCTTGGAGAGGGCACATTCCCTTTGCATATAATTATTTTTTATCAGCATAAAATTCAAGATGAGCAGATAAACATAGAAAATCTTTTTACACTCAAAACAATGTCCCTAAGTTCGTAGAAATAATCTCACAATCCTCTCCAAAAATATTCAAAAACAGTAAAGAAAATCCTCCGAAATTCCTTATCACCTGCCCCTCGAAAATCCATCGCACGCCCAGATTTTTACTGTACTAAAAACAAATAGCATTTTAACAATTTTTATTTAAAAGATTTCCACTTATTTCCGTTATGATCCATGACCTATATTTTCACAGCTCCATATTTCTCTTTTTCGAAGATCGGATTCGATCCAATCAGTCTATCGCTATTCCGAGAAATTACTTCATTAAAATAATTCGTATGATTTTTTGGGGGAGAAGAACGTGCACTCCATACATTTTGAATTTTTTTTGCATGTATTTTTTTGTGCAAAGGGGGAAGGAGGCGTCTGACGTACACACTATTTGAATTGCCCCTTAGGTATAACATTTAGCGGGATATCCGCCTAGGATTAATCTCCGCTTTATAGTTTCATTAGTCGTATGTGACTTCTTCGAAATAATGAGTTCATAAAGTTGTAACATAAAAGATTGAAAGAAAATAACGATAACATCAAGATTTTCCTCCCATGATTCATGTGAGAGTGACGCAAAAATTGTCCATAGCGAAGCAATAACACAACATTACGTCACTTAAATGCAATGAAGCAATCAAAATTCAATTTGAAACACATATTTTTTATTCAAAAGACCTGGAAAGAAATGTGAACGTAAAACTTTCCTAATTTTTCTTGGAAACATTTTTGTAACGGTTTTTATGAAACTGTTTACATTTTGACTAATACCTTCATAACGGTTTACTTCCATGACGTCGATATTTTTTTTTACAAAACTTTTACAACGAAACCAACAAAAACATATTTCGCAATTTTATTTTATTCATTCAATAGGTCATTTCATAAGTTAAAATTTTCATTCATATAAAATTGACTTACGTTTTTTGCTACTACGCATCGAAAGTTTAATTCGTGAGTAATAAAACGATTGATTAGATGCATGACGACAAATTTTTTTTTCTTTATTGCATCTGGGGAACATTATGCGAACAGATGTATGTTTTTTCTTAGTAGTGGAAAGTAATTTCATCAGCTCCACCAGCAGGAGGTTGATTCATCGAATGTTATTGTAAAGCCTCAGTGGACGATAGGTTAGATCCACGCGTTTAGTGCGTTATCGGCTTCTGTCAAAGTATAGCGGATTCTATGATAAGATGCGGTCAGTCACTGCCCATAAAATATAAATTTCTTAAGAATGTAAGCAGAAACGAAAGTATTCAAGGCAATTAAATAGCGAACACGTGTAATGATTTGTTTAATTGATGATAAAAGTTTGATATCAATATTATTTCTTTTAGAATCGTGTCTAAGATTTCTAATAATCGCAAGCTATGTGTCATAGTTTCTATATCTGTCGCTAATTGATTAAATCATACACCACAAATTTAGGAATAGTTTTTATTTGTAATGCATACTGCACTCTAATTTTAATATTTTACTCGCTAAGTATTGCAAAATTTCTCTGTTTTGACATTTTGCAACAGATTTTTTTAACATAATTTTAAAATCGTGTCGTCCGACACGTGTCGATTAGGATAAAGAGCACGTTTTATTATTTTATTTACTCATAAAATTTCAAAAAACAACCAAGCTCAAGTTGCTGAAACACTACCAACTCTTGTAATACTCTAACGATGTATTTGGGTAGTCGAAGTGATCATTTGAATTGATAATTGATAACAGTGTGTTTTGTAACCAGTGATGAAAAGTTGAATTTTTTGGGACAAATCGTGAGCTTGTTCTAACGAGGCGAAGCCGAGTAGGACAAGCCTACGAACGTGTCTCAAAAAATTCCACTTTCATCACGAGTTACAAACAACGTTTTTTGCTCCGTTATGATAATGAGATGAAATCACACAAACGAACATATAGAAATCACTCTACAAAAATTCTATGCAAACTTGATTGCGGACGAAAATGTACATATGAAATCACTTTTTCGGACGCATATAGCGGCCAAAAAAGTATTTTTCCGGACTCAAACAACACTAACAAAAACTTTAGGTTTTCGATCGTAGTTGTCGTAACGAAAAATGTCGAATTATTGTCATTAGGTGCAAAAATTATTCTTTTCATCGCGTTAATATGTTGTAAATGTTGTTCTCAGGCCCGTAGCCAGGGTCGACTGCCAGGGGAGACTCGAGCCCCCCCACCGAATTGATAAAATTATATGAAATTTTGAGAAAATTCTCTTTATTTTGCGCATTTCACATTAATACAGTCGTATTTTTGGCATAGGGTTTTCGTTAAACAGGGTCGCCGATAGAAGGTGTTTTATGTCTGACCGGCGCCCTCCCCTCAATTATTTGCCGTGCCTAACACACAGAACTTTTGTTTATTTCCCAGCTTCTTAGGACGCACACACGACTCTGCTTTGTTTTTGAAACAGAACCGACGCTAGAAATTGCGAGCGGAGCGAGCGAAAAAACTTTTTGACAAAGTTTTGAAAAATTTAGTATTATTCATGGCGGGCGTTTCCACCTTTCTCATTACTTATTTTCACATGAAATTATCTTCTTCTTGGTTCGTTTAACTCACAAAATGTGAGCTAAATGTGCGAAGTTCCCCTACGCCTAAAATATATACAGCAACGGATTTTTAAAAACAAGCTTATCTAAGTTTTGACAATAGAATTTGTCCTTCACTTCCCATATTTTTCTGAAATCGTTCACACTATTTATAAGAAAAGTTTCTAAATTTTTGCCGCAGGTTTTGTTAGCGGCTAGTTCACAGATTCTGTTGTAACGCTGCAGGGAACAAATTTTTTGAGTACTATTCTTATGCGAAAAATAAAAAATTTAGTTAGATAGGGTGGTGAATGTTATGTAAAAGTTGCGCCGCAGGCGAAAATTTTTCAAAATTGAATTGCACATTTTGGTTTTCTATGAAGGTATACAGTTCTGATTACCATTTCATAGCAAAAATTCTAACAGCTCAGGATATGTGACCGATAACACGCCATTGCCAAAAAATTTTTCTTGCAATGTAGAACTGAAAATCTATTTCAATAACGAAATGGAAACATTGAAATGAGATTGGAAAAGAAAAGATTGATTGCGCCGCAGGCGAAAATTTCAAGTATTGAAAACGATCATGACGTCAGGATTTATATTTTTTCGCAAAATTTGTAACATTTAAGTGTCGCCAGGGGGGCTAAGCCCCCCTTGCCCCCCCCCCCCTCCCTAGATACGGGCCTGGTTGTTCTGCACAGCGCAGCGCAACTGTGAAACGTCAAAGTGAACGCAAGACTCAATTGCTCAATTTGGATATTTTTAGTCATTAAAATTAGAAGAGTCGGTAATATTTTTCTTGCTGAAAGATTTTTTCCGAGCATTTCTGCGTCGGCGCGGCGATTGATTAAAAAAACATTTTCGCGTCTCACATTATTGCGTCACACAAGTGCGATATTCAGACAAGAGAGAAATGTTCTGCTAAGTATGATGACATCAAGCCTCTGATTTTTTAATCCGATCTTCGCACGTTCTCAATACTGTAAGCCTTAGGCTCGCCCCCCCCCCCCCCACCAAATTGATAGAATTATATGAAATTTTGAGGAAATTTTCTTAATTTCGTGCCGATACAGTTGCATTTTTGGTTAGGGAGGCGGCTAGTTTAGTTTTAGGAGGGGAGGACAGGGGGCGCCATCCGCTAAATTTTATAATATTTCCCGCTGACAAAAGTACACATTTCCCGATGTTATTTTGCATTGACTCAAAATTGCTTTATACGATAGCGTAGTGGTTAACACGTCTGCTTGCTACTACGAGATTGAGTTGCCAGTGCGTTGGTTCGAAACTCAACCGCAGACGGATTTGTACCGATTGTTAGATTTGTAAACAAAACAAAGCTGATTGAATCGGGGAATCGTTCAAGTCCAGTTGAATGCCATCGTACGGCTAGCCGGAAAATGCATTGTTGGGAGAACCCGGATACTTCGCTAACTCCTACTATTTTCGCTCCTCGTTACATCTCATAGATGGCACTGGGTTTGTCGCACAGCTTACCACTGGCACAGTAAAACTTTCCGGTAATGAAAGGATCTCAAAAAATAGAACCACAAACAGCGAAACTAGTAAATAATGATCTAGCCTCTAACCCTTCATGGGTTGTAGGGCAGATTATTATTATTATTATTATAAATATTGTCGTGTCTAATAAAAGTTATTGAATGACATGTTGATTTACCTAATAATTGTACCTCATTATGGAAGAAGCCAGGAGCGAAGCGAAGTGATGGCGATGTATATACAAAAGTCGCGAGCGCAGCGAGCGAACATTTTTAAAATTGTATATGAACAAACTTGTGAGAAGTACATAACAATTGCCATCGGCGACCTACGATTTTTCAGCATTTTAACAAAATTAAAGAAATTGTGAGCGAATCATTTCCAGTTTTTCCGTTACTTCCCGCTGTTCAAATCAATTTTCGTTTTCAAGTTATTTCCCGTTGTCAAGTTACTTCCAGTTCTTTAACAATTTCCCGCTCATATTCTTCGGTCGGTGAAGCTCCGAAAATTGAATTGTATATTTGTTTTTCTGTGAAAGTGTAGGTACACTTCAAATAACAGTTACAAAGCAAAAAGTCTAACTGCTCAGGATATGCGACCGATGACCATGGGAAGCATTGAAGTGAAATCGCAAAAGAATAGAATGATTACGCCGCAGGCGAAAATTTTAGGGATTGAAAACGCTCATGACGGCAAGATTTACATTTTACTTCGAAACATTCACAACATTTAAGTTTTGCGAGGGGGGCTCTGAAGACGTCCATGGGGGGCTTATCACTTTACAATTTTTCGGGAGAAGCTTATAGAAAGATGAAAACATCAATGCCGCAAAATAATTGTTTTTCTGTCTCGCTATCATCTCGTTGGCACACACGCACCGGATTTGTGTAAATTTACCAATTGTACTATCGAAAGCAGACTGACTATGTTTAGGAATTCGTGTGGCTACAAATAATATGAAATGCTAAGCTAAGACAATAAATACGACGAAAAAATGGTGATAAATGGAACTGCAAACCAATCATACGAGCGCATTTTTATGCTGTAATTCGGTCATATTTTTGTCATTTGGTATGACTGGCGAAAAAATGTAAAAAAATCAATTAATAAAGAAATTAATTATGTCTACCTTTACATGTTGGCGTCTGACTCGACTCAGTCAGTGACTAGAGAGGAAGTTTGCGATCGGATGCTACATTTTTTTATTTGTAATGAAGAATTTATTATTTTTGTTGAATTTTATGAATTTTTATTTTGATTTTTTTAATTATGCACAATGCACTTAAAAGAAAATATTTATTGAAGGTTCGACTAAATTTGTTGTTATACCCTTGAGCTTGACCGACCCAATTTATAAACACTGCAAAATCAATTCGTTCGTCTGTTGCGAAATACCTTTATGAATGGAAAATGGAATGGAAAAACGCTTTCGTCGGCTTGAACAGAAATATTTAACGTAAATTGATGAATTCACACTTTGAAAAAATCATTCGTTTGCTTTTTAATTGTTTAAATAGTACATACTGTTGATATTATAAAAAGTTATTGTTTTAGGCCATAAGTGCACAAAAGTTCGAAAGTAGCAAAAACAATAATAATCGGCAGCAGAATTCGATTAAAGATTTTTTTAAATAAAAATAATAATATTATGCACGTGGTAAAAAGTGAATTTTGAATTTGTTCAATATATCTTTATTCAAAGGGGAAAATTGGAGGCTTTGCCGAGGCGTCCTTTCATTTCCCTTGAATTTATACTTTGCCTGATGAAACTCCCCATAGATTATTGGGTCCACTACACCTCAGTTGATCTGAAAAATTAAGCGAATGAGGGAACGATTGCAATTTTTTTAGGAGCATGCCTTTTAAGTCCGAACAGGCTTTCATTTGACTCGTTGCGGGCAAAAAATTGCAAGCCAAATTTGAATTTTCATGGGTGGCAATCAAAATTTCGTCCCAATAAAATGCATAGCATGTATAGCACGGAAATTGTTCATTTTGGTGTCAAATGGAAAATATTTTTTGTGGAAATCAGGTCAGTGGTCTGGGAACTAGGACCAATGAAATGAACGAAAATGAGTCTCTTGGCCATATGGCTCACAGTAGGCTAATCCGTTATATTCAAGTTCAAAAATCTATATGCCGTGAAATATTCACAATTTAAATGTAAGAATTCTTAAAACGTGATTTGAGAATGTTCAAAAATGTCGGGAAAAATGTTTGTGCATGTAGGCCGCAGATTAATAGTCGTAAGGTTGATAGACAAAGTGACAGGTTTGATTTCTTCCCATACATAACCTCAAAAAAATATATTTTCTATATTTTCGTCAGAAACTTGTCGAACTCAGTTGTAAACGTTAAAGTAATTCATAATAAGTCGAAACGAGCGTAGTCCGACGAAAAAAAGATGAATTTCTTGGTTGACATGTGTGTGAGTGATACGACAGCATGCAATAAGTGTTACAGTGAAAGAGAAAGAAAATTCTCTATAACTGTGTTTTGAGCCATATACGAAAGCAGATGGTTTTTCGTCTATATTTGCTTAATTATGCAATACGGAGATTTACTGCCAAAAGCAAAGTTATAGAGAATAAAATTTTAGAGAACACATGTTTCGGGGTTTTATCGAGAAAAGGCCCAATCTTGGAATATGACCACTGCTAGAATTGAGCGGGATGACTCATATCTCTAGAATTAGATAGTTAGAAAGTAACTTAAAAAGACAAAGTTGTGGAGAATAAAATTTTAGAGAACATGTTTTTCAGTGTTTTAGGGAAAAATGGCCGAATCCTGGGATATGACCACTTCTAGAATTGGGAGGGATAACTGATGTCTCTAGAAAGTTGCTTTCAAAGGCAAAATTGTAGAGAATAAATTTTTAGGGAACACATGTTTCCACTTCCATCCACTTCTAAAATTGCCGTACTTCGGGATTTATTAAATTTATTTATTTTATGGTAATATTCTTATAACTAATTCTAGTGTTACACATATTTTATCTTATATCTAACACTCAGTTCCATTATTTTTACACAG
Organism: Pseudolycoriella hygida; assembly: GCA_029228625.1. NCBI lineage: Eukaryota > Metazoa > Arthropoda > Insecta > Diptera > Sciaridae > Pseudolycoriella > Pseudolycoriella hygida. Next base: position 35,744,884 of record CM055406.1, on the reverse strand, counting down.
TTCATTGTTATATCAGATGGGATCTGCCGGGAGGATGGCCTGGCCAACTGATTCGGCAACCGGTAATCGATGACATTGAGACCATTGCAAACATAGTGAAGACCATTGAGGTTGTCATCGATTCACAGTCTTTCTTTCATTCATCACAATTGCAGGTTGTAAGCGCCATCTGTGTACAGATTGTTATTGACAGGTTCCATTTGCTGTAGAGGTCGAAATCATGCACATCGATGCGCTTTTTTTGGTTGATAATTTGTTGTCCACGGTGCTAATTTTCCCGGTTGTGCAACAGGTGGTGTGCAGTAGTGTTGAAAGTACACATACCAACTCCAGTACGTGAGTGACGTCACATATTTTGTGTACCCTATTTTGCGTTCCGGGCATCGAACATCGGGAACTACCCAATTTATGAAGCTTGGCTGAACTTAGGGACGTTGTACAGTCTATAATTTCTTAGGGAATCGAACCCGGGCCTTCTCAGTGGAAGTACAGTGTGTACTTCGGGAGGGCTGTCGACATTACCTTGGATAATTTCTGTGGGTCGTTCGAATTCTGATTCTGACAGTTTTATAAACTTTACAACAAATTGCAATTCTGATATGTTCGCACTTATTTGCAAAATCTGTTCGGTCTCTGGTTATATTTTTGAATAGTTTTCGTAGGGGGCTCTGCTTTTGTCTCATTAAAATGCACCGCAGGGGAAATTAGTTTTATTATCTTAGGAAATTATTTTTTTTTAATAGTTTTCGTGGGAGCTAACGCTAGAAGCCTGGGTCTGAGTTTAAATAAAGTTTGAGGAGAGGAGGAAAATGTGCAAGGCAGTTGCCAGTCAGTTGGGGTCACACATATTCAAAAAGAATTAGCCAAACGAAGTTGAATTTTTTAGGCCAACGATCTCATATTGTAGTGAATGTTGTGTAGAATGTGGTTATTTGCTTCATAACTTGCAGATTACCAACACGAGAGTAACGTATGACCTCTTGGACCGTCTGTGCAACGCATTATCTTCTTTAGGCCGCGTTGGTTTTTCAAACTCTCTCGCGTATGCGTCTGTCATGTAATATGGATGTCGTGAAATTTTCAATGTAAGTGTAACCAGATATTTGGCGACAGCAGCACATCCAAGGTCCTACTTTCCATATAATTGTACAAAATCGAAAAGAAAATCGAAAATATGGAAAAAAATAAATAAATTAGAACTAACGCTTTTTCATTCTCTGCATCCGTTTTTCTTATTATCTAAAGAAATTTTCTGTTACAATTCATGGCCTACAATTATTGAAATCATGAAACATTTCTCACACGGAACACTACATTGTTCTCAGAATTTTACACAGATATTCGGAATTTTATCATTTTTTTACACTTCTTTTTCTATCTTGAGTAGTTATATTCTGCGTACGATACCGTTGAATGAATGCATGCGCATCTTTTTTAATGAAACTGAATTCATTGAGTGTATAACTCGTTTTTTATTTAGAATATTGAATGTATCATCTTTAAAATTTTATCCAAGATTCGGTCAAGTTCAGGGCCAGTGAAATCTTAGATTGGCTAAGAGAAATTATTTATGCGAAAATATTTTACATTCCTTATTAATGTTTTATGAGTGCGCGAGACTTTTTTTTTGAATTTTAATAATATTGCTGACCTTCTTCCTTACTTTTAAATAGTTTTTTAAAAACAAGAACGAAATTATTTATTGTATCGATTTTCATCGAGTTTTTTTATTTTACTTGACGATCAGCAATTAACTTGTGGAGTAAATACTTTTTTCCTTGTAAGGTAAAAAAGGTTAGCCGTTCCCGAAGAAAAAAAAATGCAAAAAGAGTCAATTGGTTCGGAGGAAATAGTCAATCACTATTCCATCCTTGCTCAGAGTCTATTTTGTACAGGGGAGTAAGAAAAAGTTACAAGCTTTTAAGTCATTTATAGTGAAACCTTTTAAGATCATCTATTTGAAATTTTTTTAAATATTTACGAAAGGTTTCACACTAACCGGACGCATTAAACGATTCTTCTTGTTAAATCCAGCCTAACATCGTAAAAAATCGGCTGTGACCCAAACTAAAACTTCACCTGGGTCTTCGTAAGAAATGTATTTTAAGCTTTCCTTACTGGTGATTTTTTTCTGATTTCCTTAAAACGTGCAACTAACGATAAGTGTCTTGCAATTGAATTTTTTTATCTTCACTTGATACGCATGTAATTGAGAAGTGTGTTAGTAACGTAACACTACATATTTTCACTTGTGTACCAAAATCTACTGATAAAAAAGGTAAAGTAACATCAACACTGTCTATTTTGTGACGGTCTCGCACCGTTTTTCGTTACGATCTATTCTTTTGTAAAAAAGTAGAATGAAAAAGAAAATGTGAAGGTTTTCGGAAAAACTATTGTTTACGAGTTGAAAGTTATATTCTGACGAGTACAATGTTCATATTTTATTTAATTTTAGTGTGGAACGTATGTAATCATATATTTTAATTTTAACACATTTATGTGTTTTATTATTGATATTTGGAATGAATTGGATCGAATAGCACCAAGATGTTATTGTTACATTCTAATTACTGTATGCGGTACATACTTTCATTATACGTTCGAAAATCAAATTACTCTCGTGCCCTTCCATGGTGCGAGTCTATCTAGATAAACTAGTACATACTTTAAGTATGAGTCCTAGTAATGATTTTATACAACTGATAAAAATCATATTTTTTTTTATTCTCTGCGTACTTGTTGATACATTTTTACAAAATATCAAATAATTGGGTTAATCAAATAGAGCTGGAATAAAGATCTTAAGCACACACAAATATCCGGTCAATATAATACGTTAAGTAAATCAAATATTTTTTTGATCGACCGCAACATGCATTTCATGTCTTATCGATTTGAGATTAGATTAAATTCGGTGAATAAAATTCAAGGTTAAATCATCCCTCTTACTTGTGATAGGGGAAAGTTTAGAGTTTCAATGAAAAAATATTAAAATATTTTCATCGTCATTTATTTAGGCTATACTGATACCTATAACTCACTGAAATGGAAGACTAACAACTTGTTTGCGTCTGAAACAGCATATAACAATCGATAGGAGGATCAGGTGGGCGTGTTTTCACCTTCACCTGTAACAGCTAGGCCCTATTTTCAACAAACGAGAATTCGTGCGATTTTTTCTCTCCGCCTTTCTCCATTTGGTTTCAAGAAAGCGTATCTAACTTTTATGGCATATTTTCCTTCTCGCGTGAGAATTGGTTTCGCGTGAGCTAGAGCAGCGGAGACAACCGATGAGAAAGCATCGCACGACTTATCTCTGTGAAAATAAGGGCCCTGCTCTAACTCACGCAAAATGAATTCACATGGAGAAGGACAATGTGAGATAAAAGGGAGACACGTGTTTCTGCTTGTGGAAAATAGGGACATATCGCAGGAGTATAACATTGTTCTTTTAAGACAGTTTTACAATTAACGAAAGTGTGAGTTACATTCCCCAATATTTGTATTTATATTTATATTTATAAGTGTATGTGGTGATAGTAAAACAAATTTGTTGAAATTTTTAATTTCGATTTTAACCAATTTCGGGAACTTTACCACGTATTGCGGATCAGGGTCAAAAACGGTTTTTATCAAGAACTAAAGTAATATGTGACCAATTGCTTTGTATTTGGTTATGAGTAACGGTAATGGGTAACATTTGGGCCGAGACATCGAACAATTACCGATTGTTGTTAAGGATCTAGAGCCCAAAGTGTGCTCGACTTTCAAAGATGTATCTGGGCAAGAATGTTCTAGGAGAGTAAGAGTGTACACAATATCTGTGGCCTAGCCACTACCAAAGTGGCCAATCGAAACCCTAGAAATTCTTTCCAACATCGAAAGACCATTTTTATTACAAAAAAGGTTTAACTAATGGATGGGCGCGGAATGCGACACAATTGTAGAACTTTAGAAAAAATTCAACACTCCTTCCGAGTCAAAAAAAAACAAAACTTTATTTATTTTAAATTGTGTCAAAAAAGTCCCTGAAGATGAGTACGTAGCACTCGAAACTTAGTAGGATAATTTTTAAGATTCGCTGACACAATTTAAAATAAATAAAGTTTGTTTTTTTTTTTTTTTTGACTCGGAAGGAGTGTTGAATTTTTTATAAAACCCTAGAAATGTTTTGTGGCATCGTTTTGTTAATTTTATTTTTTTTTTTTAGTTCTGAATTTTGGACTTTTTTCCAACAAAACAGCCATCCAAGTGAAGGAGGATCTCAGACATGAAAGACTATGGGTCTCTGAATGTTTCCTATTCATTTACGCATTTGTTCGGTATTAGTCATCTGAAAAAATGTCGAAAATATCGATGTTTTATTACCCACGTGAAACATTTTGCTATCAGAAACTGTGCTAACCGAATCATTGTGTCAAGAAATTAGATAGAAGATATTTCTAGAGCCATAGAGCCCGGAAACATACGTATTTCTCGATTTGAAACCACGATTCTAGGCATGTATCACTTGCCCTGATCCGAAATACGTGGTAAATCCATTGGTCGGAGTTTTGGCGATATCGCTCTTAAATGAACGGTGTTCTGCACCATCTTTGTCATTCTATTGTTACTACAATGAAAGCACTCAGTTACTGCAGAACACCGTTCAAATGACATATGCTGCATACACAAAAGAATGACATGAATGAAGTCAACCATTCACGATCAATTCTGTTATGATAAATAATGAAGACCAGATGAAATTCTATGTAGCTACAGTCAGGTGTAGTTCGGAATTCCAATTCACTTTTAACATGTGGTCCAGCCTTTTGGCTGAGCAGTAGTTATATTGACGTGCGACGCGAATTTTTTGTCTCACTCATCACTATCAGAATATGAAAATAAAGTAGAGAGAAAAAAGTCTCTGTGATTTCATTCAAATTCTATTATGCTCCTACTAGTCTCGCTACTAGTTTATTGATGGCTCTAGTTTTGTTGCATAAGCTGACACAATAAAAGGAATCAAAGGAACTCACTAAGAAGAAGCATCAAGAGTCAAGATGTTAAACTAGTTAAAATATTGATCTAGGCCCTAAGCCTCCAAGGGGTGTTGAGGTAGATTAGTATCCCGCACTTTCCAGTGCTAACTATGGGACTTGCGTCACTGCATCGTGAATGCTTTACTAGGACAAGAAATTGTTTTTCGTTATTTTTTTACTGTTCTATTTTGCGTAAGCAAACAAAGCCATGGCATGGGAAATGTTATCAGCAACAGACAACACTAAAATTTGCAGATTGATTATTGTATTTGATTTCTTGTCACAGGTAGAATTTGATAAGCATACGATTCTTAGATTTATTGTTTTGATTTGTATGTTTAGGCACCAAATGCAATTTTTTTTCGTCGCTAAATATGCTAAAAATAGGAATTACAAACTATATCCTTTCTAAAATTTGCTGCAACATGAATCCTTAGTTTGTCAAATGCTAATGGATGTGATAACGCGTTTTGTCACTTTATTAATGGGCAGACATATGGTACACAATGGCGTCTCCATGTCGCTGTACCAACCCGAACAATAAATGTTTCAAGAGTCTCCAGATACTAGGTTTTTCTTTACACAGTCAAAGTATTTTTTCATCGAGGATTTACCAATAAACAACAGAATACGAAAGGGTTGTATAATTTTAAATATTTATAGAAGACTATTTGAACAGTTGATCATTCGTTGTCAGTCAATTTAATTATTATCCGTTGTGCTGTTTAATCACAAAACCCAAAACAATTTGTTTGTTCGCTGACAGAAAGTTCCTTTTTTTTAATATTAAAGGACTCTCACGTTTGTTGGTAATATTGTAAAGAAAAACATGTTTTCTTTACACCAATACACTCTTACGCTGAAATAATTTTTACCTTTTGACTATCTATCGATTTTTAGGATGCAAGTTAAGTCACTTATCTCAACTATACCCTCGCTTTTCTAAAGTTTTCTCGTGATTTTGAATCTTGACGTGTAAAGTTGCAAACTTCTTGGAAATTGTCTAAAATTATAACCGTTCGAGAGAGGCTACGATAACTATGGTAATAGATAGATACATGAATATCCTTTCACACCTTTCAAAATAACAAATCAAAGTATAGAAATCAAATTTATTAATAAAACATAACCAAACTCCCGTACGTATCAGAATAGATGTTGCGAAAATACTCAAACGTATCTAAATGTAGAAATGAGCGAAAAATTCAATGTTTTGTGCTCTTTTATAACTATAAGAATTTCAAAGATCTATAGAAATTACCCAAGGTAATGTCAAAGTCCCTACCGAAGTACGTCTGAGACCATTGATTTTGATGGCCTAAATGTTCTCCCCTGCACCATATCAAAAAGAGGACCAACGTAGTTTCTTCAAGAAATCCTGAAACTATTTTCTCTAAAATGTAATTCTTACCAGCTTTGCCTCAAGAAGCATAGATCTATAAAATAACGGCAGTTTGAAGTATGGTTCTTGAGGCAAAGTTGGTAAGAATTGCATTTTAGAGAAAATAGTTTCAGGATTTCTTGAAGAAACTACGTTGGTCCTCTTTTTGATATGGTGCAGGGGAGAACATTAGGCCATCAAAATCATATCTCACAATTCTAGAAGTTGCTTTTTCTCGGGATTGATTAATTTTCCCTAAAACCGAAACATGTGTTCTCTGAAATTTTATTCTCTTCAACTTTGCCCTTGGAAGCAACTTTGTAACTTTCAATTCAATTTCAATTCTAGAAGTGGTCACGCTACAGGATTAGGCAATTTTTCTTAAACCCTGAAATCGTGTTCCCTTAAATTTTATTCTGTCCAACTTTGTCAGTAAATCTCCATATTGGTCCGAGTTCCCAGACCACTGACCCGATTTCCGCAAAAAAAATTTCCCAGTTTCGTGACACCAAAATGAACAATTTCCGTGCTATACTTGCTGAGATGTTTGCAAAAAAGTTTCACCTCGAAAAACCATGTTTTTGGTCACTTCTTCGACCATACCTCTGTGGAACCACTTGACCGATTTTGTTATATTCGAACTTAATACAGGGGAAAAAAAGTTTAGGGTAATTGGTTGAGCCGTTGAAAAAAAAAGTGGAGAGGGACAGACGGACGGACATTTTTTTTCTGATTCGTCATCTCTCGACTATAGTAAATGTATCCCTCCCACTCCTTCTTCGATCTACCCCATGTTACAACAAAATTGTTTGTAGTGAACGTATGGGACCTTTCTACTTCGTACGGGTCCAATCAAGTACAAGAACAAAATTTTTCCGAAATTGACCCCTTCCTCCTTTATGGAGTGATTCGGGGCCCCCTCTAAAGTGAAACCGAAAACATGAAGCTGATTGATTTCCATAGCTAGATCAATAACGACCTATTGACCCCATAACGGTGTCACAATCAGTGCTCACATAGGTGAATATGAGTACCGATGGACATGAAACTAAAATTACGATTTCCATTGTTTTTTCCCACAAATGGTCTCCGAAACGATGGTATTCTGTCACAAGGGCATAAGCCACAAACAAAACAAACTTATGCGGCAGCTCTGATTATACGAAGTAAAGAAGGTAAGACCGGAAATATTTTTTTTTTGCTTATTTTGCATAGATTTAAAGTTTTTTCCCGCGTAAATAGTCTTTCGACACAAGCAGAAAAAAAACGGTTCAGTAAACAACTCTATAAACAATCAATAAACAATTATCAGCAAAAAAAACCGCGAAAACAAGACCCTGTCACATCCATAATTAAAAAAATACAACAAAAAGTTTGTGTCTTGAAATTCCGGTACATTTTCGGCGAAATCCCAAACTTATTCCTCGAAAATATGTAAAAAAAATTGCCAACCTCGTTTAAGGCCGAATTTTAAGAGACCACCTTGAAATTTACAATATCACCTAATTTTAAAATCGGAATCCAAATCATTTTAACAAATAAATCATTAAATTGACCGATATAACGTGCGGTGGAAGTGAAACCAAAAATTTGATTAAATATTATGCATGCTATCTTCACAGCACTCGCAGCACTACAAAAAAAAACATTTTTTTTTTGCAAGTAAAATTCATCTTATTACAACTTTTTTTAATAAAAAATGACGGAGATACATTTATCTGACCTTTCCTGTCAATTGAGAGAATAAGACTGCGTGTACACACCATTTTGTAGTGTGGTTTTATTGAAGTTTAATTAAAATAAAATGTATAATTTGTATTAATCACATATCGAGATTACGAAGCACTTCTTAAACGGCGTATTAGATGTTCTGATTAATTTGCGCGGTAATTCCGCTAGACTGCTTGTCCACAAGGCGGTTACAGCAAAAAAATCATTTCATAAAGTGAATATATATACGCAAACACTTATATAGGACAACGTTCTTTTGAGAGGAAAAAAATCTAGATGAATTTTTATGCCCGGATTAAATTGTATGTATTGGAAATTCATGGTTACGGTGATAATTTTGCATGGTATTAATTTGATGCGTTGCTATGGGTAGTATACTTCTTCCTTGGTAGAAAAAAAAACATTTGTAATTTTAATGAGACTCTGTATATTTCAGAACGTTATGCGTAATTGGTTAGACAATCGACACAGAAAACATTATGTTATTTCTCGATAAATGAGGAAAGAAACACACAATTTACTGAATTCAACAAACATAGAGTTAGTTTTAATTGTTTGTGTCTTCAATTTTTAAGATATTTTTGATTCGCTGCCATCCAAAATTAGCAGTTTACGTGGGATAAAGTCTATAATTTTTTTTTCCGAATACGAAAACCTCCGTTATGGAAAATACTAACTAATAACTAATACTAAAATATTAACTGTAACGAGGAAACAATTTAATTTACAATCAAATTACAATGTACCTGTTATATTTTCCTTTTCTTTGGTATTTACTTTGCACTTCACGAAGATGTTTTCTTGAAATTGCATTAAGGAAAAAGTTCCAAACGTACGACGCCAAAAATCGCTGTAAGAGTGATATATTATGCGAGAAAAGATAGCACAACACATGTTCTGATGAGTTGTGATATCCCAAAGCAAGCGTTGTGATCCCAAGAAAAACGTTGTAATGAATTGTGTTATCACAAGTATAATCCATGGAGAGCTGGATAAAAAATTTGAGACATATCAGATATCACAACTCATTTATACTCATCACTTTCAAATATAGTCACCACGACAAGAGCTCGGACTGTTCCAGATATCGGGTCAAAAATCGTTTTCACCACACACACACTTGTTGCTTTCGTTCCAAAAGTCGTTTTCACCACAGCTATATATACGTGGTGAAAACGATTTTTGAAACGAAATCTGGAACAGTCCGAGCTCTCACGCCTAGGAAATGCAACCGGTAAATTTTTTTTCAATATTTTTTTATTTATTTTTTGCGCTTGCTGTGTTCTAAATTCGTTGATCATGTTATGGAGTTTATGAAGAACATTTCGAAGTTTGGAAATCATCTCTGATTCAAGTAACTGAAGGCTCAATCGATAGCTCTGTCATATTTACTGAACAAATATTCGCCAGTTTTGCGAAAAAAAAGTCGTTTTGGAGAAAGCTAGCACCTGGGTACGGTAAACATTTGTTTCATTAAATCTCAGGAATGAAACATTTTTAAATGCTGATATTATAGGCACGTGTGGCGACCTCGACGCCCAAAAGCCTGAGTTGGCTGATATGTGTAGTCGTTCAAAGTTATTTCCATACGACTAAATAAAAAAAACTCAAATTGAGTTAATTTTTTAACGCGATTTTCCCACTAGCAAGTCTTCTGCGAAGCCCACTATCACCGCCAATAAATCTCGCAACAGAAAAATTTTGTTGCAATTGATGGAACGACTTTGCTGAATCGTAGTGCTACCCTTGGAGCACCAGGGAAATTGCCAAAATTTCAACCCGTCGTCACTAAATTTTATTTTATCGGAACCGTCGCGTCGCTTTCCGACGATATATCATATTCGCATACATCAATCTACGATCTGAGCTAGTTGACCTTTTATCAGCGATATAGAAGCAAATGAGGGTTTGATCACAAAGATAGAATTATCTCCAAGGAGTAAAACCGCCCAGTAACGAATCCCACCGGGCATTTTTCTCGTGCGTCTATACGTATGTCCGAAAGTTCGATGTATAGTAGCCAATACGACATTGGACAGTTTAAGTTTATTATGGGCATATTTTCAAACAGTTAATGATCCTCAAGCATAATCTAATCATTAAATTCTAATGTAAAAATATATTTTCTGCTTTTCCCGACAAAGAAATAAATTTGTTGTTATTAAAACAACAGGAGTTTTCTTTGAAAATTTTCCGGTTTGTACCGGTAAGCTTAGTTAAAAATTTCGGTAATACCGTTTACCGGTTTTTTGGATTTTTCTTTGAAAATTTACCGGTTTTTACCGGTAAGCTTAGTTAAAAATTTCGGTAATACCGTTTACCGGTTTTTTGGATTTTTCTTTGAAAATTTACCGGTTTTTACCGGTAAACTTAGTTCAAAATTGCTGTAATACCGTTTACCGGTTTTTTAAAAATGAACAGTAGTTGCATTCCCTAACCACGACTGTTCCCAATAAAGTCGTGGCGACAAGTTGTGATATCACATATAAAAACATTTCCAAATTTTAATTTTAAAAAATAACCAACAAGAGAAAATTTTCAAATTGCATTTTCATCTAAGAAAAGAATAACTTAGTAACATAGAGTATACAACTCCCAAGCGTTTCATATTCAAACAATTCAATTTTCATCCAACAAACGCCGACGGGGCGAAATGAGTTCATTTGTTTCCAATTGTTTTATCTAAGATACACCGACTTGTGATAGGTCATACTCTCAGTTGTCGATTTTTAGGTACAAGCTTTTCGAGGGTTTTTGGATTTACTTCGAATCTGACACATGTTTTTGTGACAAAATTGGAGATCTCATGTACTGGTATTCATTTCGGTAATGAGGTCTTCAATTTTGTCACAAAAACATGTTTCAGGTTCGAAATTCATCGGGAAGGAACTTTTAACTACAAATCGACAAAGAAGACTTTGACCTATTACAAGTCGCTGCAGCTCAGATAAAACAATTGATGAAGCGCCAATACCAAAATCCCGTATTGCATTCCCTATCTACAACTCGCCAAATTGCCTAAAATCAATCGTTCAAAACAGGTACAAAAACAACTATAGTAATCTAGTATACAATTTTCAAGCGTGTCAAACAATTCAAAGGAAGTTACCGAGTTAATTTTATCGACTATAACGAAATGTTACTAAATTTCGGCAAAATATTCTTCCCTCTGATACTACACAATTTAAACCTTTTTTTGAAATCTCCTTTCGTTTACTTGCATTTTTCATACAGGTATTTGAAAATTTTTGGATGTCACTACCTGAAGCGATAAGAATGAATCGATTTGGTTAATCGCTCCAGCCTACACAATTCACAAAGAACAGAAAATCGACCCTTATTTCTAGAAGTTGACTAATGTAATCAATTAATTCACCCATTTTTGTTGTATGTGACAAATGAAGCCTTTAATGAAATGTTGTGAACGTAAAATACAATCAGAAATCAATGCAATTTAGCATAAACAAAATTGCATCCAAGTATTTATTATATGAAAACAAATTGGCTGACAACAGCAAACACACATTGAGTTCCAAAAATACTTGAAAAATTATTAATTAAAAAGAATTTGGCACGTGTTTCACTGAGCTTGCATATACTTTGGTAATTTGATAGTTTCATAGAATTCGTTGTTCTCATAACGTGTCATTATATCCGTTTTATTATTATATTTTTTATCAAATTGATATGAAATCGAATACTTCCTCGAGCAATCTAAATATCCGCTAACACCGTTTCAATTTCCGAGCTCTAAGATTGCGAAAAATTGCGATTTTTGTACCTCTTGTAATTTATTTATCCAAGATAAGGAAAAATTTATTCTTGTACTAAATATTCCGCACCTCTTTTTGCCTGGTTGCAGAGAACTCCCCTTAGTCTAAGACCACGTTGGGCATTTGCCCATGACGCTGTAAGATTGAAGGCGCTGAATTTTGTTTATAAATTACAGTCTGTCTAAAATAAAAGTGGTACGAAGCCTCCAAATCTTATGTTCGAAGCAAAAGATTTGTACATTTCAGATCAGGTTCATTTTGGACGAGCTTCTTCTGGGGTGGCTCAATCCTGGTGGGAACAAATTCTGTAAAGGATTTTTCTTCAATGTCTAGCATGAAGGTAACGTTCCTAGGCACGCCCAGGCTTCATAATATCTGTAGTTGTGAATTTGGTGCCGCAACAAACAGTAAACTCACCCATATTCGATGAATTCTGTGTACAAATATCTGAGTTTAACTTTAGGCGGAGATATAATTAGCACCAGAAGAAATCCTAATGGTAAAATGTAAAATGTACAGATATGCACAATAAGAATGACCCGCTATTTGTAATTTCACAATGTTCTCTATTTCTATGATTCTCCGACTTCTCTCATTTCGCCATTTAAAATAACATACGAAATGAGAGAAGTCGGAGAATCATAGACATAGAGAATACGGTGATATTTAGCGGGTCATTCTTATTGTGCACAACTGTAGCTTCCGTCAAGCATGTGGTCCAAAAAAAAGCCTGCCGGCGTGTCTGGAAATAATGTTCTTTTCCCGGTAACCGAGTCAAAATTTCCCGGGAACCAGAAACCAACTTGCGATTTCCCTAAACCTTAGTTTTGATTCCCAACACACACTTCCACACTTCCCCACAATCTTGCTAAATTACACTTTTTCTTAGTAGTGATGACCTTTTTTTAGGCCACCAGTAAGATTTCCCAAATTCAACATGAAACTTTCCAATTTCTCATTACGTGATGAAAATTTCTGACGCCTTCCCTAATTTCCTTTTAACTTGTTCGTGCGAACTAAAATTTTTCACCAATAATTTCCCAGTAACGACGTGCGCAGGTTCGAGCATTATTTCCATGTACGCCTTTCGGTAAAAAAACACACTGACGGGGCGAATCGGCATCCTACGCCTTACCAGATTCCGCAACCTTGTACGTCATTGATGGCATTAGGTTTGTGTGCAATTTGCCACTCACACAGTAAAAACTTCGGTAATGAAAGGAATCTGTAAGTAGAATCCATTTGAGCAAAATCTCACAAAAAATTGCGGGACTAGTAAAATAAAGACTCTGACCCGGACGGGTTGTAACGGCGGATTATTATTATTATATTATATATTAGGTTTATTTTCGACAAGCTGTAGTAAGGCTGGCGGAATAATACTATAATATTATAATAATAATAATATAAATATAATAATAATATTATAATATAAGTTTAATTTTTGAGAAGCTGTAGTCAGGTCTCTCTAACAGTTGGGAAAGCACGCATGATAAATTAACTTCATATAAACATTTTAGCAAATTTAGTATTTGCACCGTCCTTATGAATTATAAAAAAATAACCTGCTGCCCTTAGAATTTTTTAAGGAAGAATTTAAATTCGGAAGAATAATTTGATCTCCTCAAAAGACACTTTTGATATACTAAAAAGAGCCATTTACGGCACCGGTTATCCTATAATTGTCAAGTTTCTTTCAATTCCTTGCCAATCAACAAACAAATTTTGTGTATTCCTACAAATGTAAATATAGTATGTTTCAACATACCCCAATACACACGAGATGTGTACGTACGCGCGGGCGAAGCCCAAGCGAAAAGTACACATCGAGGGTGTATTGGGGTATTTTGAAAAATATTTTTCTGTAATAGTGAGAGTGTGTTGGTGCACATACCACGTAAAGCTACTTTTCGTCCCAGTGATGGGAAAATATTTTCCGTCACAACGAACACACTCTCACGTATACAGAAAAATAAATTTATTGTCACTTCCTTTTACAATTTTTTCAGACAATGCCGACTCCATTTGTAAACTATTCACTTCAAATTCATCAAATGTAGATTTTTTTCAGGAATTGTCATTGTATCTATTGTTCAATGCTGACATTGAAGTTAGTGAGTTTAATTCGGAAACAATTCTGTAAACTCAGAAACTCACCCGTTTATTTTGACTCGTGTCAAAAGGGTCCAATGTAATGTACTATTGCACACTACAAAGTATAACTATTATTGTCGCGGTTGGTAAAAAATCAGCGGACTGATGCCCTTGAGATATTTGAACTTAATCCTTCCGAGTTCTTTCTTAGTCTAGATTTTCGTTCATGAAACGAAATTACAAGCCAAAACAACTCTTATTTCAGAAACGCGATACGTAAGTAGAACAAAGTATGATATTTAGATAGAGTGAAGATACTTTTACGCAAGAAATAATTTACTTGATTCAATGTTACGCTAAAATACCTCCATTCTATGGAAGGGTCATGCTCGCTGCTATGTGAGAAGGAAAATTCTCAATCAAAATAATAATAATCTACAACATTTGCATTAAAAAAAAAAACAAAAAAGGGCACCATAATTGCCCAGGGCGTTGGAAATCGGAAATACACCTCCTAAATGGAGCTACACCCCATGCCTCAAGTGAAATTTTTTGTCTACTAAAAACGAAAGTTTACAGCACCGTGTTAGATACAGTTAATGGCACACAACCGTCTCAAAATATAAATAAAAAATAAATAAAAAAAAAACTGAAAATATATAGCAAAAAAATATTAAAAAATGTAAAAGTGAAAAAAAAAATTTAAGTCACAAGAAAGGAGCCAGATTAAGCACTGGCATAATAACCAATGTAGTCATAAATAGCATCTCAGTACAGTCGACTGTGTATTTTTGTTTGTATGTAGGAAACATGCATAAAATTGTTTAGCTTTCAATGCAACGTTATTGTCTCGACAGCTTAACTGGTGCGCTAACAACAAATACTTTATAATTTTACTTGTGGATCGTATGTTTGTCTCCAGGTAATCTGTAGAAAAGTTGTTGCATTCCAAAGAAAACTTTTATGAACCTTTTTTGTCAGAGTTACTACGGTCTGTTGATTTCAGAGGTTTACTGTAGCACAAGATTTAAGGAAGAAGGTGGGATGCAGTTGGAAGAAACGAAATTGACCGTCGAAGATTGAGACATTTAGTTGAAATTTAAAAACATGCAGCTCATAAATATCGAAATGACATCGGTTATAGCCGCTTCTTTTCACATTGAATGTTTTTACAGTTCAATTAATAAATCCTCAGATTTTCACTTTCTACGAATTTGAATGGAATTTTGAATGATATTATCGGAAAGTTTGTCCATCTGTACAAAATGTTTTTGTCCGATTTTCCCAGTTCTTATGAAAATACGGTCATTGCAACAATTCATTTCCTTCGCAAACACGGAAGTGCGCAAATCCCCTTTTTATATCATTTTTTCAAAATATTCCATTGATTAATGATCATAAATCAACGAAATTGGAATCAAGTGACAATTTTTTTTTTTTTGTATCAATATTCTTCACATGTATGGGAGTCCCTTTGAATACACAAACTTGTTAAAGACTTAATTTACAAAACAACACCATAAATAACCGAACTAGCAATTCATTGATCAGAAACATCTCGGTCGAATATTTTAAAAAGACTTAAATGCGATAAACAAAGACCTTTGGCAATTAAAGCTTTTTCATTAAAAATGCTGTTATTGTGCAACAAAAGTGCAATTACACCTGTGGTGTTGTGTTTGTTGTTTGTGTTATTTCATTATAAAATTTATTGGTCGCGTCTAATCTGAACTAATGGATGATGATTTTAAAAGAGATTAAATTTTAAGAAAGTTGTTTAAATTTATAGCATGTTAGGAAATAGTTTTTCCTTGAAAGACTTATTTAATGGAGTTTTATGTCATAAACTTGACACAAAATAAGATGTAGTTAGCTGTAAGTTTGTCATTTGAAAATATATTTATTTATTGTTTTTGACACAAAAACTGACTGTAATTTAAATGCATACGTGCCGCCGAACGATGTCAAATAGCGCTTTTGCACTTATATCATTTCACATGTGCAGCTGTTGACTTAGTCACCACCTGGACTCCCTACATGTACAGAGAAACATTTTCACATTCATGTACGTACCCGACGGAGCCTTAACCACGAATCTAAGATCAGAATTGAGATAGCTCAAGTCTGCTTAACGCAAAGCTTATCACTCTATCTAAGTACATAGGTGTAGAACCCTTCCCAATCTCTCAGGAAGCTAGAAGCTCACTTCTGTTTCTAACCGCATATTTCATACCTCAGGAGTTTATTGGACAGAATATATAGATACTGAAATCGACACTTGCGATTCTCCTCTATTGACACGAAGAGAGCCGGATGTTACCCTGGAGATACTAAGAGACTCTGAGAAAAAGTAAACCGAAACTTTAAGCAGAAAACAAGTCTCTGCTAGAAGCTTTCGACTACCTCTCTTATTTCTAGAAATCACTAACATGGGCTAACAGTCCTGGCAACTTTAAGACCTGCTCTTCATCTTTAGAGAAAGACTGAGAACAAAGACTTCAAAATTTCACTTGTAGCTGTGAAATTTGTCTCCAGGTTATCCACTAACTGTCAGTCAGTGGTGCTGTACCTATGGCAGAAATTATAGATTACCTGGAGAAAATGTTAAAAGATACGAGGAAAATTTAATAGTACATTACGTATGTACTTCCAAATTGTTTGTTTTGACTCGTAGGAAGGTTGCTGCATGAGCCGAAGGCGAATGCTGTAATCCTACGAGTCAAAACAACTATTGGGAAGCACTTACGTACAATATTTTACATGTTGATATTCGGTAAATGCGTTTTCCGAGTCGCTTGCGACGAGGTAATGACGCATTTACCGAGGAGAAACATGTAAAGACCTTTTTTTGTCGGTGAATCCAATACCTCCTTCTCTTTTTTAATTTAAAAAAAAACGAGCCTCGAAACCCGGAGCTTTTGATTGAAATAAGTTCAATTTCACTGCTCAAAATTGTTTAGAATTCTTTTTAACGTAAATCACATATATGCCTAGAAATATGCATAGAACGATAAACTCGCATTTATCCGTTTATCTCGATATTTCCTGGCAGATAAAATTAGGTTATTCGGATTCCAAAGGGTACATAATCCACCATTAAGTTTGTCTTTGCGGACCACCGACCAAAATTTAATTAATAGAACTTTGTATTCATGTGCAGGTTTTCGTTTACATTTCGTTTTTACATTTTATTTGGTGTAATAAGAATGCTTTCGAACAATAAGAATCTATTCAAATTTTTCGCAGAACTCATATTCAAGAATATCAATGCTTTTCAATCAAATGAATTTTACGATTATATGAAAATTGATTCATTTTCATTATGAAATCAAAACAATCGTCGTGGATATAGGATTTAAGAGGAAGTCAACACACGCATCTATTGAAATAAAAACTATGCATGCATTTCTCGATGAGTAGAGTGTAAAACAAAACAGATTATGGTGTAGAGTAGTTTGCCGGTTTGGTTGCAACTAGTTAATGGAAGGGGATCTGGTATAAAATAAATGGAATGCCATTGGTGCGATTAGTTCATATACAAAATACAAACACAATTAAATATGCAGCTTTTTCTATTAATTTTATTATTATTAGGGACGTCCAAATAAATCGTATTCGAGAACCCGGAGGGGGCAAATGGCTCTTCCAAAATTTCATTGCTTGGACGAGGAGGTGTCTAAAAAGATAATAATTTTTTTACTTAAGGTTGCATGGGTGTCCAAATATTTTAATTTTTTTCGGTGGAGAAGTCACTTCAATGGACAGACCTCGGATATTTTCTTAAAATTGTTTCAAAAAGAAATTCAGAGAAACAGGTTGCTTACAGAATCCCTGAAAATATTATAAGAAATGAAAGTGCCAACGAAGTTACAAGAAGACGTTTTTACTCTTGGACTTCAAAAATTGGGGGTATAGAGCGCTTCTTCAATTTTACTCAAAATTTGAATGCCCACTTTCTGAAGTACAATAACAAATAATTTTGATTTTTAAATACTCATAAAGAATATTTCATCGAAAAATCTCATTTAGAACTTAGGTAACTGAGTGTTTTGAGAAAATCCGATGCTACAGACTCAAAATTTTAGTAGCTGAACCACTTCTTTTGTCTTCATAAATCAGGCAACATTTACGATGATCTTCTTCCAAAAAAAAACTTGTTCTGCTGTGCAGCGTCTGTTAATTTTCATATGGCAGATTCCATGAAAAAATGAAAAGTCCTCAACTGTTGAATTGAATTGAATCGTAACAAAAAGTCATTCTGTGTCTTTTCTTTTTCAAGTTTTTGAGTTATTTGTTTAAAAAGAACAAACATAAAAATCTTAAAACAAATATCTTGCACGATCAGTCCTTCTACGTTATGTTGAAGAGCTCACTGTAAAGTATAACGCTTGAATATTAGAAAAAAAACATGAATTTAATGTATTTTTTGGAATTAGAGAGTAGAAAAGTGTCTTTCACATTCAGTGGCTTTTCAAAGCTCACCTCGAGTTATTCTTCAACTTTTCCTCACCGTCCGCTGCATTATATTACGGTCGTGTGCTTATAAATTTACTTGTTACCAAGTTTCAGCTGTTTTCAGGTCTGCCATAGAAAAAATACGGACAAGTCGAATTTTAAACAACGGAATTTCATTGTTCAAAATTTGAATTGTCCCTTCTTATATTCGGTTCGCTGTAATGTCGATAATGTCGACAACAGCATAACAAGTAAATTTAAAAGCACGTGTTTGTATGAACAATTTATTGTAATAAAGAAATGGTTGAAAGGGAAGAGAAGAATAAAAATAAAAAGACTGCACAATTTTTGCATGCTCTGGGAATCCAAAAAAAGTGTCAGCTTTACTCAATAGTTCATTTTATTGATTGCTATTCAAAATTCTTAGAGTTATATTATCGAAGGCATCCGATAGAACATTTAGGCTTGTACTTCAAATGTTTCGTATACAAATCCACGCTTTTTGGCGACGTCGACTTATGTCAAAGTATAGAAAATTTAGTGAAGAAATTGAAGCGACAAAAAATAGTTTAGACTTGGTTTGCTTAAATCTGGTAACACCAAGAAAATGTGACAATAAATCAACATAAGTCGTACTTTGGATGTACCAGCAGATGTACCACAAATCCAATTTCCATACTCCCACTCACGATTCTTTAGAATTTTTTTACACCAACTCACCTCATCTTTATGCACTTTTCCAATATTTACAACATTGCGGGTGACGCTTATCCAGACTCCCCACACCCTCCAATTACAACTACAACAAAAACTATTTCTTACTTTTCGCTTCTTTTTCGGTTTTACAGTTCTTTTTGAGGGAATCTGTATTTTTTGGGAACTGACTAATGTCCACCTCTCTTTAGCGTAGGTCGTAACGTTTTTCATAACAAAACTATATTGCTTATCGAAACAAAATATTGGAATTACAATAACCTGATTCAGCGGCGTATATGGAATGCGTCATATTTCTATCATTTTTTTTTTTTTATAATTAATTCATGTAATAAACACGTATATTAATCAGCCCCACCATAATTGCAAAGTGCATAGTACCGCTCTGTCAAATCATTATATTATACAGAAAACATAAACGCATATACGCGCTGTAAACTTGCAACCTGATCATAACTTCGTGGTCTTTCTCGACATCGACATGGCGTAGATTAACTCTATAATATTTGACTATCAATAAGTTTAAATTGGCAATTCTTTTAATAAAAATATATATTTCAAGTTAACGACAAACTAAAAGCGAAACGATATTTTATATTGAGTTGCGTGAGAACAAATTTTTTTTCGTTATAATTTTTCTCAAAGAATTTTGAATAAAATTTGTCAGTGAATTAAATAGACAATAAATGGACCTAAAATAAATTAAATCAAAATACGAATAAAAATAAAACAAAAAAAAATTTTTTTTTCATCAAATGAAAAAGCATTGCTTTCCTCGTAATTCCTTCTGACTGAAAAATATTCTTGTACATTTGTACGATACATAAAAAAAAAACTTTGTAAATTTACCTATATACACCTAATACAAAATATAAATACAAAAAATGTGCCTTCATATATGCATGTACAAGTGAAATAAGGTAGATAAATTGTGTGTACACATGTGATATAATATACAGATGTGGCGATCTTAACTCGAGCTCGACACATATATAAACGATCGCATTCAGCCAAAATCATTCAGTTTAAGTTTTTGGTACCTGAAGATAAGTCAGTGGCAGCTAACCCAAAAGAAAGTGTAACATTTTCAAATTGAACTTGAATCGATTAGCAGTACTTTGAACATTTATATAAAAAAAAGTAAAAGAAAACTTTCTTCTGCGAGTGAAAGAAAAAGTTCTGAAGAATTACACGAACAAAAACTTCGCATTTAAAAATTCAAACCGAACCGAAAAAGTTCTAAGTTTAGAATTTTTTTCTTTTTTAAAAAATTTGTCTTTCCATTTTCTGGATTCTAAACAGTGAAGTGATATTAACAATTATTTTGGAGCCAACGATCATAAATCAACAACAACAATAATGGCTTATGTTGCCGCATTCTTATTTGTTGTATCATTAATTTTGATTCTCATCAATTATCTGCAAACTTTGTACGATGTACGGAGAAAGGTGAAAATAACATCTTATCGTACCATACGTAATGCGGATGGCACTAAAGAACAAGAAAAAATTGTTAAAGAATATACTCAAGCTCCCGGTCCAACTCCGCTACCAATTTTGGGAAATCTGGCAACAATAGGAAAATATGGTAAGTTCTGGTCAATTTTCTAACTTTTCTATGAGCAATTTTTGTTTAAATAAATGCGGTTTTCTATGGCAAAAATTTGATTCATAAACAATAAAAAAATACAATTTTTAATAACGCAATTGTTCTTGATTTTTATAAGTTAATTTATTTTGTAGCCGGCAAATAAACAGACAATTAGTTATTCAATATGCAAACTAAAACATATTTTTCTATTTTCCTGTTCACATATAAAGATTTGTTCCGAGTCTTTATAATTCGAACTTTTCGATTGATTTTATCATTTCCGTTTTTCTGTTTCAGAGGTTCCTTTTGTGGGTTTTTCGGACCTGGCTAAAAAATTTGGTGACATTTACACGCTAACGTTCGGAACATCGAAGTGTTTAGTCGTAAATAATTTGGAACTCATTCGAGAAGTTCTGAATCAAAATGGAAAATTCTTTGGTGGACGTCCTGATTTCCTGCGTTTCCATAAGCTTTTTGGTGGCAATCGCAGCAACTGTAAGTGTTTTTATTTATTCTCTTATACCGCAAAATTCATTCCATAATGTGTCTGACTGTACAGAGATTTTTATTTTGTTTACAATTCTTATTTCGAATTCTTTTTTTTTTTAATTGACGATCAAATCGTACAATTTTGCTTCCAGTTTTTTCATTTTCATTTCCTTTCGATAAAAATAAAACACACCCAAAGACACCCAAGTAAAAACCCATTATCGACAATCGGCATGTAAACAAAATACCTATTTATATTTTATTAAATTAAACTTGTTTTCATAAAACACAACGAGGATAATAATGAAAAAAAAAAAAAAAAATATTGTGTGTAGGTTAACCCAAACGTACGATCCGAAGAAGAATTAGTGGCAATACAAAAATAGCAATTTAACATCTATTTATAAATTGCAAATAAAATGTGTTACCTCTCTGCGCTGCAGTTCTGCGATCATGTTTTTATAAATAACGACACTGACTGAACTTAACTTAACTAACCAATAGAACCATCGCATGACCAATCTCCACGGGTGTAGCATATTTTGCGATCGATAACATTAACACTTTCAGTTATGAATCTCCGTCATTTGCGCCATCTATCTCACTGTATCGTTTTACAATCAGATTAATGTTTAGTTGGTAACCGTGCGGCGAGATAGAAGGTGCATGTGGATAGAAGGAGCATGAGAGAATTCGTATGAAATCCTCTAACATTCCATACACAGCTTTTCACGTTTCATAGATTGTGTCATTAGTTTTATGTTTGTCCGTATTCTACTATGAAAGCATGGATGACGCCACTTGAGAAAAGGGAGTAGTTCTATGTTGAGACGTTAATTGAAGCTATGAAAAAACATAGATATCACCGCTTGAGGTTCTGTGACAAGACACGGTCTATTCCTTCTATCTGACGGCAGGCGTACCAACTTATCATTTCTCTGTTTATAATAGAACAATAGTTATTCAGGAACAGTGGCGCCGGATTGTGAATAGCAGTAACGTGGCATTTTTATGAACTAAAAAGTGTTTTATTATTTTGAAGTATTTTAGGTAGACTTTCTGTGAGGCTCCAAGAACAAAATTCGTCACCTACACCCTCAAAAATCCGTGCGTATGTTGAAAAACATGATAAAATTTAAGTTAAATGTTGCTAAGTTTTGTGAAAAATTGGGTCTTTTTTACAGTTCAAACTGTTTTTTGAGAGTGAAGGAGGCGACTTTTGCTCCTGGCACCATACATTGAAATGCTTCAATTGATATAATGAAATACTTTTTAGTTCATAAAATTGTCACGTTATTGCTCTTGACAATCCGGCACCAATCCGGAAGACAAAGTTTAGTCACGCGCTCTTTTATAGATTAAAATAACCGAAAAATCTTTATTGAATGTGAAAAAGGAACCTTTCCCCAACTCATTTCTTATCCCGGGGATATATAGTTGATAAATATCGAACTAACTTCAAAAATAAGAAAGAAAGAGTAAAAGTACGCAGCATTGGATGATGCGTCCACACATGGGATGCGTACATTACGAGAGACGGACATCATTGCAAATTGATAAAGAGTCAAATTAACATTATGGAACAATTTTCCAATTAATTAAACTATTTTAATTCTAACCGCAAAGCTTGTCTAAATGCATCCATATGAACGAAATTGGATGAATAACTGCAATAATTATACCATTCTTTCGGTCTGTTTTGCTTAACAAAACATAACAAAAATAATAAAATTATAAACAAAATGTATGTGTATGCAACCAGTATTTACATTGCAAAATATCTGTAACAAGTTAGCCACGAAGATGAAAAACCTGTTCTTTCCACACTTCATTCCACTGACCGTGAAAATCGTCCACAACGGAATGACTTCAAATTATTTTTTTACTTGAGTTTCTTTTCCTTTTTGCTTGTTATTTGTGGTTGATTTTCATTTGGTTTATTTCTTTTAATTGCATAAATTACATTTTAACATTGACTTTTTTCAATTTGAAAACGAAGGATGTTTGGTGTGTTTATTTTTAGCTTGAGGACGAGCCTCTGTGATTTATTATACGAAACAACAATAAAATACATACAAATTTATTTATTTCATATTTTCCATTTTTAGCGCTGTTTTTTTTGTTCTTTAATTCCTCAAGAAAGCTACCGTTCTTAATAAAAAAATGATATTACAGATAATTAAGTCAAATTCATAGAATTCTCATATCTTTTAATTGATTTTAAATTGTTTTTTGACAATTCTCACCCTATCTAGGGCACCCCACTTTCGCACAATTTTCGAAATCCTTCCCCTTAAAGCGCGCACTTTTTTGAAAATTTTATTTCCCTAAAAGTCCTGGGGTCGGTTGAACTTATAAGTTTTTGTAGTTTATTTACATAATCGATTCTAAAAATCATATAGTCTTCCGGTGGGCTCGTAGAAACATATTTTCAAACTCCCATCCTCGCAATATGACTTATTGTACCACGTGACACTTTCGTTATTTAACATTGCGATCTGATGTTTGACACATGTCATCTGCTTGTGAAACATGGCATATCTTGTGAAAATGTGAGTTTTCACATGTTAAAGACAGTAAAATATCTTTTTTTTTTTTGAAATATTTTCACTTTTAATGTTTTTAGAACAATAAAAATGTTCCATAAATGAGTGCGCCCGCTTCTGGCTCACTCTTCCTAGGTAGCCGAGTTTCAGGGTGGTGTCGTAAAAATGGTTCATTACTTACCTTACTTTTTCGGCGCGACAGCCGCTTGTGGGCCTTGTCCTACTCGAGGATTCTGAAGCGACGCTGCCTATTCCTTGCCGCGTTTTGCCAATTCCTTACTCCAAGTGTCCTAAGATCTTGTTCGACACCATCAATACACCTAATTTTTAGGCGACCAACTCCTCTGCGCCTCTGGATCAGTACGGAATAATTTTGAGGGGCTCTGTTTTGATCCCCGCCCTCCTCAACCTTTGGACTATCACCACTATATCCGGCTCGCCAAAATCACTTTCCAATTCAAAGTTATATCGCCGGCGCCACCTCCCCTCTCGCGCATCGTTCCAATTATGGTGCGGGGCACCTTGCGCTCAAACGTTAGGAGCAACCATTACCTCACGCAAAATAATACTTTGGCCCGAAATGGCGAATTCGAAACCCTTCATTTTCACCATTTTTGGGGGATTTGTTTTACCTTAAATTTACCAAGTCACCCTATATTTTGTCTGAAAGACACATTCGTTGAATTTCCAACTATGCCCCACTTGAAATTTTATCCGAAAATTGAATTTTTGACAGATTTTAAATCATTTTTGGAATTTGGACCCTGAAGTTCAAAAAATATTTTTCGGTTAAAGTCACAAGGTAATGTTTACCACTCAACTTCGGTACAAAGGAACTGATTAATGCAACCGTGTGTGCCAGCTACAGTGGCAACCTATAGGCGTCTTATTTACACTTTTTTGATATGAAATTTTCTCATGATTTTTCCTTTCAACTTTTTTATGTTAGACAAGAGTTCCTTTTCAATTTACTTCAACATTCCTTCCTTAATAATTTCTTAATTAAAAAATTTCTTAAATCTCTATTTTTACACTATTTTCCCTTATTTTTCGATTCCAACCAAACGAGAAAATATATACAAAAATTGCTGAACTCGTTCCTTGTCGCTTAAATTGGATCTAGATTATCGCGGCGTCGTCGTTATCATGTAAAATTCTTAGCATACAAAAAAAGATCTTAAAATTCACACAAGAATCATGAATCGTGTACTTTCTACCTAGGTCATGAATCATTCATCGAAGAAAAAGTGAGCAAACTTTATGCATATTTTCCTTCCATAAATGAAATTTGATATAACAATTTTATAGAACTAGAAATTGTTTGTAAAATGTAAATATTTATGTTTTTGATCAAATATTTACATTTCTACTACACGTTAAGTTTTTATATTGTTTACATAGAAGGAACGATACATTAACTTGTGTTGACATTTTCATTGGAATTCAACAAATTAACTCAATTGAATTTGATTTTTTGGTTTATTTTCTTGAGAAAATCGTTTACATGAAAAGCTAGTGTTCCAGACGATTGCCGACAATGAGTAACTTTAGAATGTATGACAAAAGTCCATATATCTTCAGGTGTCTGTACACGGTTAAAATGTCGTTGGTTTAATATAATAGTTATACACAGAGAAGTTTTGTGTTGCATTAGTGAATTATAAGAGAAATAAAAAACTTTAGTTTTAGAAAATAGTTGGTCGAAACTATCAATCCCATTTTGCAAGGTATTCTAGTCCAGACAATTTAAACGTCATGCCTTCAAGCGTAAACTATAGTCATAAGAACGAAAAAGACATCAATAATAGCGAACCTTTTACGTTGACAAGTTGCATTTCCAGCAGACAATTTGTTTGCCGATTCCACCAGTCGAATCCATTGGAACTAGTATTTAACTTGCAGTCTTTGAGCCATACAATGTTGCCATGGCGTATAAAATTATTCATGGTATGAAAACTACTCTCAACCGCTTATGATCGAAAACACGATTTTGATAAGATAATTCTCTTTTTTATTTACATTTTATGCTTTTATAAATTTATAATTTACGGGCGAAATAATAAGATGTAGATGCCATTTACCAACATACAATTTAATAAAAAATTCATTAGTTCTTTTTTATGGTAATAAATTGTGTTGTTCATTACTTTTGATAAGTTTATGCTACCAGACTAATAAAACACGTTAGTGTTCGACATGGCAACACTTAATTTATAGTTGTCTGAACAAAAATTGATAAACTTATTGTTACTTAAGCCTTTCGAGCAAGTAGGTTACATAACATTTGGAAAATAAATGGTAGGGCTAGGAGAGATGCTAGTTAAGAGTTAACTGCTCCTTCCCATCCGGGGAATGAGTATTGATCCCGCGTTGACACATTTCAACGGAAAGAACTGAACCTTTTCATTTAGGAAGAACCCAATTTTCTATTTTTTATTCACTTTTTCGCGAATGATAGTTTTTTATGTTAAAAATTCTTTTCTTATTTTTTGCAGCACTCGCCTTGTGCGATTGGTCCAATTTGCAACAGAAACGTCGTAATTTGGCAAGAAAACATTGTTCACCTCGCGATTCGTCGTCATACTACACGAAAATGAGTGATGTTGGTGGGGCCGAAATGAAACATTTTATCAAACGAATTACAGAATCGACAACACCTGGTGCAGATTTTCATATTAAACCGTTGATCCAACAAGCTTGTGCAAATATGTTCAGTCAATACATGTGCTCGACACGTTTCAATTACGAAGACAAAGACTTCCAGAAAATAACGAAATGTTTCGATGACATTTTCTGGGAGATCAATCAAGGATATGCCGTCGACTTTCTTCCATGGTTGGCGCCATTCTACAGCAACCACATGAACAAAATTGTATCCTGGTCGTCTGAGATTAGAAACTTTATTTTGGAGCGTATAATATGCGAGCGGGAATTGCATTTGAATGCTGATGAACCGGAAAGAGATTTTACGGATGCATTGCTCAAGAGTTTGTTGGAAGATCCGGATGTTACGAGAGACACAATCATTTATATGTTAGAAGATTTTTTGGGTGGTCATTCAGCTATTGGTAATTTGATAATGTTATCGTTAGGATACATTGCACAGCATCCGGAAATCGGTCGAAATATTCAGGAAGAAGTGGATCAAGTGACAAACAATGGAATGCGTACGGTTACATTGAACGACACAGAAGACATGCCATACACCATGTCAACGATTCTGGAAGTTTTACGTTACTCGTCATCACCAATTGTACCACATGTTGCCACTGAAGACGCTTGCATTGCTGGATACGGAGTTACGAAAGGCACAGTGGTGTTTATCAATAACTATGAATTGAATACGTGCGAAAAGTATTGGGACGAACCGGAAAAATTCGATCCAGAACGATTCGTCGAAACGGTACTCATTAACAATGGCAAACACGACACCCCAATGGAAACGCATTACGATTCCGGTTACGAGAACGAAGATTCAGAGTCCGTTCAATGTGAACCGAAACAAATTTCAAAAACCAAACAAGTGGCTAGAATTTTGAAGAAAAATATTCCACACTTTTTACCGTTTAGTATCGGCCAAAGGACTTGCATTGGACAAAATTTGGTCAAAGGATTTAGTTTCATTATGTTGGCAAATATTATGCAAACATTTGACGTCACTGTGAGTGATACATCGCTAATAAAAATGTATCCAGCTTGTGTGGCAGTGCCAGCTCAAACATATCCTCTACAGTTCAATCCAAGAACAGCAATGACATAAAGTATTCAGCACTTTATATCATAATCTTTGGACTTGTACCGCCGGTTCGGAGGTATCATCAATTGAGTTCGAATCGAAATTATACAATATTTTGGCCAAAAATTCAATCCAATTGGTCGATTAGTCTCTACAGACGGTAGTCCAAAATTTTCGATGAAATTGCCACTACGCAAACGAACTCAAGTGATGGTAGCTCTTATTGATAGATTTTCTAGGAGAACAAAAAGACAAATTAACATTCCATTCATGATGACTATGAGGTATGTGACATTTCATCGTATATTTTTCTAAAATGTTTGGTTTCTCAATCAACAAAACACTTCTCAGTGAAATAATGTTTAAGATTAGAGCGTTCGAAATTTAGTAATGGAACACACGCTCTCATCTTAGTTTTCCTTTTATACACCGAAACATCCACTTTGTTTGTTTACTTTCGTTTTATTGGGAAGTGTACGGTGTACGCCATCAATGCGCAACCACGATGACTTCTTCACAGTGGTAAAAATGGTTGTGAGTTGATGCCACGGGGATGTCACTTATTCATCCAATATTCATTCATAATTCATTATTGCCGAAGAAGAAACAATCGATTTGTAACTCGATTCGGCCATGCAACGCAAATTTGTCGATGTTGCCGAATCCTATAACAAACTGAAAATTAAAAAACGGAATCTATAAAATGTAGACGAAATTCAAAAACTCCAAAAAATTGTGTAAATAAGATGTAAATTTTTATAGTGACACCCTCGTTTGATACATTTATTGAAAAAACATTCGGCACAAACATTTGAAGTGTCGTTAGCACATACCTCATCGTGTGATAGGAACGAGCCACCTACATAAAAAATTAACGTAAATATGGGGAAAAAATTAGTCATTTAGATTTTGATACGAAAAATAATCGCATTAGAATGTAAGATTATTTTTGTAGTAACTTTTATATTATCAACAGCATTTCACAATTTGCATTTATAAATAGAATGAAGTGAACAAAGCGTGGAACGTTGATGTAACTTCTTCAAGTGTAACAAAACACAATTTTCAATTTTTTTATTATACGATAGTACCTTCTGTTATCTAGTGTTTAGTTAATGATTTATTTTTTTTAATAATTTCTTGTAGAGTGTCTTTTAGCCGTATTTACACAATCTAATGAATGAATTATATTTGTTGCAAATTTTCACCGTATTAGTTATAGAATGAGAGGCTGCGAGCTGTAAATTTAATTTTCTTCAAAATATTTCCATAAAATTAAGGGAAATTAAATTTTAGTCCATAATGCTTTTGGTCTTAAAACGAATTAATGTTGTATGACGTGATTGCTCTTTGAATTCGTAAGATTTTTTTATATGGAATTTAATAATTTCTAATTGAATTTGGAGATCCATTCGATAGTAAGACTGAATATTTTTATTATTGTATTTTTTTTTTTGAAAAAAGAAAAATTGTTTTAAATAAAATATATTGCATGAGTGCAAGCTGAACAGATTCCAAGACAAAATATTATTTTTTTAAAATAAATATTTGTTTAAAAAAAATTAACTTTTTACATTTTCGGCTGCTGAGAACTTTACTCCTGAAAAAATACTTGCAAGTATTGGTGTTAAACTAGCTTCGGAGTGGCCTTCAGAGTGATGAATGTGGATTTCAGATTCGTAACGAAAAGACTATTTTCATGAATGGTGTATCTCAATGTGAGATCTCAGAGGTGATACATTCATTGAATTGCAATAAGTCTTCTGGGTACGATGGGATTTCTGTAACCTCAGTGAAAAGCTGTGTCTCGGTTATATCTCCTATTTTGGCTATGATTTTCAACGTGTGTGTATCAACTGGGAAGTACCCTGACTCCTTGAAGAAGGCGAACGTATCGCCTATTTTTAAATCTGGTGATTCTTCAGCCATTGCTAACTTTAGGCCTATTTCCGTTCTGCCAGTGATCAACAAAGTTTTTGAAAAGTTGGTATTTTTGAACATCATGTGGTTTCTGAATATGTCAAACTTTTTTTACAATAAACAGTACGGGTTTACGTCCTTGAGTGGTACCCATATAGCGTTGTTCGAATTGGTGGACTACGTATCTTTTCATATAAACAAAGGGAAAATAGTTACAGGTTTATTCTTGGACCTTTCCAAGGCCTTTGACACTGTGAATCACATGCTATTACTTAAAAAACTATCTGCAGCTGGTATTAGGGGCAAAGCTCTTGATCTCATTTCCGACT
>CM055406.1:35632652-35714601 GCA_029228625.1 Pseudolycoriella hygida | reverse complement strand
GAAGGCGAATGCTGTAATCGTACGAGTCAAAACAACTATTTGGAAGCACTTACGTACAATATTTTGCATGTTGACGCTCGGTAAATGCGTTTTCTGAGTCGCTTGCAGAAACATGTAAAAACTCTTTAAGTTTGAAATTGCTTTTTACAACTAGGATGATTACTAGGAGGATTAGGATGACTACGTCCTTACACAATGCTGACAATCGATCGATCGGTGTCATTAATTAAAAGGACATTGCAAACTAACACTGGAATCTAAGCTTGCAGTATTTCCTTCAGTTTATCGAAGAAATCGTTTCCTATAAGCCCTAAAATGTCGCTTGGATTTAGGGCCGATTTCATATTTATAACAAACAATTAATTTCTTCATGTAGGATATTTTGAAATCCTTGCGTTTGGTCGATTTTAATAAAAATTACCTAAAGAAAAGATAAATTTGTAAAAAACAGTACACAAAGTACAGATGTCGAAAATATAGTAAGCAATTCAATATAGTACATAGATCCGAAAAATAGTATGGTTGGCCGCTAAAGCCATACCGAAGAACGGCGGCTACTACTCCCATGGACGAAAATGATCTGCGCAACTTCCTCTACAACATATGAAAAGTTTTTTTTTTGAGCCCCCCGCCTATTTTCCGACATTTTGGCGGTCAGCCCGATACACTACACACACAGCACAACAACTTTCCCTTTGACACCGAACCTCTATCTCGAATACCCAGCCTTTGTCTCGAACCCGTAAGAAAGAAAAATCCCGTTCAAAATGTGCATACAAAAATTGGATTTGTATGGACGCTTCCTAGTTCCCAAACGAGGCCGGTTACTTAATTTTTTTCGAAACTAGTAACTAACTAACTTTGGATTTCAAATGATTATTTTCTAAAGGTCATATCTGCGGATCCACTGAACCGATTTTAATGAGTGAAAAGACGCTTCGCCTTAGAATTTTCCCTAGAATCCGGGAAAAATATTTTTCGGAAGTACGTCGCAAGAGGGGAATTCAAAATTAGCTGTATATATGACTCCGCAGTCTGCGAAAAAATGTTTTCTAATTTTTGTTCGTATGGGGGTGATGAAAAGGGAGGGAAGGAAGGCGTCTCTTCAGAAAATGGGACGAGGAAAAAAAGGGGAGGAAAGAAATTAGTTAATGACGTCGACACTTTTTGGTTGTGATTGGGTACCGTATTATTTATTGAACCCATCCCCTTTTCCCGCCATTCTCGACCGAATGTTTTCGGGATTCCCCTCGCCCTCTCTAAGCATCTCTAAGCTATTTATGAATTACCATTAGAAAAACCTCGACGAAATAAAACGTTAACATTTTCGATCGACGGATCGCAAACTACATAAATACATAAAAACGGAGCTGTTAGTTACATAATAATTTATTAATCACACAATGACATGAGCGTGCAATAATTGTAATTAAATTGCTTGAAATTGTTTTCAGTCTTATTGCGACTACTTTCCTTCGGCAGTTAAAATCCATTTGGTTAACGGAAATAGATGAGTTAAAATGTCCAAGATTTGAATGATGCAACTGAGGGAATTGCAAAAGCCCATGATGGCAATTTGTCTAATATTTGGGTAAAGAATGGTGTGTGCTGTTGGTGATACTCCCAGAAATACGACGTAAGCATTACATCTACCAGCGATGTTCCAGTATGCACCTTATCGTTAATCTACCCGTCAATGGCAATTTTATTAATAAAAAAATTATTTTGCAATGAAATAAAAGGTTACCTTAAATTTCAATCGAAAAGTCAATGAATCGACATCTAGCCCTCGATTGAATGCAATCAGGTACGCTTGTTTTCCATGGTAAATATTTGCGGGAGACACTTTATCAGTAATATCCCAGGCTACCAACTCAACTCCAGGCTTCGGTTGAAGGCCTATTGAAGTTAGAACGTTTCCTAAACACAAAACCGAGAATTATTTGCAATTCAATGTTTTTACACTCCCAAAATTTGACTTTTCTTTCTTTTTGCGAAGATTATTTTGCGTAAATTTAAATTTTTGCGAGTGAAAACTGAGATTGTTGTATGTAATGCAATTTTTATAAACTCAACGTGACTTTGATTTGAAATTTTTTTGTGCGCATCGAAGCTGAATGAAACATCCAACTGATATCACGACGAAGAAAGACTTGCGTCACAACTCCACTTTTCATTCATATCCTTTCTTGCGAACAATCTCTGCCAGCTGTCCGTTGAATCGGCAGCATTGCTACCCTCGCACCAAATACTAACTAACCGATAAATACCTCCCTGACGCCTCATTAATTACCTCTCATTGTAAAGTGAAGTTCTCTATAAGTTACGTCCACAACTTGTTTTAAATTCAGTGTGAGCGATGCTTCTTCTTGAATGATTGGCTGCGGCCCAGGCACCCAATAGCCGCTAAAATTATGAAACTTTTCTGTTACTCGTTTCAATTTAACTTCAATATGTGGACATTACGTTGTATAAAGATGTCGCATAGAATGGAATGGCAAACCGCAAAAAATAGTTTTCGTGCAAGCAGGATTCTCATCCTGCGCTATTGGTGTCTCCGGTGTAAATAAACTTTCCACGGTTTTTCTAGTATTGCGATCGATTTGGCGTACCCAGAAGCCGGAATCTGAATAAATTTCCTGTCCATTTTCACCATAAATCGTTCGCGTGGTGTGCTAAAAACGATTTTTTGTGACATTTTCCGTGCCATGGGATTAGTAAGGTTACTTACCGTTATGTAGTGTCGTTGTGGTGTTGGGTATTTGCCTGAGTCGTCGTTGTAAGGAAAACCAATGTAAGTTGTGGATAGCGAAATTCGGGCAAGGACAAACATGGCTAGCATTGAAACGAAGATCCATTTCGTTCGGTTCAATAGTCCAATTAAAGGGATCTAGTTATGTGAAAAAATAGTTCTTAGTTGATTTCGACAACTGCTCTGTACAAGGGTGAGGATGAGTGACTTCTTTATGGGTAAGAGATTCGAACCTTTTTGTTTTTCAAGAACCGAAACAGAATTTCAAGGAATCAAACTTTCACTCGCGCGGCACAACCGAACAACCGAAAAATATCAAGAAACCTTATGGAAGTTGAAAAGTTCTAGCGAAATCGACAAGATTCCCAGAAACCTAGAAAATCTCTTTGGATGACCTCACTCATGTCGAGAATAACTGAAAAATATCAAGAAACCTGATGGAAGTTCACCCATCTATGGCTTGAAAATATGCAAAAAATGCATTTATGTGGGATTTATATGAGATTCATATAGGAGCTTCGAGGAGTCCTAGCGCCCAAACGAGGCCGGTTATATCACTAAGCCGATTTTAATGAGTGAAAAGACACTTCGCCTTAGAATTTAGAATCCGGGGGAAAGTCAAAGTAATAACGAAATTGATTTTATTATCCGAATAACGTTATTCCAACGACGAAATTGATTTCGTTAAAAAAGGTTCATTCTTAACGTAGTGCTAATAACGAATATAGCGACGTTCTTAAAAACATTATTATGCCCCTGGTAAGTTCACGTGATACGTACTATGAAGCTGATTGAATAAATAGTGACGGCTGAACAAATGACTGCGACGGTTATTTCGGGATTTCTTTCGCCTCCAGATCGGCCTACCATTGGAATAAATATTTCAGTTAAGAGATGGTAGCACGTCAGAGTCCATAACAAAACGATTCCTTGGTAGAACATATGCACGTACAGCCATTTGTGTACTGAAATAAAGACGAATGATTCTTTTCAAGTTTCGTTTACTCTGAAGAAAGACTTACTTGAATTCTGAATGCCCGTGATTCTGATGGTGATATTCGAAAGCAATGTTATCGCGAGGGGTACGAAAAACATGTAAGCTGATCGAATATTGAACGCTGTCGACGCCAGTAGCAACAGGCTCCACATGATTGCAGTTCCATTGAGTCGCGATTGAACTTGTAAACTTAAACTAATTGGCAAATTGTCTGTTTTGAATACAAATCGATGAATGAAACAAAATGTGAACACCACGGGAATCACATAAAGTAATGCGGCAAACACTTTATGAGTGTACCAGGACATTGTATTTTCTGATATATCCAATTCGGTGGCAATGCCGTAACAAATTGCAACCGATAAAATCGCACTGACGATGTTGTTGAATAGACCAATAAACATTTGTTTTCGAATGTGATTGGTGTGGATCGCTGTTAGTGAAAAAAAGTTAGGAACAAAAGGTGGGGGATTTGTTTAAGAAGCAATTACCATTTGTGGTCCATTTTAAACTTAGGTACGGAAATATAACGGAGAAAAATGCCACAAAAACGTTCAAAATAATTGCAATATTTTGACTATAAGAAATAAAGGTCAGTCCAAGAAAGTCGTAGTAGATGTTTATTCCTTTAGCATAAGCCTACAAAAAGAATGAAAAATAAATGTTAAAGTATACGAAACTAGTCGTGACAACTGAGTTCTCGGATTTTTGTAAAAAAAAGTGACTTGATGTGAGTGTCGAATGTTAATCAAACTTTGAAACGAAAGTGACGTTTAGTGACGCGCACAGTCGTTTTGGCGATTGTCTATTCGCTAAACCAATATTAACGAATTCGAAACTGAGATGATCACCAGCAACACTTTAATATTTTGGCAATTTTAACGTTAATTAGCGACTAAAAGGTGGTTAGCGAGCAGAGCCGAAAAAACATATATTGGAGGAGGAAAAGTGCACCGGACGCCCACTGAAATCCTCCAACACCCTTCTCGTCCTCCTCAGCCTCTTTTTCAAATTCTACATCGATGAGGAATACAAAAAAGCATAAAAAAAACCTATGAATGTGGAGAATGAATGTCTAACATTTATTGGTGCTTCCTTAGTAGCGACACCAATAGGGTGGGTCCACTACATCGCAGAACAAGTAATCTGAAAACTATACCGCGACGATTAGTTAGTAAGTAGCGGTAGCTGCTTTCTGTTTTCACCCCTCCTGTCCGTCCGTCTGTGCACCCTTCACCGGTCAATCACCGATGATGCACCGAGAATCACCGGGGAATCGCCGATTATTCACCGTGAAATCACCGATGATTCACCGAGGAACCGATGAGTCATGGGAATCGCCGATGATTTACCGTGGAATCACCGATGATTCATATGTGATTCCGCTGTGAATCATCGCTGATTCCCAATTGTTCATCGATGATCCCACTGATCACACATTAAATTCCACGGTGAATCATCGGTGATTCTTTGGTGAATCACCTGTATTCCATCATCGAATCACCGATGATTTAGTTTCAAAATTAACTTCTTTGACTACACTCTTTCGCCACTTTCCTATACCAATAACAGTGGTCTACTAATTGTACCGAAGCATCTTCTTCCGGGTGTAGTATCTAAGATAGCGGGAAGTTTTTCGACCGAAAGATCGGATATCAGGAAATCCATTTGAAACCAGGAAAAAAATTACAATTGAGAGGAAAGAAGGACAAGACGTAGTTTTGCTTGCAAACATAAAATGGCTGAAAAACGGGAATAACTACGGAACGGGAAATTTTGGGAATTTGACTCACGGCCAGCTGTTGCTACATTTTACACAAAGAAGGAGAGGCGATACCGACCTGCTAACTTGGACTCGTTTAAAGAATTCGATTTTGTTAAAAAAATTAGAGACGGCACAAGAGTATGAAATGAAGGGAGTCAGTCTTATGTTTTAATAAATTCGCGCCTTTTGGTCTTGAAAATTGCGCCCTTTCTGTGAAAGTGGAAATTGCTTAGTTTAGGCTCTTTTAGCGAGTACAACCTTTGCAACAAAAGAATCGAAGGGAAGAGGGCTGGTTACAGTATATTTTTTGTCGTAAAAGGATTTGCAAGAATTGTCTAAGGATTTCCAAAGATTTTCTGGGATTTACAAGATTTACAAGAATTTTTAGTGAGTTTTTAACAGTTTTGTTGTTTTCGAATTGGAAGGATTTTTATGGAGAAAGTACTTTTGTGAGGGATTTTTACGAATTTAGGGATTCCATTTGGAGTGTAAGGGATTTTCTATGTTTATTCGCCACTCGATCGAAAAGTTCGTGAACACAGTCATAGCGACAACGAATTATTTCGGAACATTTGCCGCGATAGCTTTAATAACGTCAAAAATTAAGTACCTTAATGTCGCTAAGCTGTTCTGAATTTGCAATGGCTTTTACTAATCCTAAGACATTATCACCAGTTCGCTGTAAGCACGGCATTGATATGTAGTCAATATGATCGTATTTGGTGTGATATCTGTAGCCATTCATTGGATGTGCCAAATCTAAGCCTGTAACCTAAATCATTTAATAAAGTTCCAAATAACACATTATTTTGACTCAATCTGATTACCAGGAACGTTTCCGAAGTCTCTGAAAACTCGAAAGTCCTAAAAGAAATCATTTTTTTAAATTCCAATAAGTCGTGGCAGGGATTGGTAGAAACTCACCGTATCCGAGGGAATTAGGTTCGACTGGAAGATTTCTTCTCCAACAGTGTTACCGAACGGATGCGGTGCTGAATTTCTGTACATCTAGTTTAACAAATTAACATTATTTTCTTAGAAAGATATCAATAATTTTGTTATTCCTACATCTACTAGCCACGAATGGTTGGGTCCGGATTGAAAAAGAATTTCCTTGCCATTCGATCCAGCCGATTCAATGTTAATGAAAGCTTTAATTGAATATTAGCTTGGGGCAAAGTGTCATGCAGAAAGTTTATGGACACCGAAAGTGCGCCAAAAATTGGGAAGAAAAGTCACAAGAACCAAATTTAATCAGCAGCGCACTTTCACAGTGTTATTTGTTTACCTCTTACATCTGGAGCCCAAGAGTGCTGCGTGATAAACCCATGAGAAGCTTGTAGGGATGTTTCTTCCGCTCCGTTGAATAAAAATATAATGGAATGTTTCATCACTTGAGATTGCTTCGAAAGGACACGAAGTATTTCCAACATCACCACACAACTGCCTGCGTCGTCACTAGCCCCTTAACATTTAATTTTCGTTCATTCAACGAATAAGTTGTTCGTTGTAATGTTTCTTCCTTACCTGGACTTCCTGGTACAGAATCATAATGACAATTCAGCAGCAATGAATGATTTCCTTTACCCTCACTTTGACCAGCCAATTTGACAACAACGTTTTGGATGTTTCGATAGACACTTGTCATACCTTCGATAAACCTTTCCAATTCGTTTTCATTTTCATTACATTGCAACTCACCTTGCGGTTTAAAACCCAAAAAGAATCCTCCACTAGTAACCTGTACATCTGCGTAAATCTTTTGATTTCGATGAGCCTCTTGTTGGATTGTTGTGATTTCTCGCTTCAGAAAATTAACCGCCAACACTTCATTGGTGTAACTTCCGCTTACACGAGGACCCATGTCGTTGAGTTGTTTCAAGTCACTCATTGCACGTTCCGCAATGAATGCATCTGGATTGTCGTTCTAAAAAACGGCAAATTTGATAAGACTATTCGTGCTCACAGTCAGGTCTTCGTACAATGTCACTTAGTGTAAGTGCGGTGGGTAAATAGAAAAGTAGATAGTGGCTAACAAAACTAATGGCTAGTACTAGGCCTACAGTTACGAACGCATACCATTGGGGAAGACTATGTACATTTTTCTTATTATAACCTGGTGGGAAAAGTCGAAAAAAGAGTTTTAATTTTTTCAAGGACAACCAACATTTTTTCTTTAAAATACTCACCGAAATCGAAGACGTTCCGCTCGTTCCGTGGGATTGCTTTCACCTCCTAAAACAAAAAAAAATCTATATTACACCGTGCATGGAAATAATGCGCGAACCTCGTTGCTGGGAAATTATTGGTGAAAAATTTTAGTTCGCAGCGAAAAGTCATCAGAAATTTTAGGAAAGCCCTGAGGAATTAGAAAGTCTCACGCTGAACTTAAGAAATCTTGCTGATGCTAAAAAACTCAGAAAAAGTGTAATTTAGCAAGATTGTTGGGGAGTGTGTTGGGAAATATGTATTGGGAATTGGGAAGTGAGCACAACTAAGCTTTAGGGAAATCGCAAACTGGTTCCTGGGGAATTTTGACTCGGTTACCGCGAAAGAAACATTATTTTCAGGCACGTGTAATACTGAGAATGACATATCTGCCTCGGCTGTTGCAAAAATATGTTGAGATTAATTTCTGTGTGTCAATTGTAGTGAAAGAAACATAAAATTGTCTTTCGCTGTATTTCCTTCTAACTTTTATTGAATTGAGATTCGGTGGGTGGAGCACTCAAAGTCTCTTGCACTTAGGCCGCCAGTGCTTATTTCAAGATATTTTACATTCGGTAATAGCCTCTTAGTAGTGTACAGCTATTCCAGAACTAGTTTTGGAGATATTAGCTTAATGTACTCATACTTGACAGTATATGAGCCAAAATATTTGGCTCTCTTCATAATGTACGCCAGACATTTACAAAGAAAATGCTCAGCAGTTTCAGAATCGCCACAGTGGTCGCAATTTGGGTTATCAGAGTACCCCAGAACGTGGAGATGAGCCTTAAGTTGACAGTGTCCTGTAAGAGCCCCTACGATTCGCCTTACCTCTTACCGCAATTACTATCTTTTGTTCCTATTGTTAATTGTCGGATTTGATCCGACTAAATAGCGATATGCCTTAAGTCTCGCTTATTTAGATATAGAGCTTCTTGTGCTTAATAAGTTGCACGCCTTGGCCTGCCTCGCGTAGCCTATCGATTTCCAGTAGTTCAAGAAGGAAGTATCCATCCATTCGTTTGAAACGTTGCAGTTGAGACCCTAAGGCTTGGTTCCGCTCCCACGCGACAAATAGCTGACGCCCCATTGGCGAGGCTATCTGCTATCCCGTCATGCTTGGAAAATGATGCCTTTTATCTTTCCCGCCCGTATCGACTCTTAAAAAAGTTTTCAATGAATTTTTCAGATTTGTTCAAAAGCATTTCTCACTAGATCGTTTCCAAACGGGCGTTTTCTACTTCGCCAGCCGCTCATTTCATCGCAAAAGTACATTATGAGTAGCAGGCGAAGTAGTAACCGCTAACAATGGACGGTCACTTTAAATTATAAAGCAAGAAAAGCGGGTAAGATTTTTCAAAACGCAGACCTCTGCTTTCCGTACAAATTTTGTATACGTCCATTGATTATTGGCAAGATCAAAGATGCAATGTGTATGTTTAGAAAAGTTCCTGAACTCATTCTTTGCATCATGAGTACGACAGTAAAAATTATTAACAAACGAAGTCATTTTTGCGAAGCCTAACCTAGAAGTGAGCGAGCGGCCCGACAATTCGGGCAGCCCGAGCCCGCGGGCGCGAGCACGGGCGGACTAAGATTTTTCGGGCATCTCACCGGGCGGACATCGAGCCTAAAAAACGCCGGGCGGGCATCGGGCGGTCAACACTTTCTACTCAAATCAAATAACCAACAAATTCCTATTTTAGTTCTGAACAAAATTTCGCAAAAATGGGCTACGAGTTAAACTATTAAAAGGTCCGTCATCACGATAACTGGAGTAAAACTCAACCGTTTTTGAAAAATTCCCTGAAAGGTAATTCAAAAATCTTTTAGGGGATTGAATCTGGGCATTGTCGGCCCAAGGGCCGTTTAAGTGGTTTTTGGTCTTTTGTACATAACTCGGGTAAATCTTTTCCGATTTTCATAAATTGCTTTTTGTTTGAAAGATCTGGACATGGCCGACAATTTATAGAAGACATTTTTTTGATTTTGATCCCTTGGACTTAGCTAGGGCACCAAAAACGAGTCTCTGCTAGGGCCCGAAGTGTTTTTTGTACTTGACTCGAGTAAATCTTTTCCGATTTTCATAATTGTTTTTTTTTAAGCGTTAGATCTATGAAAGAAGAAACTTTTTTGAGATTGTGCTCTTGGAATTAGCTAGGGCACTAAAAATGAGTCTCTGCTAGGGGCCAACGTGTTTGTTTACATAAATCGGGTAGATCCTAACCGAATTTTTTGTTTGTTTTTCTATTTGAGAGGTATCCCAGTAACGAATTATACTCAAAAAAAATTTGTACCCGGTGCCTGTGCTTAGGGCTCAAGTGGGGCTTAGGTCGGTCGGTCCTAACCACAGAAAATTATTTTTCATGTTGCAGAGCAAATTGAGGGAAACATTATTATCTACGGAATTATGTGTCCGAGGGCTCTACTTAGAGCCCTGATCGGTACTAGCCCTAGCCCAAAAAATGGTTTTTTCCTATGTTGTAGAAAAAATTGAGGTGAACATTTTCGTCTATTTGGGGATGAATTTTGTGCTTTCAGAAGGGGTTTTTACACCGTTGCTTGGGACGAGTCTTTCAATATTGCCCTATCGGCAATTTCCAATACAATTCAATGTGGACGTAAGGCAATATTTACTTAAATATGTGCGTGTCTTTTTGTAACATCAACTCTGTTTGCCGCGTCTATTCTGATACGTACGGGTGAACATTCAATTTTAATAAATTAATTTTCCATTTAAAATGAATTGGATTCAATAAATCAATCGAATGAAATAAAATTAAATGAATTCAACAAACGAGACTCAAATGAAATATGTAATCTTTTGACTTTCGCATATACATAGGCACTACTATCAAGATTTAAAGAAGTTCTTGTGGAAACGTCGGGTGTGCACAAAGTCCTATAAGAAAATTCAGGTAGGCATCGGGCGAGCGTAAGAAAACTCATGTGGGCATAGGGCGGGCATAAAAAAATTTCGGGCCTCGGGCGGGCGGGCACGAAAATTAGGTGCGTCCTCTCACCTCTAAGCCTAACTGTAGAGAGAGTAGAAAAGCGTCTGGTAATTAGTTATCAATAAAAAATGTAGCATGCGCCTCGTGTGTCTAAACACTTGTTCAAATTGACAGAACCGAGTCAATAGAGCTGAAACTCTCCGTGTTGTTTTTTCACCTGCAGCACAGAAGGCATGACAACGAGAAGCATCAACATCTCCTAGCGACAATCAGTGTTTGATGATTTCTAATCAAATGTTGAGCGATGAAAGAAAATCAAGGGAAACTAAACAATTTGCAGTTTTTTTTTTTTTTTGTTATTTCAATCTTTTTTATTTGAAATCATTTGTTTCAATGAAAAATCGAATCCTAGGCCTAGTCAGGAAACTACTCTCAGAAAATAAAACCTACACAGTCAATGTGCAGTAGTAATAAAAATTGCTTTTCATAAGCTGTAGTACATTTCTTTTATTAGACGGTACCAATAGGACTCGTACCTACCATGTCACTATCTGCATTACACTTCCTGTTGATTTTTTTTTCATGAACATCATTTTTGATGTCACATTTTGGAACAAATAATCTTCAAAATGTACCCCTCACCTCCTGATATTATCCTCGATTAATAGTTACGTGTTTGAAGACATGCGGGCGGATATAAGTTCTCAATAACATGGAAAATCTAAACCACCGATCTGAATTACACTTTGGAGCAAACATTAATTGACTCGTCTAATCTATTTGGTGAATAAAAGTTAAATTTATATTCACCAAAAGCTTTGCCTCTTTGCATAATCTGTTCGATCGAACGATGAGTTAGCAATGTATATTCGTTTCGCTTGTGTTTGTTATTGGCAGCTGTTTTACTAACTCTTTACAATATTAATAGCTCAACTTGTTTTCTATTCGGCACCTTAGAAACAAAGGAATGATAGTGAATAAAGAAACTTATAAACTATTAACTTTAATATCTACTACGAATTAACTTTCTTTTGTTAACAATTTTTCGAATAAATAATTTGGAAGGGCAAAAAAAAGAGCCGTTCATTGTGTTCGTAAGTGCAATGGCACCAATGGCAGGATACAATTTAGTGACGACGAGAGTGAATTTTTAGGTTTTTAACACGTTGATTAATTGTACATTGAACCTTTAACAATGGATTAATGGCTTTCTATAATGAGCGATACTTCGATGAACTTATCTAATCAAATTTTTAGATAAACGTGACGGACATCACAATTCGTTCGAAACAACTATCCGCTACGAAAAAAAATTGCAATGTTTTGCAGCAGATGTTTTTTGTTTGATTTGTTTTTTTTTCTATTTTTTTTTTTTTAATTTGAAATTAGAATGGAAATAAAAGGAAAATACGTAACGTCTTATGAAAAGTAAACAAACAAGTCATGACAATTTAAAGATGCTAACATTAATATATGAAATAAATATGAAAAAGAGACATTCAAAAAGCATAGAAAAATATTAAGCCTCAAAACATGTTGTACTTTTAAATAGAAACCTGACAAAAGATCTTGTTTATGTTTCAATAAAAGTATAATATTCATGTTTTAGTTATTCTCTATGTCAACCTTCAATCTCTAAACGAATTGATTGATAGCATTGATTTCATCTAATGAATGCAAATCAAGAGGATTGTAGCAATTACGTCGATAAACTTACACTTCTATTCAATATTCGTTTCATGTTTCCAACAATTCAGCAGGATTTTGAAAAGAACAGTCTAACTACCCGTTTTGCATTCGTTAACTAATTCAGACGACAAATTGATCTATCACCTGTATTACTCTGCAGTTCTCTTACTACTGAAAAAAACATATGTGTTATGAAAGGCGAAAAACCATATTCGCCACCCTTATGTCACTTTTTATCAATTTATTTTTGCACTAAAATGTGAAGTGTCAAAAAACGGTAAAACTACAAGCGCGAAAAATTTAAAAACTTTTGTATCAGGTAAGTTAATGTCCCTTGTTTTTTCATCTTCGACTTTCGAATGCATTTAAAAGTCACTTACTTAGAGGCTTCCATTATTAATTAGTAATTGGATGCGTTTACCACGACTTTGTAACCAGACGAATTTCGACCCGGGAGTAGGGGGGGAGCATCGATCAGCAACACGATAACCGATTTTCAAAAACTTCTTTTTCCCTGAAATGTAATCAAAAAATCTTTTTTGCGATTGAATCTGCGCACTGTCGGCCCAAAGGTCTGGGCATGCCTCACAACTTATGGAAGAAACTTTTTTGATTTTGAGTTTTGGACCAAGCCAGGGCCCTAAAACTGAGTCCCTACTAGGGCCCAACGTGTTTTTTCAAAATCTTTTTTTTCCTGAAAGATAATCAGAAAATTGATTACGAGAATGAATTTGGGCAAAATCGGTTGAAAACTTTCGAAGTTACGGTTGAAAAAGTGGTGAAAAACGTGGTTTTTTGAAGGTTAGTGGAACTTTTTCCCTTATATCATTGCGAAATCAGAAATCGCTCTTCAAGGTTTTCAATGAAAGATAGGAACATCAGACAAATAACTTAGTGAGTTTGAGTGGTAGCGAGTAGTTCGGGCTACGGAGTCCTTAGTGTGGGTCCAACTCACGCTGCGCGACTAATCATATTGCAGTTTGTTTTGCTATTCTTCCTTTTCTCATCACATGACATGCCCTGCCCAGGGTAAATTTCTAA
The DNA here is from genome assembly GCA_029228625.1 of Pseudolycoriella hygida. Classification (NCBI taxonomy): domain Eukaryota; kingdom Metazoa; phylum Arthropoda; class Insecta; order Diptera; family Sciaridae; genus Pseudolycoriella; species Pseudolycoriella hygida. The sequence continues at coordinate 35,701,195 of CM055406.1, read as the reverse complement.
ATTATATTCGACAAAATTACATTTTTGATGTAAAAATAATGTAAATTTTATGTATGTTTCAAGGAAAAATGATGGAAAATTCATGCATGATAAATTATATAAAATTTATGTAGATCATGCAGATCATGTAAAAAAGATGTACAAATAATGGATAAATAATGTGTCAAAGTTAGATTTTATTATGTTATTTTTCCATCATTTTCACATTCCAAATTAGAATAGTATTTGCATTACTTCAACATGATTTACATCATTTTTCATTATTTACATAAATTTTACATCAATGAAAAATTTATCGACAAACAAAGTAAAATTTATGTAAATCTTGTTGAAAGGATGTATAAATGATGCAAAATTATAAATCATGCTACGATGATGTAAATGTTCTCTAATTCTAATTGAAGAATACATAATTTATCCATCTGTTGATACATGGTTACATGATTTACAAAAATTTTACATTATTTTTATCCATAAATTTTCCATTAATGTAAAAATAATGTAAAATTTATGTAAATCATGTTAAAATGATGTAAATGCTTTTCTTATTTGGAATGTAAAAATAACGGATAAATTATGCAACAAAATCCATCGCTGTTACATTAATTATCCATTTTTTTTACATGATCTACATAAATTTTCCATGAAACTTGCACAAAATTTACATTATTTTTACATTAAAAATAACATTTTGTGGAATATAATTCAGAAATTTACCTCCTGCCCATCTGAAATTGGATAATTGTGTTGCACCTACAATGTACCCTTTGCTAAATAGCTCCCTCAATTCCCTTTCATTCATTTGCTTCCAAACACATCTTTTTGTATCGGTCTACAGATCCTTCGCTGTGTTTTTCTTTCAAACGGGTATGGAGTGAACGAAATAACAAATGCAGCTATATTTGATGGCAGCTTTTAATTTTGTGAAAAGCTCGTATCGTGACAACCCGATTCATATAATAGATGTCTATAATTTTGTATCTAGAACATTGCGAAGACGTAAGCTCTTGTCTAGAGACGGGCCTAGCTGACTCTCGAAAAAATACTCGACGTACTGTCTGCAAAGGAGACGCTTCGGACCCATACTTCCTTTTACTAAAATGATAGGTCCATTTTTCCATACACCAGCACCTCATCATTCAAAAAATATTTATGAAAAATCACCAATAATCTTGTGAAGTCGAGTAGAGTGAGTCATGCTCACTATAATGTATCTGACAGCCCGACAACAAAAACCACGTTTTCGACCACTTTTTCGGCCGTAACTTCGTAAGTAAGACCGAATTCGCACTTCTTCGATTACCTTTCAGAAAAAGACTTCGAAAATCGGTCAAACTTTGCTCGAGTTATCATGTAGATAGACGGACAGGGGGATAGGCAAGTTTTTCAGATTCGACCTATTTAGATCCCAAAACGAAAACCTCACCCACCTCGAAGGTAAACACATAAGCTCCGCACAGGTCGCAAAAAAATGGAAGTCTGCGGTAATACGCGAAACAATTCACACTCTGAATATTTTTAGGCATCGTCGACGCACTAAAGAAAATGTTCTATATTGAGTTACAAATATACCTATAAGCAAAGCATTATATGTACCAGTAGCACCCCAGGGCTTACACCGCGATCATAGCGTTACACGGTGGGACAGAATCCCGAAAGTTCTGCCAAAACTCTTTTCCGGGAGAGTTGTATAACAGATCTTAGTGATAAATGTGAACACTTCAAAAATCCAAAATGGCTGCCGTTTGAATCGGATGTGGAACGTATCTTTTGATAGGAGCGACATGTAAATATGGTTCTACCGCAGAATTACTTAGAGTTTCAAGGAGAAAAAGATTTTTGGCACAACTTTCGACTTTCGGTCCCACCGTGCGTTGGTAGATTTCACGGATACTTACCTCAGAAAATAAGGATGTTTCAACACAAACGTAAGCTCTTCCGAAGAAACTTTTAACATTTACCTCAAAACACGACGCGTCGCGACAAGTGTCGTTTGTTTATAACATTATTTATAACATATGAAAAGATTTTTTCGAACTTAGTTCTGACTTCAGTACCTCAGAGTGCTCTTTCTCTAGGATAAGTAAATGGATCCATTCTATGTCCGTCCCTACTCTCTTTACAGCAGACACAAAACAAACTTCGCGATAGAAATGGAGTGCCTTAGATCATCGGATTTTGTGCCGCAAAAAGGTGATATAAGTGCTACCGGAAATCACACAAGACGCTTGGTCAGTCACAGGCGGAGAGAAGCCAAGGTTGTCTTTAAAAAGCAATTAAAAATCCCCTCGAATGCACACACTTGTCTATCACTTGTCTGTATCTAATACATAAACTAAAAAAACTACAAAGAACCCACAAATTAATGACCCAAAACTATCATGTTTAATATTTTTTTAATTAATTAATTTTCTTTTTTCTGTAGTAGTTCCAATTGAATGCAAAAAAATTTTAACTGATGTAAAAAACACACGAGAGCTCGAGTTGAACGTCTCAATCCAACAGTGATAGCGAGAAAGACTTTAAGACCAATGAATATGCATGAAAAGCAACGTATTTTCATGCAGTATAGACTTAACAAATAATGTAAAGCACTGGAAGTAAGAGATGAACGCAGAAACTAAGAAATGATTTTTCTTGTGGGTTTCCAAATTATTTCCAGACACGTTTACAAAGTATCCGTAGATGTTTGAATCACACAAATTCTCCCACATATCCCATAAAACTAAACGCAATATATATGTCTTCATGACGAAAGTGTTGCTGATTTAGCTTTTTTTTTACAAATTGTTTGTTTTTCTTTTTTGTGTCACGTTTATTCATAGTTAGAGACGATATGATGAGATAGAAAAATAAGGATTCCAAAAATAAAAACAAATTTTTGAAGTGATTCAATCGAATGGCTCATCGCCGAAAGGTGTGCATAAAAATTGTACTATAAGTATTTTTAACTGAAAATCATATTCATACAAACAGAAATAGCATTTTGATTTATAATATCGACTTTTACATTTTATTATATGAATAATAAAGTGCTGAAAATTAAAATAACATAAACGGCTGGCAGCGCTCATGGAATATTTGAGCACCACTCTCACTCGCATCAATGCAAAACATGAAACGATAGTAAAGGCACCCACACATCACCAGCCCTTTGAACAATCGAGTGGGAGAACTTTCAAAAAATAGATTCATTTGTTCATAGGAACCATTTGATAAATTTTGGCTCATTTTAGTGGTTCTCGGTTCTAAATTTCGAAAAACTAAATAGAGCCAGAAGGCTATAAGGCATAGGGGCCATCCATAAATGACGTCCAGTTTTTTCAGTGCTGCCAGCACATTTAAATTGTTAATAACTCGATAAAGATGCATTCTGGCGAGTCAAACGTGTGTCCTACCCCCCTAATTAGAGGGGGTATTTAGGGGGGTAGAACACACATTTGACTCGCCAGAATGGATATTTATCGTGTTATTAACGATTTAAATGTGCTGGCAGCACTGAAAAAACTGGACGTCATTTATGGATGGCCCCATAGGGAAAGGCGGTAAATATATTTGAATACATCAAGTCGCAAAAATCTGAGCTAAATTAATAAATTACTTCAATTTATGGATCATCTAATGAGCAGGCAAACAATAGATCATTCAGAATCGAAAATGATTGAGCTAGGAGGTCTAAATTGGTGCCCTCAAAAAACATCGCATTCCAGATTGCTATGAGTCCATCTTTCAGAGAGCAACTTTTTATGTGCTTAACCGTTCTGAATTCTGAGTCATCTATTATTTAATTAAATTTTCCTTCGTATGCCCGACAGTTAAAAAAAACGTAATGAAATCTTACAACTGAAAAATGGAATAAAATATATGAATTTCGGTACTAAATCTTTTGATGAAAAAATAGAAACAAAATTTAAGGAAAGATTCAATGGACAAATCGATCTGCAACGACTCAAAGAAAGAACCAAAAAAGGATCGTTCTGATATTCAACATTTCAAGACATTTCGGCTACTCAGATGCAGGATTCTCGGGTCGGTTTATCTAGTCCATCGCTTTGTAAAGCGGAAGTGCTTCTGAACAATTATATGTCTGTCGACAATACCAAAATGAGTTCTTTCAAGGACAATCCTCAAATCGGACGTTTATTTATGAAGTACAACACCACAAATAACGGTAGTGCCTCGTGTGAAAGACTTTAGCTTAGTAAAATACGCTTTGCGAGCTGATCGTTGCCAAATTAGCAACGAAAACTTCGAGGCTCAACTCATTTTGAAATCGAATCTATTCTCATCGACAATGAGAGCAAAATAAATTCATTTTATATTTACTACAAGAAAAATAAATCAAGATTTAGATCGGATAATCCTCTCGCATTTTTTAGTGAGCAGAAAATCTATATTTTTTTTCTTTAAAGTCACAATTTAATTTAGCGAAAAATTAGCGACCGCTAGTAGCGGCCGCTACTAGCGCGCTAGTTTTCCTTTAGACTAGCGAATCAGTTAGCGACGCTAGTATTTTTTGAAACTAGCGTTAGCGTTAGCGTCGCTAAAAAAATGACTAGCGAGCACAACCTTGCTATTTAGATACCTTATGAAAATTAAACGAGACTTCCGAAAGAATGTTTTTTAAAAATACGTCATTTCAAGGTCACGCAAAGGTCATTCACATTCGGTCAGCTAGTAATAAACTGTTGGAAGATACAGCATTTTGATGTTCTGCAATATTACTAGTCAAAGATTGGTCTTTCAATTTGCCTTGGGACTAAATTATGTATCTCCAACAGATTTTCAGATTTTGGAGATTATTTCTAATTTTTTAGAAAAACCCAGCTACAGCGCCGAAGCTGTAAGAAATTCAAATGTAGTGTGTTCTAAAAAAGTATTCAGAATCGAATTCTGTATCACTATCTCTGGCATGTTTCGAGATATTTGTAGTCGGGTTTTTGGAATTCCAACTCGAGCGAAATACAGCCCTCGCTCCGCTCTGGCCGCAAACTTTCGCTCTTGTTGGAATTCACTATTTTCTCCCCACGTATAACAAAATTAGCCGAAATTATTCCACAAAGACCATTCACGAAGCCCACTTATTGCCCCTACTTCTCGGCCAATAATTTCAAAAATCGTAAATTATTTACTCAACGATTGCGGGGCAAACAATTGTAAATAAAAATGTCCGGTAAATTTTAATTGAATTTCTTTTTCATTTGTGATGAAAATTCAATTACAAAGTAAAAGTAAACACTACCTACCCAGCAACGCAAAATACGATTTTCTTATTAGTGATGAAAAGCATATGGTTCAGCTTATTATCTCTATAGTAGTATTAGTTCAAGTGTTCACTTTTCCTTTCTTTTTGCAGAACAAAACGAATGAAATAGTCCACCACTCGCCTATATATATTTTCACGATTGACCCAAAAACAGGTAAACATTTTCATCATTTTAGCATTGGACTTGGAAAACGCTACGCCTAATTCAAAAAAAAACATTTTTTTACGTGTGATTTCTCTTGTGTATTAACTGAACTGTATACTTGACTGATTTTTGTGTAACGCGAACGGTTAATTGAAGTGGCGTTTTAGTATACTCCGAACAGTCGACTCAATTGAAATCTTTTGATTTTCATTTATTTTCTTCGAATTTTTACCAAGTTTTCCAATCACATCATGCCAGGACGTCCATTGTGGCAAGTAAGTTGAAAAGATACATTTTGTTTATGTTCAAACATTTAAATGATTTATTAAAGACGAATGAATTGGATGTGAATTTTGAATTTTAATTTTTTTAACGTCTTTTTGTTGCAACCGACCATTCAAATCAAGAAAGTAACTAACAATGTTTTTTGAGACTAGTGGTTCATATGAAGTTAACGGTGTTTCTGAAAGAAAAATAGAATTTTGTTCGTTCTGAAATTGTCTAAAGATCGTCTCACAAAAAAAAATACGTCGTCTAAACGAAATGTACAAACTATTCCTTGACACAATTTTCCATCAATTATCATAACTTATATAGAAATGTTTTGCGAAAAGCGCACAGCCAATTACACGTTGTATGCACTCAAGCACAGCACAATGATCAATATTCTATAAATAATTTGAACATTTTTGAATGGTTTAATTAGAAAAAATTGCCAGCAAAATAAATAACTGAAAAAACTATTTCTGGAATGGATTATAATTTCAAATTTTCATGTTTCATCGTTTTTCTGTAAACAGTTGTCCAAATGTTCTTCTTGATCTCGTTTTCTGGCGTGGGATGTGTGGCATTGATTTTTTTGATGATCGATGTGTTCAAGGTAATGAATTTATTATTTCGTCTTGTTTAGAGAAAGTGCGGAAAAGTAATAAATGTCGATGGAGTAGCAGATTGTAATTTTTCTCGAACATCAAACATTTGGGGAAATAAAAAAAAATCCATAAAACATATTTTTATAGGAAAAAAGAAATATTTTTATGTTGTTCCGTGATTACAAGTTATTTTATAGAGTTGAAAAGTGAATTTAACTTGCAGTTTTTTCATTATTTATCTTTGCAATAATCGGGAATTGAGCCAATTTACCTGTAGAGATCGCAAAAAGAAGAGGAATTTTCTTGTTTATAAAAGTGAGGAAAGTATGAAAGTGATAACATTTGTGGTTATTTTGAATAAATTCTGGAGAAAATTTGCTTTTCAACGAAGTGTGTCGAGGTGGCAGTTAAAACCGGTTAAAGGAATGGGTGGCATTTTTCCAGGTTTATGTTTTCGTAAGTCAGAAGTTTTTAGGTTTCAGGTCAGCAAACTGAAAAAATTCGAAAAGATAAAATCATGTTGAAAAATCCGGGCGACCACGAACGAAATAACCTCCACATTAAAAAACGATTGCTGAGAAATACATTGGACCCTGCGAAAGTAATTCATTACATGAGGACACCATTTTGTCATAAGATCCAAACTTGCGAGTGTTTTTTGAGCAACAAGCTTTGGGAACTGTGGTTTGTAGAGTGTAGAATTTGTAGAGTGTAGAGCTTGTAGAGTGTAGAGGGTCAAGTTTGTATATCCGAGCCGAAACCGAGTGAGTTTGCGAGTTCAAAGAGTTTTTTCCGAAGTAATGAATTATGTAGCAGGGTCCAATGTCTAATGTTTTATTGCTTATCCATGCGATAGTTGAATTGTACATAAAAATTTACGAAAAATATACCGAAAATGTGCCATCATGTAAAGGGGAATATTGACATTTGTAATGATCAACTTGCGATATTCAACGTTGGCGAGCGGCGAGCTTCAATATGCGTGCTGTCAACGATGCCTCCTGCAGGATGCCTTAAGTGCCGCGCTGGTCTTCCATTCTACATCCCGCCTTTTTGCACTTAAAAACTCACTATAGGCAACCTTTTACAGTCGACCGGATATTACAGGGTCATGAGCTTCAATTTATTATTTCAGTTGTACATGAAATGTCAGGATTTACACTTTTCATAAGAATGTATAAAATTTGTGTATACGAATATTATTATCTTCGTATGTGTTTCTTGCACATTTTTTCCTGTGTACGAGGAGACACTAAAGATTCTTTGTCTCTCTTGAGTCATAGTATATCACAGTGGACCCTGCGAAAGTAATTCATTACGAGGACACAATTTTGTGATGAGAGCCAAACTCACGAGTGTTTTTTTGAGCAACAAGCTTTGAAAACGGGTGTAGATCTTGCATATCCGAGCCAAAACTCACGAGTGCTTTGCCAATTCCTTACTCCGAGCGTCCGAAGATCTTGTTCAACACCATCGATCCATCTACCTTTGGACTTTCATTACCGCCACTTTATCCGACTCGCCAAAATCACGTTCCAATTCAAAATTATATCGCTGTCACCACCTGTCACCCTCGCACATCGCTCCAAATATGGTGCGAAGTACGTTGCGCTCTCAATACTAGACGAATAAGCGTTTTGCAAATATGGCACTTACATGTAAGTTTCCCCCTCCGAAAACGATGCATTACGCATAGGGTCTTTTTTACCTCAATAGTGAAAACAAAAGTTTTATTTCATCAGTGACAACAAAAGTTTCACCTCACTAGTGAGGGGAAAGTAGTGAACTCCAACTCGAGCGAATTAGAACGCTGGCTCTGCTCCTGTCGAAAGATTTCGCTCTTATTGAAATTCACTATTTTCCCCCTCGGATAAAAAGCCTGATGTACCTTTAGTGGTACCACTAAACTATATAATTTCATAATCGCACACTCAGAGAAAAGAGTAATTGACGTCATTCATCATTAGTACTGTTCAATAAAAATTGACGCTGTAGTTATAAAAAATAAAAAATAATTTTCATTTTCCGAAGTGGATTCAACAGAAGTGATTATTATAAGCGCTAATTGACCACATTGTGTGTTGATGTGGTGTATAAGTCACCTAGAGCGTTGAAATGATGAACATAGCGATATCTGTTTTCGACACAATAAAAAGAGAGTGTGTAATTTTTATGATGAATTTATTTGAATGTTGAAAGTACATTAATTCCGTACAACGCATAAAAAACTTAGCTGCGAGTTTTTGTGAGAGAAAATATATGAAAATCTCCCATCTGATGACGTCGCTAGGTTTTTATGCATTGTAGGGCAAATTAGTGCCGATAAGGCAAGTTCATAGAGCCATTGCATTTGTACTTCTTTTGTTACAGCTGTAAGGTAAACAAACTTATGTGCAAATACCACAACATTCAAGTGACTTTATACTATCAATATACGAATGTTGCGCCTTTTTTGATAAGGGTGAGGAAATCTTCATAGATATCCGGTCCGCCTTGCAGGAGAGAACACAACGGCTCTCTGCACATGCCTATTGTCATTAAATTAAATCTATCTCTAAGAAAATGTAGGCAAAGGCAAAGTGTAATTTAACTCGCCGCAGATCAACTATTTAACGAATTGCACAAACGTCCACAACGATACAAAAAGATAGCAAAGGAACATGAAAATTATGTTTTAAAAGATTTGTAGTAAAGTGAAGAGAAATTTGAGAGCTTTACGTGTTTTACATACATATACATCGATCCTGTCTGTAAATTGTGTTCTTATTGCATTTTGTCACACTCTGGTATATTGTAAATGTAGTACCGCAAATTTATCAGTTAACCTTTGTCCATCCCGGACGAATGATTGCAAATTCTGCGCGACTGTAAATAAATTGTAATGTAATTGGTGTAAATCAGTTTGGTTGTTTGGAGTATGATGTCCCGAGTGTATTTCGGTGAAGTCTGTATGTGTGTACGAAACGTTTTTTCTCACGCATAAAATAACATTCTATACCATGGCAGGTGTTACCGAGCCATCGCTCAAAACCTTCTCCAGCTTCTTGTTTAACTTGATAATCAAATCTTTGTCTCAGGATCATTTATTTCTGAAAATTGAAGAAATATTCGCTCTACATACCTTTCTGTCACTAAGTTAGGTCTCGATTCGGTTCACCAATGTTGCACATGACACAGTTTGTACTGATAACAGATAGTCATTACCATAAACCAAACATTTCTTTAGGGGATTCCCATTCACGTAACGTGCAAATATTTTTACGGTTAATTTAATCCGTAAATAAATATTATGTCAAATTCACCTCCCACGGTGATGTCAGCGATTTACAATTCATTACAGTCTTTGCTTTTATTTTAAAAATTTAATTTATTTTTAATACATTTACATCAATCTTAATTTATAGAAACTAAAAGTCATTATCGCCTTCACTGAGATCTTAATATTACTTTCACTCTACGGCGTTCCATACAATTCCGACGGATGTGCGATATCTATTTAATATATATTGTCAATGCCACCGAATGGATTTTAAATCAAATCGAATGACCTACCTGATACGAGGTATTCAGCTGGCATGAAATGAAAAATTTTGTTCAATATTCCGAGAAGAATGTCTTCAATTGTTTTTGCAATTATTGGCTTTAATGCTTCGGACACCGGTCTCCAATTTTCGTTCAAATACTGATTTGTACTTTCCTCTAAAAGTGTATAGAACGAGATAAGTATATTCTCTATTGGAAAATTTTCTTGTCAAATTTAGATTTGACGAAATGTTTACCCAGAACTTTAACGCCATCGAAAAGATTATCTAAGCGCAATTTCAATCCAGTTATGTTGAAGTCGACTTTTGTTTCGGTTACATTATAAAATATGTGACCGAATTTTTCGTACAAATGTGTTTTCGTATAAAGTATGATGTCCATTCCATCTGAAAAAGTAATAAGTGAAAGCTTGGAAAAAAAGAGACTAAAAGCACTTCGATTTTCAGTCAGACAGTTGCTTTAAAGCTCTACAAGCAAATGTTGAGGAAATCGAACTACTTTATCCTTATAGCAGCTTTCATTGGACACCACCAACAAAGCTGAAAGCGTGTACATAGTTTTCTTTGTATGAATATAAAAAGCCGAATTCAAAGAAATCAGCAAAGTTTTGTAAAGTTGTAAAGTCGACTGGTGAAGGGAGTTTTCCCCCAGTTAATTGTCCCCCAGAACGAAAAATAGGAATTATCTCCCAGGGAACTATCGCCCATGAATTATCACCAGGGATGGCATTTTCCTCAAACAAAATTTCACTTTCTTTATACAAAAAAGCATTTTCCTCAAACATCCCCATTTACAGTCCATCCAAGTGGCATTTTCCTTGTACAAATTTACCGCTTTAAACTTGCTGGGTGGTAGTTCCCCGGATGATAATTCTCATTTGTCTGGGTTATAACCCCTGAGTGATAATTCCCTTTTTTCAGTCTGGGGGATAATTCCCTCCCTGTCGCCAATGCTTGTAGAAATAGTTGCCTTTATGTGAATAATAAAAAACCGAATTCAAAGAAACCAGCAACCTTTTTTTTTGAAATAGTGATGTCTACTTAACATTTGACAGTTTCTTGAAAAGAGGTGTGTTTCTCTACTAGGAAAAACACAAAAGCGCTTTCGCGCGACGTCAACACTATACGAATATAGTTAGAAATTTTGATAAATTCAATCGAGAAATTTCAGTAAAAAACGAAAGTCACTAATTTTTCGCGTCTCAAATTGATGACTGTTTATAACATGACATAATTGAACATAGAATTAAAATTGATGTCACTTCGAGATTTATTCGCATTGTAATTACCAGGTATAAGGAAACTAAAAAACTTTTCTATTGTTTAATAATTAATTTTAGAGATATTCGTGTTTGCTTGCTTTTTAAGAGTATGGTTAACATAAATAGATAGTTTGATGTGTTCGTTATTTTTTTTAACTTACGTGGCTCAAACAAGCATTTTCCATGACCGTTCAACGGAATCACTAAAATTCTGCCTTGCATATGATAGTTGCCTTCGATTCGCATTTTCGGCAGATAAATTTTTGTAATCCAACTGTAGTCCACAGGGCTAACACTGCAAATAAAATGAGAAATTGTATTTCGTAGCAAACAGAGATGGAAAACAAAGTTAATTGTATCCTGCTCGGTGTCTGTGCTTTTCACTAAATCTAGTGGAATCCTTGACACTTACTCGCTTTCAACAACGACGGTGTTTGCAAATCCAGTGACTACCGCTTTTGCCAGTGAGGAATTGATACTGACAGGTCCATCGCCAGCGAAGATTTTGATTTTATTTAGTTTCATTGGATCGATTTGTAGTCCTTCGAGTCCCTCAATTCCTAATGCATTTTTCTTCTGTTATAATAAGAATTTCATTTCGATTTCCAATCGTATTTACCTGTTGCAAGTTTTTTGAAAAGAATCTGAATACTTTCTGTGGAACATGGTACGAATTTTGGATCTTTTATTAAGCACGTTTTGATATAATCCGCTGAAAAAATTCATAAAGTTGTTTTTGTAAAACATTTCGAAAACATCAACTAATTAACAGGCTCGGGTCTCATTCTTGAGATTTCAGAGAATTTTTCACGTTCATCAACCTCTCGTCTAAGAATGATCCGTCCAAATTTAACATACAAAACTTTTTGAATTCAGGTTGCATACAACATTCGTTTTAATGTTTGTTTTTGTAACCAATTAAAGTCCGTGACCTTGCTTGATCATTGCGACGGCCATTGACATAGAAGTAGAACTTTCATAACAAGGACCATTCAAATAGTGCGCACGCTTTTTCGGGGGGATGAGGGGCTTGAGAATAGCGTGCGCTCTAGACATGAATGGGCCTACCAAATTTTTGTGCCCACATGCCAACTACGCCCACCGTTTGAGAAAAGAAGCCCAATGCCCGCAAGTAAAATGCCCATGGGCACTGGCCCAGCCCACAAACTATGTGTACAAAAGTCGCCGAATTGTAAATTTTTAAACGTTTAATTTCATTTCATTTTTTCACCGTAAGAATTCATTAGAAAGGTAAGTCTACACTTGTGTGTATGTAGAAAAGGTATCCTAGAGATAACACTGGCAATTGCTTCCATTTTGGACTTCGAATGATATCAGCGTCTGCAAAGTTCCGTTCATCCGTTGTTTCCGCCGCCGGTATCGCCAAATGAGTTCTCGCAATAATACTCAGTACTGGGAAGTCCCAATCTCAAAGAACACTAAAATTCAACTCGATATCGATTAGCTACACGCTTCTTCATATTTCTCTTCCACGCACGTTGTCGTTGTTCTGATATGAACATGAACAATGAGTTTCAGAGTGTTGCGATGTTGTCGGAAGAACAATGTACATATCGCGCTTCGCGCTCAGTGCTCCTGCTCCCTATGAAATTTCAAGCGAACTATAAACGATACATTCACAATGGTTAAAATTTGATGAATCCCAATCTCTGTAAGTGATACTCGTTCAAGAAGAAAATTCAACAATTTTATTTATGATTTTGTTGACAATTTTGAATTGAAGGAGCTACGATGAAAAGTCCTAGTGTGTGCGTCCACGTTTTATAAAAGTGCCCATGCCCTGCCCACCGTCCGCGAATTTTGAAGCCCATGCCCATGGGCATGCGGCATGGGCTGCGGGCAACCCACTTTTTCCGGCGGCCCACTCATCTCTAGTGCGCTCCATACATTTCGGATTTTTTTCCATGCATTTATGCGTGCAAGGGGGGAGGGGGTTCTAAAATCCGTCTTTTTTTACTCCCCATTTTTCCGTCACACGATGAACCAGCAAAGGTCTACACCTTCTATATACAATTAAATAAACGTTATTATTATTATGTCATTCCTAGGGTCAATGAGGTACGTTCATTTATGTTTTTATCGAAAGGGAGGAGGGTGTAGTTAGGCAAACCTCGCTTTACATTTGCACACTATTCTGTTTTGCCTTCGTTTACTGTTTAAACGATAGAAAAGTGCAAACCCAGAATAATGTTTTCTATTCGCTTTTATTTTTCGATGTTGTGACATAACACTGCCTCGAAATCGTACGGATCTGCGTAGCTTATGTTTATAGTTATTCCTAATTTTCAACATTAAAATTCTCTGCTACTGTTAATCTTGTCAATGGTAAGGACGGAGTTTTTGGCAGTTATTACGGCTACTTGCAAATAATTTTTCGTGTAAATAACTTGTATTAAGGTACTCTCCGCAGGTTCTCGCGAATTTTTATGGGAATGTTATTTTTCTTAAGGGTCGCTTTTCTTTGATCTTTTCAATTCAATTTGATTTTCATTTTATTTCGTTGTTTCTATTTGTTTTTTTTAGTTCTGTCTTTCAAATTTTTGTATTCATTTTGTCGAAGGTACAAAGGATTATTCCAGGTGCCTGCACTCCAACAACTCCATTTCTACCTATCTATCTAAGGATGTCCAGACAGAATTGTAGCTTATTTTATTATTTTTATTACCTTGGCGCCTATAATAAGCCAATTAGAGCACTCAAAATCGCTGAAAATAGTACTATATGCCGATTATGGTCGGGTTCCATACTTCAGCGCAGGACCATAATACTGTTTTTATGATCCACTCGACTATAATCAGCGCTATTATAGTCTACTAAGACAATAGTCAGCTCTATCATAGTCGAGTCGAATTATAGAAACTGTAAAATCAACAAATTTTCGGTTAGAGCTGAGAAGGAAAGATGATGGTTGAGACAACAAAAGGAATTGTTATTCAATAAAGATGAGTGTGACTTATGTGTAAAAACAAACGGGAAAAATGGCACGAAGAGTTATACATTTTGGACCGTAAATTTTTCATTTTCGGTTCTTATGATTTGAAGAGATCTTAAAAATTCGTTTGATGAATTCGTGAATGGTTTCGTGCAAAATTGGCTGCGGTAATAAACTATCGTATAACTGCTCGATGATAGTCTCGATACGTGAATAGACCTCGTGCTGAGGCACTCGGATCATTCACTCCACCTCGACTATAATCACGCGATTATAGCCCTTGTGTTATAATATACTATTATTATTCCCTTGACTGAAAATGAAGGGTCTAATGTCGAAAAATGAGTGTCCGTGACCATTTTTTGAAGAAAGTCGAAAAGTTGCTTTTTTTTTAAATACAGCGAACCGTATATAAAAACGGACATGTCGAATTTTAAACAATGGAATTTCATTGTTCAACATTTGACTTGTCTCTGTATCGAAAAAAATAAATAATTGAGTGTCTCTAACTGAAAAAATTTTTTTTTACTAAATTGATTGAAATGGGTGTCGTAGTCGGTGGCTTTTTTTGACTACGAAAGCTAGTAAACGCTGTATCTCGAGTAAAATTTTCCGATTTCGATGATTGTGGTTTCAAAAAAAGAGCAATGAAATTCTACGGTTCGAGTCCAAAAATGTTGCTGAATCGATCAGGTAGATCAGAGTTGTACCTTTTCGAAATTTTCCACTATGAACGTTTGTAAACACTGTATCTTGAAAGAGTAAATCTACGAGTATTAAGTAAACAGTGAAGGGACCTATTCGCCAAATGTGGGAACTTAGTTTAATGTAAGCTGGACATTGTCCAAAGAAATGTTCTGTAATTTCTCATAGTGCGAATTGTTTAACACATCAATAATATTTACATGTTTTCTTATGTCCTGTTAGAACACTTTTTTAGGCTAGTTCTTTTCAGCGATAAGAAATACTTTAATTTTTTGTGATTAATTCCCTCTTATAGTCAAGCCGATCGACACTCTTTTAAAATAAAAGCCTCATTGCTACCACCATTCAATCTACAGTGTCAAGAAAAAGCGTTTCATGTGTTCTAAACCTGAAGCATTCTAACATTCTTACTTGTTCTCAAAGCTGTGCTCTAGTAACACATCAACTTAACATTTCACAAATGTTATCTCCTTTTGAGTATTAACCGTGAATACGCAATGGAAATAAGTGACATCTTTTGCAACTTTCTGGTAGAACGATTTATCAGAAAGCGTCACTTCCACATCGTTAACGAATTACCGAAATACTGATTTACTCGCATTCATTGTACAATATTTAAAAAAGCCGCTTGTGCCTCAAAGTAAACGATTGACCGTATTCCATGATTAATATTCCCATTTCCCAATAATGTGTACGTCGACTTTCAAAATTAACTTAACTGGAAATTATCATCAAAATTCTTTTGCTTATACTTTTATAATAACATTTCACGTAAACTACTCATTGCTCAATAACCTGTACACAATCACCATATCCGAAACTCGAACTTGTATGCGAACAACTTATGTTTTGCAAGATTTGTAACTAAAACATAAATTTGCGATATAAAATGAACTAAAATTTATAAAATTATTATGTTCAAAGAACATCGACCCAGTTAGGAGTTGCTCTGATCGTTCCAATGGAATTACAAAATTCAGACACAGCACGACTATCCCTTTAATGGTAAAACTTACGTTTGGTTGCCATATACTCGGCACCGAAAGTGTATCCAATAGATGCACATAACAAAAAACTTAGCGCGAAATTATGTGTATTCATATTTATCGACTCTTCTATTTACAAAAAAATCACTTTTGAGGAACGAAACAAATTTGATTGGTCAAATGAAACTTTAAAGTAAAAAAAAATTAATAAATTTTCTATTTATTTATTTTTTTTTTGTTGTTGTTTAACTTTCAAGCTCACGTTGTGATGTGACGACTGCTGACGACTGATCACTGCATTATATAATTTCTGAATCAAGCAGCACTTTTAAATCTGTGCAACCAGTGTCTCATAATCTCCACTCTGTTTTGTTTATTATTGTTGCCGTTTTATTGGTTTATCTAACGTAAATGGCAAAAGATTGAAGTCTAATTTCTCAGCTATATTTTCTTGACTCTTCTGTTATGATAGGTACGTTAGAATTTAGTTGCAACATATCAATTACATAAATTAAACGTAAACTACTAAGTTGGGGAAAGACTCACACTCGATCGTTCTTTCGGGAAAGTATGTAATTTGGCAATTAGCTTCATTTAAAATATTTGTATAACGTTGTTTAGAAACTGGAGAAAGAATATCTACTAAATTTATAGTAGATTACGTCAATAGGAGAACATAAATATTTCTTACGAGGGAATTTTGAGGTAACTTACAGAATTTTATATAGCTTTATTTTCCTAAGCAGAGAAAACTTTTGAATTTAGCAGTTCATGAAAATACATCTACGGGGCATTTCTCTTACAAACGAGTTCCCGAAGTACACTTTACCTTCATGTTGTACGTAAAAGGGCATTTCGTATGCTTACTCTAACCACACGTCATAAGCCACTTTTAGAAAACCTTTTAGAAATATTTCTTGAAATTTTCTTGATTAGACCCGTACTAAGGACGAAGTTCTTAGAAAAGGGGTCTTATGCGTTTACTACGACGTTTGTAACCACCCCAATTTCGACCGGGAAGTAGAGGGCAGCAGCGATCATGGTCCTTAGATGACGAATCAGCAACAAAAAAAATGTCCGTCCGTCCGTCCGTCTGTCACTGCGAAAACACAACCGATTTTCAAAAACTTTTATTTTCCTGAAATGTAATTGAAATATCTTTTTTGTTTGAAAGATCTGGGCTTACCGACAATTTATGGAAGAAACTTTTTTAAATTTGAGTCCTTGGACTTTAGCTAGGGCACTAAAACCGAGTCTATGCTAGGGCCATACGTGCTTTTTGTACATCACTCGAGTAAATCTCTTCCGATTTTCAATTTTTTTTTGTTAGAAAGATCTGGGCATGGCCGACAATTTATGGAAGAAACTTTTTTAAATTTGAGTCCCTGGACTTTAGCTAGGGCACTAAAACCGACTCTATGCTAGGGCCATACGTATTTTTTGTACATAACTCGAGTAAATCTTTTCCCATTTTCATAACTGTTTTTTTAATTCGCAGGTTTACGAAAGCCCAACAATTAGTAGAAGAAAGTTTTTTGAGATTAGGTCCTAGGATATAGCCAGGGCACTAAAAACAAGTTTCTGCTAGCGCTCTACATGTTTTTTGTACATAACTCGAGCAAATCTCTTCCGATTTTATATTTTTTTTTTTTGATCGAAAGGTCTAGGACTGTCTCCCGATGGAATAAAATTTTTTGATTAGAAACCCTTGGACTCAGTCAGGACCCTAAAACCGAGTTTCTAATAGGGCCCAACGTGTTCGCTTACATGAGTTGGATAAATTCTAACTGATTTTGTTGATTCTTTTTCTATTCGAGTATCGAATTATATGCAAAAACAAATTTTAAGCCGGTGCCTCCGCTTAGGGCTGAAGTGGGCTTCAGGTCTGTCCTAATGTCGGCCCTAACAAAAAAAAATTGTTTTGCTATGTTGTAAAGCAAATAAGCAAATAAGGGAAACATTTTTGTCTATGGAAGTATGTGTCCGAGACATTTCTTTACGGCCCTAGGTCGGTCCTAAGGTCTTTCCTAGCCAAAAAAATGGTTTTTCACTATGTTGTAGAGAAAAAGGTGTAAAATATTTTTGTCTATGTAAGTATTTGTCCGAGGCCTCTTCTGAAGACCCCAGGTCGGTCCTAAAGTCGGCCCTAGACAAAAAAATGTTTTTTCACTATGTTATAGAGAAAATGGAGGGAAATATTTTTGTCTAAGCAAGTATTTGTCCGAGACCTCTCCTGAGGACCCTAGGTCGGCCCTAGACAAAAAAAATGGTTTTTTGCTACATTGACATGAACATTTTTGTCTATTTGGGGGTCAATTTTGTACTTTCGGAAGGCCTTTTTTACGCCGTTTCTTCGGACGGGTTTTTCAATATTGCCCTCTCGGCAATTTCCAATAATATTTAATGTGGACGTAATTTCATACACTTAAGAGTTAAGGCAATATTTACTTAAATACGTTAGAGTCTTTTCGTAGCATCAACTCTGTTTGCCACATCTATTCTGATATGTACGGGACCCTTGCATATGTTTTTTTCTTGAATTTTGGCGAAATATTTTTTTTGCGGAAACTCGATTTAATTCTGAAATTTTCGAGAAAACGAAAATTTCGCGAAAATTTTCTAAAAGGCAGGCAGTGTCTTTAGCGGAAAGACAAGAAAGAAATAGAATGAATTTTAAGTCTTTCTCTTAAGGTTGTTTCGAAAGCTCAATTTCACATTTGGCAAATAGTTTCCCATGAAAAAGTGAAAAGCTCTACAGACCCTACAGTAACGACCGATTTTCGTTTCGCGGAGACATGGTGCCACCATTTTTTCGACCGTACCTTCGGAAGTTCTTGATCTATTATGCACAATGCACATCTTCGAACTCCACCCCACTTTTTCGACTGTTTTTCAGACATAAATTGAAGTTCAGTCAAGATTTACTTGAGTGATCGAGTTGACAAATGGTCGACCAAATATTTTTTTTATAGATTTTGTGTAAGAGACAAACGTAATGACAAGTTAACTTCACGCGGATCTTAAAATATCCTCTAACTTAAGATCTTATTTACTTCAGGGCATATGTTGGAGACAAATCTTATTATTATGAAGATGGCAACGGCGATTCTAAGTCATAATCCGTAATAAAAAATTATTTTTGCGTGAAAAAACGTTTTTTCATCTCAATTCGAGTCTCAATTTTTGAGTAGAAATTACCTTTTTTGTCAGAATCGTTTTTAATTACAATGAGTTCACTTTAAATGGATATATTTGCTACAAAATATTTTTCAAACAATGTAGTTCTTATGAAAAAATGTTAAGAGAACGATGCAAAAACGTAAACTATCAAATTTGCAATGTTTTTTTAAAGCAGAATCCCGCGTAACTAACACAAATTATTCGAAATTATAGCTCATGAGAGGATGACTCTTACACGAATAATAGATGAATCAGAATTCAATAAGTTTGAGTATCAAGGTCGAAAGTTGCTCTGAAAAATCATCGCATTCCCAGTTCATTTGCGATGTTATTTCAGAGCAAATTTTTACCTTCATACTTCAAATTTTTTAATTTTGATTCATCTATTATTTGCATAAGAGTCATCCTCTAACAGTATACATGAGCTGTAATTTAAAATAATTTGTTATTTACGCAGGATTCTGTTCTAAAGAAAACATCGCAAATTTGACAGCTCACATTTTTGCGACGTGTTCTTAACATATCATTCCATGTTTAATGTGATATCTACTTATATGAAGAGCACTTTGCTTTTTAGAACAGAATCCTGCGTAAATAACAAATTACAGATCTCCCTCATTTTATGCGGTGTGAATAACAAAAGAATTACAGCAGAATCTGATGTAATTCTATTGTTATTCACACCGCATAAAACGCGGGAGACCTGTATTCAAAATTATAGCTCATGTACACTAATAATAGATGCATCAGAACTCAAAAATTTTGAGTGTGAATGTCGAAAGCTGTTCTGAAAAATCATCGCATTCAAAGTTTGTATGCCATGCTATTTCAGAGCAAATATGTGCTCTCATACTTAAACTTTTTGAGCTCTGATTCATCTATTATTTGTCATCCTCTCAAATATGGGCTACATTGCTGTGCTAAGCAAAAAAACCTTAGTGGAAGAGAGACAAAACATTTTTTATTAGGCCCAGCTTAAAAAATGTTTTTTCTCTCTTCCACTAAGGTTTTTTTTCCTTAGCACGGCAGTATAACTTTGATTAATTTGTTATTTATGCAGGATTCTGTTCTAAAAACATCGCAAAATCGACAGTTGGCATTTTTGCGACGTTTCCTTAAAGAACTAGAAGTAATTTACGCATGCTATGCATCTTATTATGAAATCTTCTATGCCTTGTATCACTAAGCGAATGGGATTTAAAATGAACTGATTGACATTTTTATTCGTTTCTTTTAATAATTTTTATTTTTATCTATTAAAAAAGTTTGTTGACTTCTTATTAAAAACTCACGCAAACTTTTCTATCTAACTTCGGTTTAAATTCATCAAATTGAATGCCTCTCTTAAAACTGCATGTTTAAAATTAAAGCCAGAAAATGTTTTTTTCATAATTATCTTGTCAATTTCAACATTTATACAATTCATTGTAGAGATTGAATGAAAATTCAATGTAAAACATA
The DNA here is from genome assembly GCA_029228625.1 of Pseudolycoriella hygida. Classification (NCBI taxonomy): domain Eukaryota; kingdom Metazoa; phylum Arthropoda; class Insecta; order Diptera; family Sciaridae; genus Pseudolycoriella; species Pseudolycoriella hygida. Next base: position 35,680,823 of record CM055406.1, on the reverse strand, counting down.
ATCGTGGTAAAGTTTTATTACACATTAATTACATTAAGCCAGATTTTGAAATGCATCATCACCATTGCTGGTGAACAAACCGTGATTTTATGAATAAAAATATTGAAATGAAACTTTTGCCAGAAATTGCATAAATTATGGAAAAGGAAAATTATTTTTTAAAATTACATATGACGAGTGTTGCCCATTCCACCGTGGCCAGCTTGGGATGCTCCTTTATTGAAGCCCATTTGTAAATTCAATTCACCTTCATGGGCACGTAATTGCTCCTCGGTGAACGTGCGTTCGTTCTTATCCGCCATCTTTGGTCCCAGCGCTGGTCCAGTGTATTCTGGATGCTTTTGAGTCTATAAATGAAACAATTGTGAGATTTTTTTCGGTCTTTGATTTGATTAATAGGTTTTTACGATTCTTCCTAGGGAGTACAAGCACAAAGTGACTTGTGGAATATTTCGTCGTTCAAACAAATCTGCCGTTTGGAAAATTTCTTCTTCCGGTACACCGTACTTTTTGATTGCCGCTTGGAATCTACAATTTTTATTTGGTATGAAATTTCGTGGGAAAATGTGTTTCTTTAAGTATATAATGTTACCTTTGTACGTTTTCCATCAACTGGAAGTTTGTACCACGTTCCTGGATTTTCTTAACACTGCCTGGGGTCAGCTTGTTTGCCAATCGACACAATACTTGACCGTCACGCAAGATGTCTTCGTACTGTCCTGGTGGTACTTTTTCGCCAAGTACATTGAACACCCATTGCAAGACTTCAGCTTCTTGTTCCTTGTTACGTGGCTATTAAAAAATTATATTGTCAATTAGCAAAGTCCCCTGCTCTGTTCGACTAGTCTATGCAGTAAAATTTATCTCAAAAAACATCTCGATACACTATAAGAGAGCAATTGTAATCATCGGTGTCAGTGTGTGCGTAATGGTATTTAAAAGAAATAATAAAGATGACAAGCTGTCTACCAGGGCAGTTAGCTAAATGAAACGAAGGTCCAATTTCAATTTTCAACCTAATGTCTCGGCAAATTGGTTACGCTGAAAGATGCTTCCATCTTAAAGTTGGTTAGAAAACGAATCAGTTTTCGAATAAATATTTTTTTTGGCAACCGTTATAAATCGCTATTCCTGTTTATATTCGTATTCGAAAATGTTTGCATTGTGTGATGTTTATCTACACTATAACGTAACCATGTGATACGAAACGGGCGTTTTGTTTTTATGATTTATGTCAAACAAAGATTTCTCTGATTTAATATCAGTTTCTAAATGAATTTGTTTCGTTTTAAATAAACGAATTAAAGTTTTATTTTTTTATTCTATTTTAGAAAATCTCATATACACAACGAACACAAAATTTTCTATAGAATTTTCATATAACGGTTGAAACATAGCCTTCGAACACGAATCATACAATCTAGAACTGTAAAGTGTACTTTACAGTTCAGGACTTCAGCCTTTATAGCTCTGGAAAGATAACATTAATGAAACAAAATTAAACTTAACGATGACCCGCTGACATGCAATAGCTATTTACGTGACTTCCTACATACAAAATATTTAGAATTAATGTTTGTGGCATGTAAACACGTCATTATTGACCACCTTCGATGAGGTTTTTGTTTGTTACATTCCACAAACATGTTATACGTATATATCGTTGTTGCCTGTAAATTTGTTGTTTTGACTAGTGGGTGGCATATAATCCGACCAACTCGTCAAAAAACAACAAATTTACAATGACTGTTTCTCTTTAAGACATACTGTAAGAATTGAAGTTTATTGCACATTGTCGACTTAGAGACACCGATGTACTAAAAAGGACTTAACTTTAAAAAATGTCTATCCAATTCATTCCATTCTGTTCATATGTACGTATACTGTGTGGAATAAATTGGATTGAAAGTTTTTTGTGTGCAATGCATTTAATGTTGTGTCAAATTGAGAAATGTGATTACAATATTTGAAAAAAATAAGGAGGATACTCATTTCGACAATTGCATCGAAAGTAGCTATAAATAATAGCTAATGAGAACGTTGTCTCTAAAAAATGTTGTATACAAATCGACTTCTTTTTTTTGGCTAAGATCGTTGAAGAGCTCGCCAAAACATTGATACTTTTCTTAATTTTTCATAAAATTTTCCGTCACATTTACTCAAGTTGCAACTATAATAAAAATTATATTGACACAAAAACAGTAAATTACGAAACGTCAAGGATTACGGGATTAATTACATTTTCTTTCATAATTTTTGTTGCAACAAGTTTTATGTAGTCAATTTAAAAAATTACAAATTGGTGATTGAAATGTGCATAGAACATTTATTTACAATACCAAGTTTTCGTTTCATGTTATGGAAAATGACTCTGGGAAGTTATATTTTGATCGAAATTGAAATAAGTTAAAAGGCCACACAGAAAGTAGGTCATAGGCGAAACGACTTTATTTGGAAATGTTGATTGTTATCATGGAATTTCTTATACTTTGACTTAAGCCGTCGCGTCGTAGCACTTAACGCATGGATTGATAGAAGTAGTTTGAAATCTTAGCGCAAATTTTCAAATTCTCTTCATTCCATTCAAACAAAAATAGCGTCTTTTCGCTACGAACTTTCATTTAAATAAAAAGTAAACATAATTTATCACATTCGAGCCTATAATAAGCCAATTATTGCACTAATAATGCGGCTGTAATCGGCCTATTATAGTCGACTTTCTGGTTAAAAGTAGGGTTGTAATGACCCGGTTCTTTAATGATGACGTAGGCTACACTGAAACAATAGGAATGAATGAGAATGAAAAGTGTGTTGTAATGACAACCACATACTAAATCGAAAAATCAATCTGGACGACATTTTTTGCAACAAATTCGATGAGTTTTGATTTATGTTAATTTTGTTGTCATGTTTTGTACATAATTGACAATTGTAGGATCAAATGTGATAAAATATCGTATAATACAAGGGGAACAATCGCGCAATTATAGTCTCGTTGGGTGAAAATTCTCGAGGCTATCGGCCCTTGAAATTTCACCCCACCTCGACTATAATCACGCAATTATTCCCCTTGCATTATATATACTATTTCAATCAAATGACCATGTCATTCGAAAGTAAAAAAAAATTCATTCCCTAAAAACCTATTTTCGACATTTTTATTATTGAATGAAATACAATATTCACGCGATTACCGTGTTTTAATATCTCCCATTCGTCAGCCACAAAAGAAAATCTAAACACTGTAAAATTTTCGCATATTTTCTTTTATTGGCTAATATAAATGCACACTTCAACTTAACATTGAACGCCATAAATACCGTTAAAATCGGCCATATGGTTTCTGAAAATAAATTTTTTGGAAATTTATGTTGGATGTGATGGACACAATTGTTCGTTCTTATCGAAATGAATTGATTTTATGTTTATGTATTTTTACAGTCAGCATAATGAATTCTAACACTTAAGTGAACCTTCATTCGACATGATTCACTGGACGTTTATTATGCCTAATTGCCTATATGTCAACAAATGTCAAAATGTCACAAGTGTATACTGATATGAAATTGACAAGCTACTGAAAGTGTAATTAAATTGAATTCTTTTAGCTGGTGACTGTAAATCGTGGAATTGAATTTGGTATTCACATCCGCTAAAAAAGACTTTTGGCATAGCGAAAGCAAAATATTTAGATCCTTCGCGCAATTCTTATAACCATAAATTCACCTAGCATTCCAAACTCACCCCTGTAAGTTCCGGAAATACGAGTCTAGAATAAAATCACATTGAGGGAAATTTGTAGTAATTTCTACTGTTGCGGGCAAGAGTTAGGTGAAACTTCGTTTCGCACAGTGCAGCACAACTGTGAAAATGTCAAATTAAACAAAGCGAAGACAGAGAAATTCACCACTTCACACTTCTGCACAGATTTGACGATTGTGCTGGCTATCTTTATAGCAACCATTTTGGGTATAAATTCGTTGACAACACTACATTTTCCGCTATGCGACTATTTTCTTTAACTTTTTTAAGTTGAATTAAGAATGATATTTCCGATGAAATTAAATTAGGGAGGAAATAGGAAAACTTGGAAAAGCAATATATAAATAAATTCAAACAAAAAAGTTTTATTTGTTTGAATTTTCAATTAGCCAACAGCTTTTGTGGAAATTCAAAACTCTGCAGAGCAAACATTTTTATTTAAAATAAATACATAAAAAACAAAGTTAGAAGATTATCTAAAATAAAACTTCATAAATTTTACAGCTGCAAACAGCTGTCACGGATTTATTTCCGTTGTCACAAAAAAAAATCTGAATTTTCAAAATAGATTTCTATTAATGAAAAAAAAAGAATAAATAAATAATGAAAAGAGTGTTAACATACAAAATGACACGAAAAAGTGAATAAGTGGCTTAATCAATCAAAAAAATTTCCATAACAAATTGATTTCAAATCTGGTTCTCGAATTAAAAAAAACTCCGATACAACCAGCAAAATTAAAACTCACCGCCATTTTTATCAATTTAATTCACAACAATAAAAAATAGATTTATGAAGAACACTGTACAAATAATATCCTTCTCCTTTCAATTCAAAAGAGCCGAAACGTTTTGCGCGATATTCAAGATTGAACTAAAACCAAAACATCAACCGCCTTTCAACTTAGTATAACAAAATATGATTTTGTTAATTAGATAAAAATACATGGGTTAGCATTAGACTCAAAAAGAAAAACACTTTTCCGATCGTGCGATTTCGTCGGTTTTAATAAAAGACGTGCGATTTGTTTTCCAAAAGCGTAGGTTGTTTTAAGTATATAACATTAACATCGGAACTAAAATGACCCGAAGAAAAATTCAATTTTCTCAGCATTTTAAGCATTAAAACACAAAAATAAATAAATAAATAACAAGAAATATTATATAAATTATGTGTAAATAAACAAAATAAAATAAAAAAAAGTCTTTCGAATTTTCTCGAATTTTAGAAAATAGGGAAAAAACAAATTATCAAATGTTTTGATACAATCTGATTGAAAATAGATGTTTAACATATTTTCTAAAGATCATTAATTATCTCGTTATACGTATGAAAGAATCTATTTTTGGAATTTGATGTAACGATGAACATTTGGAACCTAAAGAAGGGATTAGCTTGTCTCTGTGCCTCACGTTTGTTAAAGAATAAAAAAGAACGGTTAACCTCATATGTGAGTCACAACGAGTTCCAAGTGGGTGGCGGAGACTTTGAACCCTAGAAAATATCTTGGAACAGTGGGAAACGACTTAGACTGATGCTAAGCCTAGATCCGAAACGATTTTTCTGCTGTTAAAAGAAAAAACAAATTCGAAACAGCTGGTGAGAGGCACAAAAATTGGATTCGGTCAATGGTCCTAAGCTCTGGAAAACTTGATCATTTTTCCTGATAATCGACCAAACTCAAAAATTGATTACGAAATTGTTTTATAACCTTTCGAAGAGCGAGCGTTACTTTTTTGTTCCAATGCTTCTTTTCCGACGTAGAGTCGATCTTAAGGGATCATTATATTGAGTTTGATGGGGATGTCCTCTTTAAGGAGCAGTTATGTTAGCGTGCATGCCTACGCACAAGAGCTCTGGCGTTGGTATATTCTTGCGCAGAACACTGCAGTGCAACGTGGCTGAACAACGCCCACACATACAAGGTGGATACTGAACTAAACCAAGCAATGATATTGATCACCGGTACTGTGCACTCTACACGATTGGAATGGCTACCAGCCCTAAGCAACATTGTTCCGCCAGAACTTCGACCAAAGTGGCAATTACCGAAAAATTCAGGGAAAAAAGAAATTCCATTAAACAAAGACTTGCCTTTACCCAAAAATCTGAGACTGAAATCAAGAAAACCTCCCATTGCTACAGCCGAGTCTCTGCATTGCATCGACTTCAACCCAAAGGAGGAATGGAAAGAGATCTGGTCGAGCACTAACATCTCAACCGATCTCTTCGACTTCGACTCCGAAGTGCATTCCGCAAAATCTAAGGAATTCAGTCTACCACGAAAGCAATGGTGCAATTTAAACAGACTAGGAACGGGACACTGCCGCTGTAACGATATGCTATTTAAATGGAACATGATCAACGATCCCAGCTGCACTTACGGATGCCAACGCCAAACTACCAGCCACATGATAATGGACTGCCCAATTACTAAGTACGATGGAGACATACGGGAAATTGTTCTGCTATCTAATCAAACCATAAATTGGCTAGGAAAATTAAATCTATGATTTACTCTTTCGTTTGATGTTTTTAGTGTACAACTGTGATAACTGTTTTTTTTAATTATTTCGTTTCTAATTGGTTTGTAAATTTTTGACGTCACTCATATTGTGCAATAGAGATAACATCATACGCTAAATAAATAAAAGGTCGCATGAGTTGGACCCACACTACGGACTCTACAGCCCGAACCACTCTACAGATTTTGAGTAATTTAATTTTTCGGTGATTTTCTGATGACCATATCTTCCATTCGAAACCTTCAAGAGCGATTTCCGTTCTAATTTCGCAGAGATATGAGTCAAAAAGTTTCATCAACGTTTTTGACCACTTTCTCGATCATAACTTCGAAAGTTCTTAGCCGATTTTGCCCAAATTCAAAATATTTATTCAATAATCTTTCAGGAAAAAAAATGATTTTGATAACCGGATAAGAGATACCCGATTTATGTAGAAACAAAAATTTGACCCTATGCTATAGAGACTCAGTTTTAGTGCCGTGGCTGAGTCCAACTACTCGAAATCAAAAAATGTTATTCCAAAAATGCCCACTTTTGGTACTATTTTGAAAGTCGGTTATGTTTTGACGGACGGACGGCCAAATTTTTTTTTGCTGATTTGACATCTAATCGACTGGTTACAAACATAGTGGTAAACGCATGGGACTCGTACTTCGTACGGGTCCAAAAATTGAGAGTCACTACATTGTTTGCTTTGCGTGTATCATACTTTCACAATACGCTTCCCGAGATTACATCACTTCTGCAAATGAAAAGTGATGACTACATTATTTTCGTTCGTGATTGATATATTGTTAAACCAGGCCCATAGCCAGTAGGGGCAATATTACGAGAATTGAATGAAGTGTATTAATTTCGCCTCCACTTTGGTAAAACCAGATGTTCAGCACCAAGTACGCAGCCTGGTGCCGACTTCGGTGGTATTATCAGCTTATAACCTCACTTGTTCTTCTACTTAGGCGCAATCAGAATTTCAGCAGCAGCCTGCCTTGGTTTGCAAGAATTTACCCTTCGTCAGACGCCCTGTTAAGGCTTACTATGAGGTCAAGTTCGGGCCACGCTTAACGAGATTCTGTCATTTTAGAGTAGGAAGTTGAAGGTCTGAATTTTTTGTATTGACAATTCTAATAACGCCAAACGTTTTTTTAAGTAATCGTAATCGAAAACTGACAGTAAAATGTAAAAAACATAGTCAGGTCATCAGGTGAGGTCAAAACCGTGCTTTTAAGCATTGATATTGGTTTGGGGTCGTAATTGGTAATCACATAGGCCTTTGTTTGTAAAAATGTTAAGACAAATGAGATGAGCTGCTAGAATGAGTTAAAGACTTTTTACTTTTAGAAGTTCGGAAGACGAAGTACTTCCCAAAGTGACTTGACTTGATAGTAAGCCCCGCCCCCTAGCTGCGGCTCTATGTTAAGTGACTCCAAAAAAATGTCTCACCACCCAAGTGAAAAAACGTTTTTTTAACATTCTGATTCGTTTGAAGGCATCACATTTTTTACATTTCTATAGTGTGACCGAACAGGAAAAAAGTACGGTCACACAACGCGGCAAATGGTGTAGTTTCAAAGAGCAAGAGTACTTAGAGACTTTAGGAAACGTGAAAATGTCATGTATTTAGTAAGTATTTTACTCATCGGTGGAGGGCAAAATATAATTTCGTGAATTTGAGAGAAAAATTCTTGAAACTATCACTTTTTGTCGTTGAAAAAACATTAGGTAAGTTAAAAAATACGAAAATGAAATGGTCGAGCAAGTAAAAAACTCTAGACACTGCACTGCAGCAGCCTTCCAAGGCTTGTAGACCGTAAACATCGCCTACAGAAGAATATTAAAAGGAAAACTTGTCGAATTGGAGCTAAAGAAATTCTCAAGAACTTTCTCGTATATCCCTTCTTTGTTTTATAATAATTAAACGCTTGTGAATTTGTTAAACTAAAATGCAAAAAAACATTTATCTTTAGCCCGCTTAAAAATTCAGTAGCAGAAAATTTTCCACGTCTACTTACATTATATACGTGTTTATTACATACGATCATTAAATAAAATGTAGGAGCTGCACTATGTGTGTTGTATATTTTTGTTATGAACGAGCAAGGTTATGAATCCAGTAACTTGAACATTTGAGAATACTTTTAATTTTCGTACGAATTTTGAGGCGAAACTGATAATGAGGTGAAAATATTTGACATAAAACAAAACCATTTCGTTGTTTTCTCTTACAAAACTTCGACTAATAAGACTAATCAACGTTAAGTTTTCTCATTCAAATACTAAGTTTTTTTTCATGAAATATATTCAAGGTAAATATTTCATTGAAATGTAGGTTGCCGGTAAGCGTCAACCTGAGGAGGAAGCTGAAGCTCGAAATTGGATTGAAACTGTCATTGGCGAACGTTTCCCTCCTGTAGCATTTGAAGATGCACTTCGAGATGGCATCATTTTGTGCAAATTGATGAACAAACTGGCACCCGGAATAATTACGAAAGTCAATGTATCAGGTGGTGACTACAAAATGATGGACAACATAAGTCAGTAAGTGAATTTACAGATTATAGGCCCTTTTTTTAACGAAGATGCTTTCGAGGTCGCACGAAGATTTAATATTTATTTTTGAGCGTAAATTTCTTGTGAGCTTCCCGCGATTATTCCCCAACACTTTTCGGAGGACCTGCGAATAATCTTTTCGTCTCAATCTCAATCTGAATATACTTAGTTACTCTCTAATTTTTCTTCTATCTATTCGGACATTTTAATAGTCGGTGACTTCAATGAGAATCTATTGAGTGATAGCAATGGTCAATGCTTGAGCTGTGTTCGTGGAGGCTGCTCCAAATGCAGCCTTTTAGAATTTCTTCAGTTGTCGCTGAACTCGGTGGTTGAAGATCCAACCAACTTCCAGCCTCATTGCAAACCATCCTGCTTGATCGACCTAGTAATCACGAATGATGTCTCAAAAATGTTATCCTTCAACCAGATTTTGACGGGCTTATCTCACCTACTTTTAACGTCAAATGCCATTTAACTTTGAATGCTCGCAACCCTCTAATGTTTCGTGACTATAATGGGGTAGACAAGTCAGCTAGGCATGGATGTTAATGCTTGTGATTGGAACACTTTCTTTAATCCACCGGAGCTGAAACGACTGTTCGACTATCACTTCCCGATACGGCGTTTTAATGAATCCCCTGGCATCACTGCCACAAAACCTTGATTTACGAATGAGATATTCGATACTATTTTTTGCGCCACACTGCGGCTCACGTCTATAAGACCGTAACCGGGTTAGTCTGGGGCAGAAAGATAAATCGCGATACGTTCAGCTCGGCACGAAAGAATTGTGGCGAAATGTGAAGCTTTGGGTGTTACGAACTCGAGAGACGAAACGACTCCGAACTTTACTGCTGATGAATTTAATGCGTACATTTCTGGGCAGGGTGACACGAACATGGCTAGTCCCATGGTAAAAATGGTCGATCAGCAGGTAGATTCCAACCATGCCCAGTTTACCTCTTCAAATGTAGCGGACATAGATGTTTTTCTTTCATGCAGCTGGCATGGACGGTCTCCCCCTAAAATTCATCAAGCTAATCTTGCCTTGTATTCTTTCACACTTAAACAGGTGATCAACCAGATCGTTATGCGCTCTACTTCTATAAATTTGTTGTATGGCTCAGTCTTTGGAAACTGAATTTCTAAATCACTTTGTATTGCTTGGATTTAGACCAAAAAGAAAAGAAACAAAGAAACGCTTTGTTTCAATTCAACAATCTACTAGCATATTTGCTGATTTCGTCTTATCAAGAACTCATCAGTACACCTATGCTGGCAAAGCTATGTGCACGACACATAATGGAAGGAGCAATCATATCCACTGTCTTTTTGCTTTTTCAACTAAATTTTGCTAGATTTGCCACTTCCAGCGTTATTTAAATTTTAAATTGTAGAGTTGAAATGCTAGATCTGCCAACTTCTGGCGATTTCGACTCTATTCTGTAAGATCTCCTATTACAACTTTGTGAAGTACAACTTCACTTTGTTTCATGAAAAAATTTTTTTTTCTTCATGTTACATGTTCATGTTAATGTTGCGCTCTACGTTCCCCAGTGTATGGAAACTATCGAAAGAATTCCCTAGTCACAAAAAATCCAGAAGCGATTCACCTTATTCCAGTGCTTTCCAAAGCACTAGAAAATCTCTTAGCCAAACAGATAGCCTCATTCTTCTCTTCTTTTAAATTGCTGCGCAAAAATGTATCTGGAAAGCTTTTGACACAGTAGACCATAAGCTGCTGAGGCGAATATCGCACGGATTGTGTGCAAATAAGGGATTACACCTTTCAGTTTCTTCCGGTGGCTAGAGGACTATCGCCCTTACTTTTTCAACTATTCATAAGCTGCCTTCCAGAAGCTGTGGTACACTCTACTCCGCACTTGAATGCCGACGATACACAAGCCTATGTAAATGCGAAGAGAGAATAGACGTCGGTGGCGGAGGGCATCGACAGGCTAAAATCGGACTTTGGTAGAATTGACGTTTGGTCTGAAGATAACCAGCTCGCACCAAATCATAGTAAGACCTAGGTGAATTGTTTTAGCCATTCGGAGCTGTCAGCCTCGCTACCAGAATTCATTGCCGGGGGAAGGGCTTTAATCTTGAAAAAAGCTGTAGAGAATCTTGGACTGTTGTTGGATAAAAGTCTGTCTTCGCGAGTGCAATACAACCTCAACTCTTCTAGAGTGTTTACAGGTTTTCGGAATCTATGGGTCCATGAAAATATCTCTTCTCGGAGACTGCGTATTAATCTTGTCAAATCTTTGCTGATTCGCCACTTAACTTACTGTGAAGTCTTTGCCTTCGGGGCTGACGACCAAGATAAAAGAACGTTGAAGAAAACCTTCAATGCATGCAAAAGATATGTCTTGGTACTGCGCCGAAGAGATCAGATCTCGGACTATAGTCTTCGCATAATGGGATGTGACATAGTTAAATATCTTTGAATACCGTGCTCTTTTGTTCCTCGATAAAATGATTAGAAGTGGTTCCCCAGACAGTGGCGAAAACACACAACTCACTTCTATTTAAAGGAATTCACAAGTACAATTCTCTCCCTTTTAAATTTCGTCGTGAGCTTACGTATTGTGAATTTAGGGGATTGCTTACCACGTTTTACTGTTGGTCGACATAACCTGGTGAGGTATCGTCTAGAGGTTTTCACCAATTGTGATTTGGGAATAGTTTAGTCAGTATCGAACACTCTTATGGATTCGATTTTTGTTTACATTTTCTTGCTAAAATTTTACCTAGAGGAGAAATTCGCCTATGCAGGTTCGATTAGGGGCTGTTCTGTTCATAAATAGCTCCCATCAAGAGTGTGGGAAAAACAGACGAAAAGCGATGGGAGGAGGGGAGGTCTATACTTTCTTTCTATTCTTTCCTATGCAGGACCACCTTACCTAAAAACCCTAAATTTAAAAAAATATATTTTTTTTCCTATTTTTCATTGCTACTGCAAACGTAATTAAAAGATGCGTTCTGAAAAAATATGAAAAGCGATGGAGGGGGAGGGAGTCAACAATTTTAGAAAAACGTGGACGTTATTTATGAACAGCCCCTTAGAGAGTGAAGGTGGGAGAAAACGAAGATAAATTTTGGGCCGTGTATTTTGGGGGCCAGGTATTTTGGGGGGCCGGGTATTTTGGGGGGCCGGGTATTTTGGGGGGGGGTATTTTGGGGGGCCGGGTATTTTGGGGGGGCCGGGTATTTTGGGGGGCCGGGTATTTTGGGGGCCCGTCCTGTGGAGTATTACGCGGGCCATACTACACACATAACGCCCGAAATTAAGAAGCTAATGGAACTTTTTTCCCACACTTATTATGCGACTTATGGGAATCTTTCCTTCGCAACAATAAATACTCAAGTTGTGTCAAATGAGTGAAGATTTTCATGAATTGAAATGTAATAAAACTGTTCTAGTCGATTAGTTAGAAGTGTTACTATACGCTGCAATTAATAACTATTACCCGTGGCTGTATATTAGCCAAGAAAATTCTCTATGCTTTACGTTCGAATGTATTCAAACAAACAACCACATATTCACTGCGAAGGAAAAAAAACGCCGTAACTATATGGGTGCATGACGAAACCCATAGGATGGATATAAATGTATAGAACTTGACAACTAAAACAGTTCAGTTAAATTCACCTACACTCTGCCCCAATGTTGCGATAATATGGTCACAGAATACCGTAGAATGTACTTTTCACCATTCACGTATTACCCAACCATATACAAACGACTACATAACGTATAAACCAGGGGCGTAGTTCAGAGCAATTTTGTTTTTTCTTTTTGTCTTCACTTTTGTGTTTTTTGAAAAGCACATTTTCGTCAAACCGTTAGCATCAGTTTTCTTTGGAAAAATATAAATTTGCTTCTACCCACAACTCTAACATCTCTAATATTTTATGAGCTAGCTTCTAAGTCCAGACTTTCACAGTGAAAAGGGGCGAACAAATTATCTGAGAAAGTAAAGCGTAAATGAAACGTCAGCACCTACATAAGAAGGAAAAACTTTCGTGTATTTTAATTGAAATATTACGATAACATTTTATGTAAAATGTTTCAAATTGGCTGTAAGTAAAGTAAACCCAGAATTGAACAATTGAACAATTAGTGCGAAGCTCGTACTCTGCATAAAAGCTAGAGGTGTTCGTGGATCAATTTTCGCCTGCCCGAGCCCGTTCGATTTTGAAAGCGAGCAGCCCGTGCCCGCACGCTTTTGAAGTAATGATTGAACATAAGTTGCACAAATTGTGATTTTCGTTGCGTGTACGTCATTTTTTTAGAATTTTTCTAATTTTGTTCGAACGGTGAAATTCAATCCCAAATTCAAATTTTCGACATAAAATTCTGAACCAGCTGGTTGCCACCTGAAGCACTCACACAAAGTTAGTAAATTCATAATTACTAGCGAATAAAATTGGCAACAATGACCTCTCACATCAGAATCTGAAACTCAGAAAACTGTGCTAATCACACTACACTCCTGAACTTCTTCGATCATAACGTACGACCGCTTATGTTAGCCTGGTACGAATTTCGTTGTTAGAAGGCACTGTCTGTCCACAATTTTTCTACGATTTGACTCCGAAAAATTATTGTATACGTATAATGCGATGTTTGCTGTCGTTGTCTCATTCTCCAAAAAAAAACTATCACAAATTTCTTATGACATGAAAGACGTTTTAACGATTTTTTTCTTTCTTTTTCCGGATGAATGATTTCAGCACTATTTTTAAAATTTAAAAGCAATTTTCGAGAATTAATAATTTTGGTGAAGACGAAAGTCTTAGCGACAGCCTTAATGGTAAATGAAAGTGTTTCCATTAATGAATGACTAAGAAGTTTGTGTGTTTTTTTGCTGCAAAAAAAAAACTGCGACACGATAAAAACAAGTTTCAAGCAAAACTGTTTTCTAATATTTAAAGATTTCTTGCTTAATCAATCACTTGATCTGTAATTTTATAAGAAATCTGTTAAGATGCTGGTTGTAATCGGAATTCGAAAAGGGCAACAGCAGCAGCAATTTGTTATGTAAACGTATACACTTCGAACTTATTCATTCATTCATTAACGATATAATATTGCTTTACGCATCACAGTGAAAACATGTCCTGTCCAGTGAGCACCGTGTGTATACGAAGTTTTGTATTTTATATATTATCGCACACGATGAGAAAGCCACAACCATTGGGCGATTATGCTCTCCTATTACAACTGGAATATATCAGTAAATTCCTATTTTCGAAACTCATCGCTTTAAATTCTTTAAATTTCTTTCGATACATGAAATGCACAGTGTGTCGTACGTTTCATTTTCATGTTTTCCTGATATAGACATTACCGACTGCTCTTATTTGGTTTCGATTGGGGGTTCTTACTTAACATCAATTTTCGTAATAGACAATTTCTTGTGTGCATAAAAACGAAACTGAAGTTTTTAATTGCAAAATGTGCGAAATTATATGTTTCTTTTTGGCCGTGTACCTCGTATCATTGATAGTGCTACAAATGTCCACTTTGAAGTATTTGTTGCCAGTTTATGAGGTTATCGGTATCTAGACTACTATACTAACTACACCAGATAAATTCAAAATGGGAACTTCTGTTCAGTAGACCGAACAGGAGTACATACCTGCTGTAGCTGTGAATTTTCCAGTGTAAAATTAAAAAGCATTTATAATATAAATTGTTATGTACGCCGAATTTAGTTGTAATTTCTTTTCTCTTTACTCGATTTGTAGCTATTTTCCATTCAGTTTTTCTGAATTCCTATTGCTATTTATTTTTACAGGAATGGTCGATAGCAACGGTAAAATGTGCTGTGAGTTCAAAATTTCTAGGATTCCATTTGCGATTTCGTTGAATCGAATAAAGTCACACCAATCTATTTGTTAATTTTGCAAATTCTGGTCAACTTGTTTCCAATTAGCACATGTTTTCGATTGTGAAAATTTAAAATGTTTAGCCAAGAGTTTAATCAATATTAAGGGCCGTTTAATTACAATGAGTGCATAGGAATAGTGTTAACCGAACCATAATTATTTTTGCATAATTTCGTGTTGTAATAGTAGACTTTTTATGTGTCTGCCAGTTATGTCCGTCGAATAAACATAAGACTATGTAAATATGCAGGTGACAACATTGGTAGAAAAATGTTTTAATTTAGACGCCTTTCTTTTCGTGACGAAATGGTACGAGTAGCCAGAGACATTCCATTATTCCATTGGTGGTGTTATATGTTATATGACGACGTATACGGGCTTAACCTGACCAAAAGCTAAGGTTTGAGGATAAGAAATTCGGAAATCATAATCTAAGGAATCCATAGTTCAAGAATTGCAAATCCAAGGTTCAGACAGAATTTTACACCAACTTCCCTATTTTTCGGAATCTCGCTATGAAACAGTGTACTGATGAGCATAAAGAATTCAGGGATCAAATGTTGGATCCAAAGTCCTGAGTCTGCGATTAACACTTGGATTTCTAATAAACCTGAGGTTTAGATACCAGAATCTCAGGTGCAATCATTTGATTCTGTGGTCCAAGCTTTTTAATCTGCAACACAAGTACTAGGACCTGAGGTTCAGTGATTCAAATCTGTGGTTACATGCACTTAGATCTGTGGTTCAAGACTTTCTCCGCCAAATACAAAACAAGATTTTTCCCAGATTTCAGAAAGCTTGTGTAAAGTATGGAGTGGCTGATGTCGACTTGTTCCAAACGACCGATTTGTGGGACATGAAAAACATAGCACTTGTTACTCAAACCATCTTTGCTGTTGGACGAGCTGTAAAAAATTCATCTTCATAATAAAAACTATTTTTTAATATTTGTTTTTTCACCAACATAGACGTACAAACATCCTGAATGGAAAGGACCATATCTTGGACCTCGTCCAGCTGAAGAAAATCGTCGTGAATTTTCCGACGCCCAATTGAAGGCTAGCGAAACAATCATTGGCTTACAAGCTGGCACCAACCGCGGAGCTACTCAATCTGGACAGTCGTTCGGTTCGTCCCGAAAAATTATTTTAGGAAAGTGAGATCGATTTCATCAACCGTTACATTATTGTTGGTTCTTTTCCTACAACAAAAGAATTAATTTTATGTAAATTGGTAATTTACTTTCCGCTGAAAATATAACTTTTATGAAAAATTCAATTGTTTTTTTCGTTGTCTTAAGCATGAGCCCGTACATAACTCAAACTCAAGCAAATCTTTTCCAATTAAAAAAAAAATTTGTATGAAAAACCACCAAACAGGGTCGCGTAGCGTGAGTTTGTCCTTGAAGAGCTCTTTCCGTTCTAATTTCGCTGAGATATAAGTGAAAAAGTTCCAAAAAACCTTAAAAAAACAACGTTTTTGACCACTTTTTCAATCGTAACTCCGAAAGTTTTCTACCGATTTTCCCCAAATTCAATCCCGTAATCAACTTTTTAATTATCTTTCAGGAAAAGAAAAGTTTTTGAAAATCGGATAAGATTTACCCGATTTATATAGAAAAAACACGTTGGGCCCTAGTAGAGATTCAGTTTTAGGGCCCTGGCTGGAGAAGTCCTTTTCGGTTGGAGAAGTGGCTCTGGGATGTTTTATGGACATCGAAGGGCCCTTTGATGACACGAACTTTGACACTATCCGCCAGGCGCTGGTTGATAGAGGAGTGGGACGTGTGGTAGTGAGATGCATGCTCAGAGATAGAACCGTTGAGGCGAGTGTGTGTGGCCATAAGGCCATAAGGCTACTCGGACGATCTGACGATTCTTGTCAGAGGCACATTCGAAAGCACGCTAGGGGACCGAGTCAGAGCTGCACTGAGGGTAGTGAAGAAATGGTGCGATGAGAAAAGTCTGCGAGTCAACCCAAGCAAAACAGATCTAGTGCTATTCATCAGAAGGCTATCGGGATTAGATCAGATTTGGATGAGGCCGCAGGTAAAATACCTGGGAGTGACGCTTGACACCAAGCTTAACTGGATTCCTCATGTGAAGGATAAAGCGCAGAACTCTTTCGGGAGGAACTGATGCCTGAAGTCAAATGGCATTCTGTGATTAGGTCCATGCTTAGCCACGGCTGTGTGGTATGGTGGCCTAGGCTCGAGGTTCCATCTGGGAGTCTTTGCGAGTGTCTTTCAGGTAGAAGGAAAGCAGATCCTTATGGTTTTTCATATGAAGGTGAACATGACCATCCTTTTATCTCTTTCATACGTACCATCAAAGAATGAGAGGATCATAGTAGGCTGTACACTTTCATATGAAAAACCCGGTATGTTCAGACAGTAAGGAGATGATCAGAGCACTGGTTTCACCAGTTGCCACTTCCAAGCTGGTGTAAGAGTGTAAGGATTTCTTGAACTCCATTGGTCAGAATATTCAGATCACTCTAATCTGGGTATCCGGACACTCGGGAGTGGAAGGAAATGAGAGGGTGGAAGAGCTAGTCAAGGCGGGTGCTATGGCTCTCGAGAACCGTATCTGCCGATTGTTCAATCAATCTGTTTGAAAGCACTGATAGTTTGGGTAATGCAAAGGCATGCGGAGTACTGGAATATGTACAGAGGAGGCGTTCACACAAAGCGTTTCTTCCCGAAGCCCAATTTGGAATGGGCCAAAAGTCTGCTAGAGATGGGCAGGAATCACATTAGGAGGGTGGTCGGATCGATTACTGGACACTGCGGGCGAAACGGGCACATGAAAAAGATGAGGCTTTCGGCAACTTTGAAATGTGCGTGCGGATCAGAAGAAGAAACGGGTATTCATGTGATATGCCAATGCTCCAAGTTCTTTCAACGGAGACGCAGGCTGCTGGGAGGTTTCGTCGTGCTACCATAAGATGTAGTTCAACTTGGACCTGGTATTTTGGACAGGTTCTTGGAGTCAACTGGAAGGTTTAAATGATGATTGGGTTGGGAACAAAGGATCGCAAGATCATTGACTGGCTGAGTCTGAAAGCTCAAAATTAAAAAAGTTTCTTCCATTAATTGTCAGGCATGCCCAGACCTTTCAAACAAAAAAAAATTTTGAAAATCGGAAAAAGTCTGCTCAATGCTCAAGTTATGTACAAAAGACAAAAAACCACTGAAACGTCCCTAGCTCATTGGCCCTTGGGCCGAACAATGCCCAGATTCAATCCCAAAAAAGATTTTTCAATTGCCTTTCAGGGATTTTTTTTTTTTTTAAATCGGTTGAGTTTTAGTCAAGTTATCGCGATGATGGATGGACGGACGTACGTTTGTTTTATTGCTGTTTCGTTATCTGAGGACCATGATGAATACTCCTCCCACTCCCGGGTCAAAATTGGGGTGGTTACAAACGTCGTGGTTAACGCATAAGACCCCTTTTCCATGAACTTCGTTCTTCGTACGGGTCTAAAAATTCACTAGAACCCTCAGAAGTTCGTATTCGTCTTTTACTAGAGGTGTAATTCCTCACTACTGTTAAAATTTTCTCTCGCAAATTCGCACACAGTTGTATGTTTGCCCTCCACTGATATGTAAAGTACTCAAGGACATTTTTACGTTGCCCTACGTTGTATACGTACTTTGCTCTCCGAAACTACCTTATTGCCCTTGTCGATGCCAATGTTCTGATGTTACCACTTAATATTTAAGTGGAATTATTGACGGTAAAATTTTGAAGCTGTTGTGCCAGAAAATGAAGTTACAAGATTGTTTGTACAAGCCATTATTTTATAATATTTTCATATAATTACATTTTCTCTGTCTGTTAGTTACACAGTCTAAATATGTTTTCATTTTTTGTTGTTTGCTGTTTTGTTTATCTTTATTATCATTAGATCATTTTATTTATTTATGTACAACATGTGGATAAATCTTCATTAGGATTTATTTGAATTCGGTTTTTAACTAATGCTCCATAAACATAAAATTGGATTTTTATTCTAACGTTTTCATATTTAACAATTAATTATTGTTTACTTCATATTGATGCATCTCCACCAGATGGTCAAAGAGTAAGTCATTCTCCGAAGATAATCCGATCAGAACCCATCCAGATATTGCGCCCATGCTCCGTGCAATGGATAGCGAGTTCCAAATGTTGAGAACTCGATTGTTTTCCTGATACAACAATGATTATTCATCAAAAAATCGAATATGAAATTTTCTTTTATCTTTGGTTACCATTTCGTCTTCCCATACTGTGAGATTCATGCTAGTCACATACAGCCTTTCGTCCAGCGATTCAGCTGATAGACTAAGTATTATTGTCGCTAAATAAATCATTACAATAATAATCCATTTGAATGATATCGATTCAGCAGCATTGGATAGGCTCATTCGGCATAGGTCCATTCTATAAAAAAGAAACTTTTATGGCAAAGAAATTTTCCTTCGTTATTACGAAGAACGTTCAGGGTTTTCATACAGATTAACAAAGGTATGAGAATAACATCCCCTTTTCCATTCATATTTGAAGGGGACTTTCATACATTCGAACTCCCGAAGGAATTTAATTCACCAGTGGAAATCTGTTTGGAAGCACTGAATGCGTTAGTAGCATCTTTTCCTATCCTTCGTTTCATTTAGGTAAGGGGCTCAGACGTCACTCTTCCTACCTGTCGAATATTGACACCAAGCAAACGATCGCTAAACAGTAAAATGTATTCGCATACATTTCTGCAAAATTTATGTAATGTTTCGTAGATCCCTGAATCCAATCATTTGGTTTCGTTGATGATATGAAAATTATATGAGCTAAAGCGAGGCCACCGAGCAGACCATGGCAAATATTTGTCAACAATATCCAAATTCGCTGTATGGTGCAAGACAAGTAAACGGTGTTATTACTAAAATTGGATGGTCTGAAACATGAAAAATGCCAGATAAATGCCACATTTTTGCAAATACAATGGAAGATGGTCCCTGAAATACACTGAATTCATTCATTTTCTAGAGTCGATTTTAGAGTTTTCCAAGTTTCGAAACTTTTTTAAAAATTTTTTTAAGAATTTGAAAAACCTCTAAAAGGTCATGCACACTGGTCACAATTTTGACTATTAAATTAACTTATCATTTGAAGGCAGCGTCAAAATGTCTATACAAAAGTTTGATAGTTCTATCTGCCCTCATAACTGATCCGATTTGACAGTTTTGTTTTCATTCACTTTACATTCGACAATGAAATTACCAACAGTTTCAAATGTTAGTAAAAGTAAAATTTTAGTGAATTTTAAGAAAATGAATGTCACATTTCGGAAATATCATCTAATGAATATATTCGACATGTTCTTACATATTGCCTTCGATATCGTGCTCTGAATGCTTCTTATAAATATCATGATCCACTGATCTGTAACGATTCCTAGACGTTTGTACAAACATTTTTTCAATTCTTGCTGGCGGCCCTTCAGTGGGTGATATGACTGGTGTGAATGGATTATAAATTTCTCCATTATTCGGTATTATGTCGTCGACTAGATCACTTAAAATGCTTGTCAATCCATTCGCCGACATTCGCTCCCTGCTTCCGTTTAATTTATTCAATTGTACGTTTCGCCGTTCACGTTGCGATCTGGTTTTCCGATGAACACGACGATCCTCGATGTTTTTATCAATTTCTAATTCACCAGACAGTGATGCATCATTGATTTCGGTACACTGTCTCAAATATCGCATCAAGGTCTCGTTAGCTTGTCGCACTTCAAATTCACCAGCAGCTATCATTTTCCGTTCTCGTCGACGTCGTGACTCCGATTTGCTACGTTTACTGCGTGGACTTTTTTCTAGACTACTTCTGCTACGGGTCGATCGTTGCGCAGGACTAGCTGTGGGATCGGACAATGGCTTACGATGCCCTCGATGAATATCGCGATCAACATATCCAATAATTCCACTTTGAATTTTATCTGCACTGGCTTTATCCGCCAGTGTGTTGGATTCATTTGACACATCTTGGACATTTGCAACATTTCCATCCACAGTGCGTAGGAGTCGATTTTCACTAGAAGCGTTCTCACTTTGTTCATTGACATTAACGCCAACACCATCACTGTCTTTTGCCCGGATTTCCACTTTTTCAGATGCCAATGAATCATTTTGACCATTCGAACGAGATTTGGATGAGTTGCGATGACGTTCACGTCGCGAACTATGAATCTTTAATTCCTCCATCAATTTCAAATGTTTTGATAATGACGGACACAGTTGATTTTTCCGAGGAAAATAATAAAAATTAAATGTGAAATTAATACTAAAACACTGCTGTGTATGAGCACTACTTAGACCTTATCACATGAGGGAAAAATTTGTAACTGCCGATGGAATTGAAACACACAGAACGACGACGTCGTTTCATTATGATGACGTCAAGCAGTCACACACACTCAAATGCAGTTTTGAACGGATCAATAATGAAGAAAACAGGGAGTTTTTCTCGTTCAATTGCTTGTTGGCATATTGTTTGCTTGGTTATGTGTGTGTAGCTATGGAGATATGTGGGTGTTCTCTAGGATTACATGTAAAAGCTTTGCTTTAAGGGTTGACACATTCGAGTTAGCATCAGTTTGACTTTATTCTCTTGTTTTTTTGAAGTGCTTTCGAAATGAACTTAACTTAGCTTGTCAGCTTTATGACAAAATGCAATTTATTGTGAACATAAATAAATATTGTGCACTGGTGACACTCGGCTACGTAATAGACGAAACTATTTTCGTTTCGGGAACAGCTTTTCCGAACAGAATCACTTTTAAGAAATTTGTCACAATGCCAGAGCTTTCTCTGGTAAATCTTTCAATATTAATTAAAACCCTATGTAGATCCATGGTGTAGATAGAAAAAGCTGTGTGTACTTAATGAGATCCGAGTGTTCCCTACGTTACATTTCCCAATGGAACTACCCCCATTCTAATTCTCGAAACAAGCCAAAACATGCAATTCGAAACTTCAGATGTACACATAACGCATGAACGCAGCTTCAACCTCTAATATTTGATTGATCACTGATCGGTATGGCTGTGTGACAAAAGCAACCTACTATAAGTGGACAGCACCGAAAGCGATACACTTTATTTGTTTATTCAATAAAGATTTTTCTCTCTTTCTACCGCCCACTGGTCGCTGTGCATAGCTGAATTCATAAGCCGAGAATAGTTGGTTTGGAGGAGAGTGCAACATTTTGAAAATTAACTTTTTCACGCCGACTGGTGGAAGGTTCATGATAAAAGTGTGTTTGAGAATCATAAATTAATACAAATCTGGAACCTCATCACCCCATATGGATCTTAAATTCAGGTTTCGTTAGATTCCCCTTCTTGAATTTCGTCACTTTCGAATATTTATGTACGACGAAAATAACTTAGGTAAATATTAAAGTTACGTTCCTCGATTGAATTATAAAATCTATGATGCTGATAACGTTCATAAAACGGGACCTCAAATGGTAACATTTTTACACACACAAACGAGCACACCAACCCTGCCTCTGAAAACGAGCTTGTATATTTTCCCTTCGCCTAAGAGGTATAAATATGTGTACAAGTATAATAAAAAAGCAAAAGCGTTCAGTTTATGGTGGGCTCTTGTTTTGTCGTGTGGGTGGTTCATGACGTCAGTACGACTTTGCTTAAAGATACACAGAGAACGCTCTATGATGCAGACGTGCACAGAGTGTTATTGGCTTCTTATTCATTTGCTACAATCGATTAAAAAAAGTCTTTGAATCTATTAATTTCATCGCAATTCCGTACAAATGTTAAATTATAATGTTAAAAATTAATGTGAAACGATGTTTACTTCAATAACATATTCATCGATAACCATTTTTCCCGAACGACCACACATCGTTTGCCTCACTCGATTCGAATAGGCAATACAAACTTGTTAGTTTATGCCGAATCCCTATCCGTATAACATTTTGAAAGTTAAAAAATACAGAAATTGAAACGATACGAAAAATGATGAGGCTACACAAGCCCACGCGATTCCCTATTCATCGTCAATGAATGTGGAGCAATTCAAAGGTGAACAAATTTAAATCCCTAATTTGAGTTTTGGAACCCTCAACGCATTTTGTTTTCGAAAGAAACAGCAGTATACGGGCATTAACTAACATGCCAACATATAGGCATTTTATTATAACGGAAAAACGTTGATAAAGTCGGTTTTCGACATCATGAGATTCTGTGTATAGCATCCCATATGCGTGTCCAAGTGAAGTTAGCGTATGAACGGTGAGTTCAATAAAAAAGATTTTGTTTACTGAAATCTCGGATTTTGTAATTTGTACCCAAAATAAAGATTTTCTGCCCAAAAAATCAGATGCAACCAAAATCTGAGGTTGTACAGTAAAACTTAGATTCTGTACATCAAAAATCAGACTTTGTAGAACGAAACCGAAAAATACTGTTTATATTCAGGGGCCATCTATAAAATACGTACTCAAAAAATGACTATTTTTAAACCCCCTCCCTCCTTGTACGCAAAAATGTATGGAAAAAAACGTTGAAATGTCGACCCCCCTCCCCCCAAGAAAGTACGTACTTTATGAATGACCCCTTAGTTTTCTCGTTAGAAGAGATTAAATTAGTGATTTGGGGGTCATCCATAAAAGACGTCCAACTTTTTTTTGGCAATTTTGGATCCCCCCTCCCCCCTCGTCCGATTTCTTCAAACTTCCATAAAATTTAATGTCGTCAATTTTTGTGATATGGATATCTATTCTAAAGATGGGACGCGATTACTTTATATGTCAAAAAAATCTGTCAAAGATAAGCGTTAAAGCATTTGAGATAGACAAAGTCGTCAAACGGTCTTTGAGAGGTAATTAGGTGAAGTTTGGATTTGACTCTGAGGGACCGTTCATAAATAACGTAACGCTAAAATTGACATTTTTAGGAACCCCTTCCACCATGCAACGCTAACGTAACGCAAGACCATTACCCCACCCCCTTATGTTATGTAAGACAACAAATCGAAATCAAAGCTATCATTTTCTCTCCTGAATGAAACTCGAACTCCAAAAATTTGAAAATTCATTCACCAATTTTATTTTGAGCTCCAATTTGACCATAACTTTTCTTTGCTATCTTTGCATGAAATATGTGAGGTGACGTTACGCTACTGACTAACCCGTCTCCCTGTTACGCTATGAAACGCTGCGCTAAGCGCCCTCCGGCGTTGCGTAATTTATGAACGGCCCCTTATGCATTTTTCCGGACCAATTTTACCTCAGGGGTTGTCTACACCGATACTAAAACTTATTGTTAAATGATATCACTAACTTTGTCATGAGGAATTTAAAATGATGGTATGGGAAAACTTAAACCCAGCTTACAAAGTGAGAAAATAGCAAGTTTAAAGGCTAGAGGTTATTTTTCTTCAAAAAAGTGAGTATAAGTGCATTATGATTATACTTGAAAGAAAGACTAAAATGATTTTCACACAAAGTACCATAAAACATGAATTCAACAAGTTAGCGTTACATAATAATATCGGTTGCACACCGAAGAATTTTCATGTGGTGTGCTTGCCATTCACTGATGAGTTGTATATATTCGTGAAGCTGGAGGTGACGAAACAATGTCTCTGTTCATTCCTAGGCTCTTATGAGTTCCCCTTTACAAATTTCGGACCCGTACGAAGTACGAGTCCTATGCGTTTACTAGTACATTTGTAACCAGTTGATTTGAGGGGGAGTGGGGGGACCATCGATCATGTACCCTAGATACCGAATCTGCAAAAATTTGTCCGTCCGTTCGTCTGTAAACACGATAACTCGAGTAAATGTTGATTGATTTTTAAAATGTTTTTCCCCTATACCAAAAGTTGGTTTGGGCTTGCACAGGGGCATTTTTATAAAAAGAGCTACTGAGCAGCAGCCTAAGTGGTTTCGGGTCTTTTGTACATGGCTCCAGTTAATCTCTTCAGATTTTCATAAATACTTTTTTGTTCGAAAAGACTGGGAATGCCCGAATGGAAGATCATTTTTTTGACTTGGAGCCCGTGGAATCAGGAAGGGCCATAAAACTGAGTCTCTGAGGGCCCAAAGTGTTTTTCCTACATAAATCTAGTAAATCTTATCCGATTCACAAAATGATTTTTCCTGAAATACAATTGAAAAACTGATTACGGAAATCAATTTAGGCAAAATCGGCCGAAAAAGTGGTCAAAAACGTGGTTTTTTGAAGGTCGTCGAAACATTTTTGACTTACATCTCTGAGAAATCAGCTTTTCAGGGTTTTGAATGAAAGATTTAAACCTCAGAAAATATTTAAAATTAAATTAGTGAAAATCTGTTGGTTCGGGCTGTAGCTTCCTTAGTGTGGGCCAACTAACGCTACACGACATTTGGTCATTTTTCGTGAATATTCCATGGGCACTTTCAGAGGTTGCGAAAACATGAACGAGATTTTGCATTTGCTATAAAGACAGCTTGTAAAACATAATCAAAGACCCGTACGTACCTGAATATCGAAATGAGCAACCAAACCAATGTTTTATGCCCTTTTATAACGATAAGAATTTCAAAGATCTATAGAAATTACCGAAGTAGGTCTTGATTTTGATGGTCCAAATGTTCTCCCCTGCACCATATCAAAAAGAGGACCAACGTAGTTTCTTCGAGAAATCCTAAAACTATCTCTAAAATGTATTTCTCACCAACTTTGCCTTAAGAAGCAGACTTCAAACTGCCGTAATTTTATAGATATGTGTCAATTCTAGAAGTTGCTTTATCCTGGGATTTGATCATTTTTCCCTAAAACCCTGAAACTCGCGTTCTCTAAAATTTTATTCTCTACAATATTGCCTTTGGAAGCAACTTTCTAACTGTCATAGTTCTAGAGATATGAGTCATCCCTCCCGATTATAGAAGTGAATAAATCACTCAATTAGGTAATTTTTCTCTCAAACATTTATTCTCTACAACTTTACCTTTGGAAGCAACTTTCTCACTGTCATAATTCTAGAGATATGAGTCATCCCTCACAATCTTAGAAGTGGTCACATTCTAGGATTAGGCCATTTTTCCTTAAAACACTGATACATATGTTCTCTAAAATTTCATTCTCTACAACTTCGCCTTTGGAATCAACTTCCTAACTGCCACAGTTTTGGGGATAATGGTCATCTCGCCCAATTCTGGAAGTGGTCATGTGCCAGGATTGGGCAATTTTTCCTTAAAACCCTGAAACGTGTTTTCTCTAAAATTTTATTCTCTACAACTTTGCCTTTGACAGTAAATTTCTATATTGCATAGTTGAGCAAATATAGACGAAAAACCACCTGGTTTCGTATATGGCCAAGAAACTCAATTTCGTCCCTTCCATTGCTCCCAGTGCCCAGACCACTAGCCCAATATCCACAAAAAAAATTTCCCAGTTTTTTGAGACCAAATGCTTTCATTTGACACCAAAATAAACAGTTTCTGTGCTATACGTGCTGAGATACTTGCGAAAAAGTTTCACCGACCCTCGAAAAGCATGTTTTGGCCATTTTTTCGACCATATCTCCGAAAGCACTTGTTCGGTTTTGAAAAAAAAAACGACGTGGCGGACAAACGGACATTTTTCTCGGTAATTCGTCATCACTGCCGTCTCGATCTACCTCATGTTACAATAAAATTGTTTGAAGTAAACGTATAGGACCTTTGTAGCTTCGTACGGGCCCAATTATTATTATTGTATACTAATGCTCACAAATCAAATCAATATTAAGTTTAAAACTGAGCATTGTTCAATTCCATGCAATGAATTTTGTATATGACCTACGAACCTTGTTAATCTCCTGAAACGAACAAAGGTGCGAGAGTTGTGATGTATGAAACATTTTTCAGGAAAAACTTAATCTTCAAGTCTCTCATACATAAAAACATTGTCAGACGAACGGTTTAATAGGAAAACGTGGTTCCCAGGTCATCCGTTTTTTTATTTTCAACTTTTGAGTGGAATGGCCCATAGCTAATTTTTGATTAGATGAGAATACTATGCCTATAGTAAAAATCATCTGGATGGCGTGTTTTTTATACCTACCAGTTACATGTCACGTGACTAACGAAATTTTGAGCCCCTCCTTCACGCTACTGACTTCAAAGGAATTTAGATGCTAGATGCACATTTTGCCAATAGTCAACTCGCTTTATTACATTAAGACACAAAAGCCAAAGTATTTTTTGTAAAATACGGATTGATTAGAAATTATAATTCGATCAAGATGACGAAAGGGCAGACTAAGATTATGCATATTGACATTCATGGACGTTAGGAAATTTGATGGGAGAAGGAAAATGGGCAGTGCGATGGATACGTTCAAAGAACTTTGGAGGATGTTGAATACACAGGTTATTTGCATATGAATATTTTTTGTCAGTGATGCCAACTAGGT
Organism: Pseudolycoriella hygida; assembly: GCA_029228625.1. NCBI lineage: Eukaryota > Metazoa > Arthropoda > Insecta > Diptera > Sciaridae > Pseudolycoriella > Pseudolycoriella hygida. The sequence continues at coordinate 35,653,634 of CM055406.1, read as the reverse complement.
CCCTTTCAAAGTTACAGACCCAGGATTAGACCAAGGAAACATCAGGTGTCAATTCGAGACCAGCTTTCCTTATGACATGTCATAAGGAAAGCTGGTCTCGAATTGATTCGGAAAATTGGCAGCAAAATTTCAAATGTGTCGAATGAAAATCAATCGACATGTTATTTGATTCAACGCGTGAGTGTCGCTATACAAAAAGGTAATGCTGCTTCAATTTTAGGGACGATTCAAGAATCGAGAAATTTGAGCGAAATGTTTTATATTTAACATTGTAAAGAAACTTTATGAAAATAATAAAACTAACATAACAACCAAGGAGAAGGTTATTAGATTCCATTATATTAGATTTAGGAGTTAGGAGCCTTTCACCAGGTGAACAAATTATAACCTTTGCGGGAGATAGGTGGACGTGGAGGAGGGTAGTTTTTCACTGAGGCACTACTGCAGAAATTACTCACACCCAAAAATTTAATCAAAATCACAATCGTCATATCTGTGTGGGGGTGTAAAGTGGTGAATTTCTCTATGTCTTCTTCGCTCCTTGTAAAAGTTATTCTCACGTGCCGCGGAAATTCCGGTTTAGAATACCGTTTACGTTATGGCAACACTGTGATGACATTAATATTCACAACATCTCGTTACACGCACCACATTTTGTTTTGACGTTAGCGACGTTATTGTTTAGTTATTATGAAAAGTTTTCAAATTTTATTGTAAATTGTAAATAATTTATTCCAAAATGTTGAAAACGATTGCACATAAAGTACTAAGTCCAGTAGGTTGTTCAATTTACTCAAAACATTACTATTTTGTGTGTCAGCCAATAAGAAATCAATTGCCGGCTTCAATCAAAACATTTAGTTCGAATGGCCCAAACATAGAAGATACAAAGCTAATTCAACTTATTAAGCTAGAATTATCGCATATGCTTGACGAAGGAGCGAGAGTACCACAAATAGATTCAATAACCCCGTACCAATGGGAAGAATTATTAAAACGTAAGAGTGTGAATGCAAGGAGAAATTACTACAACTTTTTATTCGTCGCAGAGAAAAGGAAACAAAAGGACAAAGTAAGGGTGTTATTGTCAATTGGAAGTTGTAAGCATTTAATGCAAAATTTTGAATTTAGATGGAGAAAGAGGAAAAAACTAGAGCCTATCAACAGTTTGTTGCGCAAAAAGCAGAGCTTCCGCCAAAAGAAAATGGACATGTAGAATACGGTCTCGGCAAAACTACCTTCCTCCTACGAGTCGGCAAAGGTACTATGTCAGCATGGCGAAACAATAGGTATGACGCTGTTGTATGACGTCTGAAAGCATTTTCCATCTCTTCTAAAAGGTTAACATTTTGGACTTTCAGATTGAGACAAGCGATGCAATTCGGTGAGAAGATAATTTATGATTGTTCATACGGTCAGTATATGACTCAACGAGAAGCGAAGTCTGCTGCTAAACAACTTATGTTTGCTTTCTCCGAAAATCGACGACATGGAAATCCGTTCGACATGCATTTGTGTAATGTGAATTTCAATAGCGATACGTTCAGGACATTGGAACGCCATATCCCAACAATACGAGACGACTCGTTTCCGTTGCACCTGCACGAAAAAAGTTATTTGGATCTATTTCCTAAAGACAAGTTGGTTTATTTGACGCCTCATTGTACGAATGACTTAGAATATGATCCGGAGTCAATTTACATAGTTGGCGCAATGGTCGATAAGTCCAACAAGGAGCCTTTGTCACAAGGTAAAGCTAAAAAGCAAGGAATCAAAATGGCTCGATTGCCTTTGGATATTTATTTGAATTGGGGTACCAGTTCCTGTAAATCACTGACTTTGGATCAAATGATGACAATTATGTTGGAAATAAAAACCAGCCAAAACTGGAGTTCAGCCCTTAAACATGTGCCCGTCAGAAAAATTGCTAGAGACGATCGGGACACCAATTCGAAAGAATGGAAACCAAAGTTCAGTCCTATTGTCAGAAGTCAAACAACTCAAGGAAGTTTTCAAAGTGAAAAGCCGAATTTAAATTTTAAATTTCCCCGAGCCGAAGGCAGTCAATTGTCGACAGCTGAAAAATTTAAAAGGAGTCCTTCATCAGAATCTAAGTTTCGTTCATCTGAATCTAAGTTTCATTCATCTCAACCTAAATTCCATTCATCTGAACCTAGGTTTCAAAAGAAACCCACAAATTGGGTTGATAAGGAAAAAGTCGATACTGGAATGTCGACGGCTGACAAATTTAAAAAAGTGAAACCTACAATGCAACTCACAGACATTTTAAAGGAATAACCGTCAATAAAACTCTTTAGTTAGCGTGATAGCTCTAATGCTAATTTGTTTGTTGTTTGCTCTATTCACATTTCTAATGCCCTTAGTGTTTGTGTCGCATTTGTTTGCAAAGTTGCGCCAATTTCTTACCTTATCTCCCGTAAGAAATTTTGAAGTCGGAATTTCATGGCATGTCGTTAAAATTGTTTTAGTGAATTGGCCAGCGTCCCAGTTTCACTGTAGTATATTATCTTATCCTTCCTGTTACCGACTGTCCGCAGGCGGTGTGTGGTAGAAAGTAATAAATATTATGCTCCTGTGAAGCCAACGCCGAGGTTTGCCGAGACAACGGCTTCACGAGAGTATACTCTTTTCGATCGTATGAGAGAAAACAAGACGACAAAGTAGGGGAATGACAATTTGACATATCACTGCGCAATAATTTATTATTATTGCCCCAGCAAACGTCAACTACAAAATGCGAAGACGATAAAATCGATTCTATTGGATACGCGCAGTGTTCCCGCTTAAAAATTATTAATCTACTAATACAAGTTTAAGTTATTAATCGCTGACAATAGGAGTTTTTCATGCAGAGAGTCGGAACTAATCATTTTCAATTGTTTCGCTCACGTTTGCTCACGTATGACAAATACTATTATCTGATTGGCTTAGGGCAATTTTTACGGCTCACGTATGACATTGTTAAATCAGCTGTTATGCTGTTTTGGCTCTCTGGAAAGTTCCCATGACGCAAGTCCACATGCGAACAAAAAATTAGGAAAAATTTTTTTCGTAGACTGCTAAGTTTTCACTTCCTCCCCTTGCTATGAACCCCCCCAGAAAATATTTGTCCATGATTCTATGGAAAATTCTAAGGCAAAGTGTCTTTTCACTCATTAAACGGGTTTAATCGGTGGATCCGAAGATATGACTTTAAGAAAATGATCATTTTTACAAATGTGCATTTTCATAGAATCTAAAGTTAATGAAAACATCCTAAATTAGCAAGTTAGTTAGTTACCAGTTTCCATTGGCACTTGTATGAAAAACGACAGAATTTTGGGAATTTGTTGTAGAGAAACACTTTTGATATGTTGTAGAGTAAGTTGAGGGGATTATTTTCCCCCATGGAAAAAGTAGCCGCCGCGCTTTAGTTTGTCGGCGGCGGCGGCTTAAAAAAACTTTTGATATGTTGTAGAGTAAGTTGAGTGGATCATTTTTGTCCAAGGAAGTAGTAGCCGGCGCTCTTCGGTTTGACGGCGGCGACGGCTCGAAAAAAATCATATATATAATTCGTCAAAACAATTTTCCTACTTCCAAAAAAGATATCACAACTTGCGTCACGTTTCCCTTTTAAAAAGGGTTTTTGTTGTGATCGTTAATAAAGGAAACTCTGTGTTGTTCAATGCTAATGGTTGCTAATAGTAATACACGCAGATAGCAAGGGAGCGAATTGGTAGAAGTTTAAGAACAGAATATGTTATTGGGAATTTTTTGTAAGATTTTTTGTAGCCCCTCGGACATTCACTTCACCTCGACTATAATCGCGCCGTTATATCCCTTGGTTAATACGATAGTTTATATCATTTGGGCATATAATTGCCATTTGACTCGTGGCTTTTTTTTATTTCCTTTGAGATTTGATGCCATGATATTATAGTCGGACTATAAGGAAAATTATAGTCGAATAAAAAATTATATTCGGATTATAATGAAAATTATAGTCGAGTCGACCATAATATGCGTATTATATACCTTCCAGTTCGTATGAAACTCGACTATAATACGGTCATTATACCCCTACTTTCAGGTATATAAATGGCTAACTATATGTTCGAATGATATAAAAGGAACTTAACTACTCAATTAACATGAAAATCGGCGATACGATAATCGGTTAGTTACGAGGTAAATTAACGATCAAAAAGTGAAACTTATGTATTAAAAGTATCAGGTTTACAGTTTGTAATATTTGACATTGACTAATCATCTTTTCATATATTCCAGGTCTAAAAAGATTTTTCAAAGATTTGTGTGATTTATTCAAGATTTTCCGGAGCAATTTTTTTGGGACCTTGTGACAAAATTTTCCGGAGCCACACGAGATACAAATTCACTTTCAAAAATAGACACCTTAATCTTCAAATTCAACAGACGCAGACGCTACCCCGGTCGCTACAATCGTCCTTAAATGACGATTGTTTGTCGAACTGACTGACTCTCACTTTACTTGAAAAATTCAATTGAATAGTCATAGGATTTTGTACATTTTTCCCTCATCAGCAAAAATCTAAAAAAATCCCCATAAATTGCTGGAAATCTTAAATAAAAAAAATCTTGTCATCACTCGTCACCCTAGGGAGTCGTTTACCCATCGCATCGGTAGGGGCGTTCAAATTGATTAGAAAGAAATGTCTGCTGGGACTCTCATCAGTAGAATGAACCAAAGTGTCAGGTGTGTATGAGTGATTTGCGGTGATTTGTTTATCATTTTGAGACTCGGAATATGCTTCAAATTTTAGGTAGTTGACAACGAACCGAACAAGAGACAATATTCAAAGATTTTCCATAAAATTACTGACTACCTTTTCAGCAACAAGATTAGTCAGTGGATTAAAACGTTCAATAAATGCTACTTTGAAAATGAGTACAAACACTGATAGTGGTCCCATATCGATAGCAATAACTGAGTCCATCAAAGACGGTCTGCAACCTATACATCTTGAAGTAATTAATGAATCTTACATGCACAATGTTCCAAAAGGATCTGAAACTCATTTCAAGGTGCTGGTGGTATGTATTTCTTTGTTAATCAAGTTAGTGAAAAATTACTAGCTCAGTTGTTTGTTTGGTAATAAGATTGAGTCACGGTAGCTGTTGTGCGAGGTAGGTTAATTAGATCAGGATCAACGAGCCAAAATGGCCAAAATCTACGTCAAGCCCTCGAAATAGGAATTACAACCTTTGCTCGCTAGGCCGGTTCTGTGAACATCGAATAAAGATTCAAAAAAAGGTTGTCCGGAATCGATTCCTCAAAGCTCTCGGTACTTTCCAAACGTGATGGTGTGCCAAGTTTATCGACTATCTGACTTGATCAGGACGGTGTTACTTATTGAGAACGTGTCGTAAAAAAATAGCTTTTTGATGTTTTTACAAAAACCAAAGACTAATTCTGTATAGACTGGAAATATCGAATAATATTTCGTAAACAATGTGATCGTGACATGGTCTGCTTAATTTTGTCATGCCCCACTAATTAGTGTCACAATATAGAAATACAATAAAATATTCTTTGTGACAAAGTACCATAGCCAATGGTGTTGCAGTCATAGTTTTTCGTAAGAAATACCGGTGTCGCTACAAAATCCGGAGGCACAAAATCCAAAGGCGTCAAAATACAAACAAAAAATCCGGAGGCTTCAAAATCAGGAAACGTCAAAATAAGAGACGTAAAAATCCAGAATATTTTCAAAAATCCGGATAAAATCTGGACCAAATAAAAACGAAATTGTATTTATCACAGGTTTTTGTTATCTGGACTGCTGCGCCGCAGGACGTGGACATATTGGAAAAATAAAAAAGCGGGGTAGAGGGGAAGCAGCAGGCGCAGAGTCCCTAGCGGGATTTGGGGCAGAGCAACACTCACGTACAGCCGCCTGCAAGGCGTAACCAAGCTCGCCGCAGGTGCGGGGGTGAGGATGAGCGATGAAGAAGGTGACTTCTTCGGATTTGATGGTGGAGAATATTAAAAGTGGGGAACTACCTTGTTTTGCCATCGATTCACCTCAACAAAACTCAGTTTCTTCATATGGAATGTGTCGAGTACGGTACTGTTGGAGATGTAGGACGTTGGTCTCTTAAATTCTCGTCAACTTAGGAAAGAAATAGTTGATTTGCTTGAGCTTTGGAGTGAGTAATGATCAAATAACTTATGATTCTGGTAGTAGTTTCACTAAAATCTTCACTATATCTTGGACAGGGTGGGCCACGAGATCTAATACTGCTGAATCGTAGGCTAGATAGCACACTTTAATTCTATTGTAAAGATTTTAGTGGACCATGCTGTCCAAGAAATTCCGAACTGTTCAAAAAAGGGTCAATTTTTGATATAAATTCCGTCGCCACGTCCACAAATGACCTTTCATCAATTGTCTTAGCACTCATTTTGTGCATCATTTTGGCCACCATATTGCATCGCAAGATCAAAAGATTCGATCAGTTTTTACGGAAGTTACTCAACTTTTTTTATATTTGCTTGCTCTGTGAACCAACGTCTATTGAGCAAAAAGTTGTTCCACGAATTTTTAGCGGTGACCCAGCAAGCCATCACTCATCAAAATCGGAGATGGCTTCCATTTCAATTGGTCGAACATTTTCCAAATTCACTCTTAAAAGAGTGCGTTGCAGTCTCCGACATTGCTACGAAAATGAACTTCCACCTCAGTTTGTTAAACACAGGCTTATCTCTTAGACTTAGACTTTGCGTTCCCCGTGCGTACGTGGGAAACAAAACCACACGTTTACATATAGCTTCGTAGAAAACGTTCATTGCGGTTTTTATGAATTACATCGACGTCGATTTCATAGAGCGGATTTTAGAATCGCTTCTTTCCTCGAAATTCCAAAAAGTTCTTTTAAATCTACTGACAACTCCATGTAAAGTTTTCCGTCTTATTTCAGGTTTCGGACAAATTTCAGGATATGGCACTGTTGAAGGTATACCAAGAAACGGTTTAAGAAAGCGGATACAAAGTACAAAATGGTGTTCATCTCTTTCAGAGACACCGATTGATAAATGACTTAGTGAAGAACAAATTACAAGGAAAGTTTGTGCACGCATTGTCAATCGAAGCTAAAACGCCAAGTCAATGGGACTCCACGTACACAGTTGATCCGAGTCCGAACTGTCGAGGTGGATTCGGAAAATGATTTGCTCTTGTGTTATTATAGTAAATTCACGTTTTATTTGTTTCGCATCAAAAAAAAAATTGTACGGAAAATAAAAATTTAATTGAACAACTGAAGAAAAAATTGAACGAACAAAAAAGGTCCACTAATCTCATAAACTAAAACTGTCGAGTCTGAGCTTCCCATCGTTTTCAGTAAAGTACATCATATCAGCTAACGACTGCTCACAAATCAAATCTTCCACACGATCGTGCATCTGAAAAATACATTGTAATGACTTTTTTTGTGTTATGGGAAAGAAGGGGGAAATACTCACCGCTTTACATTTGTATTGCTCCTTAACTTCTGGATATTTAAATGTTGACCAGGGACCAAAGTTCACACTAACAGTAGCATTTCTAAATACTGAAATAGCTGGGTAGTAACCTCCGTGATAAATATCCACAAATGCTTCACCCTGAGATTCACCATTTTTGAAGAAAATAATTTTGCTTCCAGGAACTGGTGTGAGATTTTTAATTGTTTCACTAACACGATCCTTATCCTCATAATACAAATGGCTTTTGAATTTCACCAACGGCTGTTACAACAAAGCTTTTATTGGCACATCAATTTTCTTATTAATTTGCTCCGATGAGAACTTACTCGGTCCTTGAATGTATTCGGCATGTAATTCAAATTTTGAGACGTTTGAGGCAATACAATTAGGAATCCCAGAGTATCACCTTCACCATATCCACTGCTGTAACTTTTGCCATTTGATTCATGAAATTTTGTTCCTTTTTGTGATCGCCACGAATATCCGAATTTATCGTATCCTAAGGGCGCTTGTAAATTCGCATATTCTTGTCCCCAACCTAACCGAGTAGCTGCACCTTCTGGCATTTCTTCAATTGTAACTTCATAGTACCAAGATCCTCTAGTTACAACTGAAAAGTCAAGAAATTAGGTGATATATTTGCCATTTTTTTTCGCTGTGGACTTACAGTGAGACGCCCTCACCATACAATATCCCTTTTCCCCCGTAACGGCCAAGCGATCCTCCGAAATTTTGAGCTGTGACGCCCTATCATGTAGAGCTAGCAGTACGGAATTGGGTGATAGAGCTCGATACAACCATCCCGGAATCGGTTTACCAGCCCAATCAGCTGATTCGTCAAATTCCTGTCGAAATGGTGCATGAGGATCGGGTTCAGCTAAAATGTATCGATAGCCATCTTTGTTGAAAGGATGTTCCAATGGATATCCATGTGCCGGTAATTTTACGTTCGATGATATATCACCGGCAGGTCGACCTTTTTTGCCAGCCGGTCCGTATTCAGCATTTGGTAATTTCCGCTTGTTATAGCGACCTCCTTTCGTGAGACTAGCTGTATAATTCAAACAAAAAAGAAACGATTTAGCTTCGCAATAGAAGACATGAACCGCCGCCGTGTTTTGTCATTGTATTTTTTCTTTCTTTTGCACAACTTCTTGGGTCCATGCAACATTTAACGTAAGAAAGAATTATTGACTGACAACACAAAACTCTTTTTTCTAACTTCTTAAGATAATCCCGATAAAAAATCCAAAAATTTCCAGCTTTTAACAGGCAAACGTCGCGAATGAACTTCCCATTCTTCGTAGACAGACCCTCAATTGCAATCTTCTTGTAGATGGAGGCCTGTGATGCACCACGGCTGAGTGGTGTGGTGACCAAGGCTTTTATCTCGAGCGCGATTAAAGAGCTGAACGAGGTTCAAAGACGCAGACTAGTCTTCTGTAGTACTAGAGCTATGAAATCGACAGCTATGGTGGCTAATAAAACGCTGAATAATTTACCACCGATCCACGGGGCATTGAAGGCGAAAGCTTTCGCCACGGCGGACAGGTTGTCGCAGAACCATCTTTGGACTCAAAACTTCATTTCGAGGCATGGGAAAACCAAGAAGGTCATCACTGACAAGGTGTTTGCGATGCCTAGGGACCGAATGAAACCGGATACAAACTTCGTGAAACGCTTTGAAGTCTTTGTACCCAGCAGGTTGGAATGGCTGGCCAAGCTGCCTACCAGGTGGAGTAACTGTTCACTGACGTTTCTGAGTGGGCGGGAGCCGGATTATTCTCTATGGAACCATCGGTGGGATGGTATCACCTAGGGAGATTCGCCGATGCCTTTCAGGCTGAGACTTTCGCCGCACTGATGGGAGTGGGGAGGCAGTCTTGGCAGAGACATGTGGAGAAAATGTTACAATCTGCTCTGACAGTGAAGCGATGATTAAGGTGCTCATGTCGCTAGTCGTGATATCCAAGTTAATAAAAGAGTTGAAGGAAGCCCTAAACACTCTGGCGTAGAGGGCAACGAAAGAGCAGATGACCTAGCGAGGAAAGGCTCGGCGGCGCGGCATCATGTTGCGGACCAGATCCTCTTATACCCATACCACACTCGGCGTGTGTAAAAGCGTTGAAGAGTTGGGTGAGGTCGGAATTCGCTAACTGTTGATGTGCCTATGATGGAGGAATGTACACGAAGCGTTTCTTTCCGGCGCCCGATGGGAAATGGTCTAGAGAATTGCTAAACATGGACAGGGAACGCAAAAAGAGGGTGGTAGGTGCGATCACTGGGCGCCGTGGATTGAGCAAGCATCTGGCTAAAATGCGACTCTCTAATGATCCCAACTGCACCTACGGCCTCGGTGAGGAGACGGGTGTTCATGTCATATATGAATGCCCGAAGCTCTCCTAATTGAGGCTCAGGATTCTAGGAAGTCATGTGGTCGAACCCGCAACAGTGACCAACATGGGACCTGCTGCTCTGCATAGGTTCCTAACCGGGGCTGGGAGGTTTTCAAGATTTACGTGATGAATGGGTAACGAAACAACGGATCACTAGATCTGTGTTTCATGGACTCATCAAGGCCCGATCCAAACTGATAAATCTAAAAAAAAAAATGATGGAGGATGTGTGTGCGGAAGAGTGTGAGGAACGACGAATATTGCTTTTGAAGAATGTGACGTTTCTTTGTTTTTTGTGCTTCATGACTCAATACTTGCAGCTTTTTTTATCAAATTATAGCCCTTGTAATGTAATATACTATTTTCCAGTCACACGACTCCGTTCGAGTCTTCTTAAACCACAGTTAAAAAAATTGAAACTGATAACTTTATCATCCAAGGAATGACAAGTTGAAACAGGCTGAGAGGACACTTAAAAGATGTGGTGACCCTCTGGTCGATACCAGAAGGCAGTCTGGTGCCAAAAAAGTTCCTTCGACAACGTTGGATGGGGAAACGAATAAATTAATGTTCATACCGTTCCGACTCGACACCAGGCTGCGTACTTAATAAGTATGAGTAGCCTTATAGATGGCAGCTTAGTGCCGAAAATCACTTAAAGTCATCGTAACGGCAGTAAGGAATGTACGTCATATGGCTAATTCCATCGGTACCGTCACCTGGGTAACGAATTTCATTCTTCTTTCACTCTTTCAATGTGATTTTTATTAAAAACATTCGTTCCTCACGTGACATGGTAGCGACAATGTATGGATAACCGACGGAATTAGCCATATAAATTTAATTTTGCGGCAGGCTGCTGCTGCCCTCTACATTCACACTAGAATAACTCGACTAGACAGACTGGTGCCAAGCTGAAATTTATATGACGTATAGTACTTGTAACGCTGGTGTTACAATGACATTAAGAGTGCTTACAGCAATAATTTGTTAAGTGAACTTTGACAGGTCTAGCCATGTAAATTACATTGGGGCACGTACAGCCGATAGTTCGATAAGATTAACACGATTTTGACAGATTTTATATGAAAGAAGTGTCAAAATTTTCACCAATAAAACTTATCGAACCAAAGCTGCAGGCGCTCTCGTTGTACGCGAGATTGTTGGCACCAGGCTGCGTTCTTTGGTTAGTTAAACTACTCAAGAAGGCAGCTTGGTGCTGAGTTGTAACCGACTGTATGGCAACGTGCTCGTTCGCAACTCGTACATTGCCATAGAAACTTTTTTGGCTGTCCAGCTTGAAATGCAGATATCTGTTTGTTGCAAATATTCTCCATGAAAATGTTGTAGACGAGGATGAAATATGGAATATAGCAATAGACTTCTTCTTGTTTCATCCCAGATCATTTTCATGGAGTAAAATTGCAACGAACAAAGGCCTCTTTTAACCATAAGTTGGTTTCAAATCGATTCGTTTTGAAAGTCTGGTTTAACAGTCATAAACACAACTGTGCTCACAATTATTGTTAAACAAATTAAATTACTCTACAGCATACATGACACTCTATTTCTGTTTCGCTGATTGTATTTATACCATAAAATAAAATAGAGAAGTCGAAACTAAATTCAAAATACAAGAGAAAATTGTAAAGTTCAAGGTTGTGGCGTTCGGCTTGAAGTGCTACATTATACGAGGTTCAACATTTTACGAACAATAATATTTGGCTTAGTTTTTGTGACCTAAAAAATTGAATTTTAGCCAAAAATATTTAAATTAATTCACCACATACGTTCCTCCATGTTCAAATCAATCGTCCGCACACTCAGTTCGGTTAAAAGTGAGTCTTATCGATGCGCTGCCGCCGGTGTTATCTTTTTCAATCTTTTCAATTCAGATTGTTTCCTTCCTTTTTTATTTTGTTTCGACCGAATTCCGACTGTCGTTACCAATGGAATTAATTATATGAAGAAAAATTGTGAACCGAAAATTACATCACATGCAATAGCTCAAACAAGAAATACCACAGAGATAAACCAGAGCAACAAATAAATATCAATTTTCATTCATATCAACGATTTAATAGAAAGGAAAAAATGTTTAATGTTTGGTCGTGTTTACAATTATCTTTAAACTGAAATAAGAAACACCACACATTATATATTTTCACAATCTCATGTTTTATGTATAGTATAAGTATAACATATAAACGGGTATATAATATGCATGTATAAGCCTACTCAGTGTATCGTTTTTATTTGTTATTATGACGACGAATGAAATACACCTCACAAAATATGTTTCGTTGGGCTGTTTATGCGATGGACGAAACAAACTTGATTATTCAAAGTAACGAAAACGAAACCAGATTCCGATATTCCTCGCGGAAAAGCGTCAAACAAACAATTTTTTTTCAAATATTTTCATTGATAAGAAAAGCTCGTGTTACTTTTGCTATGTACTTCAGTGTTTACAATATAAAATTTTCATAAAATATCATCACTCCTTCACATAAAGAAAGGAAAAAATGTTTGATGTTGGGTCGTGTTTAAACTGAAAATGAATGGTATAAGTCGCGAGGGTCAATTACTATAAACACTTCCATCGTATACTTTCACAGATTTTTTTGGGATTTTGAATTTCGTCTACATTTTTATTCGGCTTAGGATTCGGCAACATCGACTTTATGTGACCGAATAGAGTTTTTTTTATTAAAATTAGCCGCTCTACCAGACAGAGCACGCACGGGGGCCACCATTTGGACCCATTGTACTATGCTATGGGGTCTGATTAGACATTTGCTGCTGAGTTACAAATCGATTGTTTCTTCTAATGGTTATGAATGAATATTGAATAAATAAGTGGCACCCTGTGATAGACCCATATACTGAAAAAAATCAAAATAACTGCACAATGTGACATATCCATTTCAGATTGACTTCTTCGTGGAGTTGTTTTTCTGGTAGATAATCAAGCCTAGATCAACGTTTACGAAGATCATTTTTCAAAAAAATAGGATCTAGGCAGCCGCGGGTGACATTTGTCCTTCTATTCTAAAGCGTTGATTAGAAAGAGACCAACTTTATCTGTCTCTTTCTAACCAACGCTTTAAATTGAAAGAACAAAAGTCATCCGCGGCCGCCTAGACCCCATTTTTTCGAAAAATGATCTTCGTCAACGTGGATCTAGACTCGATTATCTACCAAAAAAACAACTCCAAAAAGAAATCAATCTGAAATAAATATTGTCTGTGCACCTGCACATACATACACATGGGAGAGTACAAAAATTAACGAAAGTTCAAAAAAAACTCTGAGAATCTGAGAATTAGTGGAATTTTACTAATTTGTTTGAAAATAGTTAAAAATGCTTAAGCATCGCTTACTTGGAATGTTTTCCACTGTTTTCGAACCCACTCTTTGGGGTGAACCTCGTGAATTAAAAATGATTTACTTCTTCTGTATACATATACATTAGGGTGGTCCAAAAAACTAAACTGTCGAAAAGTGTGGAGCACGAGCGTTTAAAAAAATCTAAATGGGTCCCTGATAAAAAGTGTCTATGGAGGCAACTCAATCTGGAGTACCTTGAAAAGCAATTACCATGCTTATTTCGTAGATATATATGCGAAAAACACCGAGTTTTACCACTTTTTTGGTCATTGCTCCAGTTTCACTTCCACTTTATAAATTGAACCCAAATGCTATTTTCAATATTAAACATACTATTCATTCCTAACATTTCCCTGAAATTAGTTTGCCACTACCTGATGTCGTCGTCGCGGTTTGGCGCAAGGAAAAGTTGGGTACACTTTGTTCTTCAATGGGCTCCCATGACTCCGATACCGTGCGGAAACTCGAAATAAATCAAAACAGCGTTCTCTAAGGATTATTCTGAACGGATTTCCTTAAACTTCTTGAACATGACTCCTACCCATATACTAGTTTCATGTAATTTCATAAAAGTCTACGTTTTTCACTGTTTTTGGGTTTTTTTTGACTATTTTGATTTTGCGGATCTCCTAGATCTCTCCAGATTGGGTTGCCTCCATAGACACTTTTTAACAGGGACCCTTTTAGATTTTTTTAAACGCTGATGCCGCACACTTTTTGACAGCTTTATTTTTCCATACATTTTTGGACCACCCTAATATACATAAATACATTTATTTATTTACCGGAACAAAATAATAGCTTAGATTAGCAGTTACAGGCCACTTCCGGTTTAAGTGGCGGCCAACTTGAATTTTAAGATTGGTCTTGAAATTGCATGTTACTTACTGAACAACTTTGTAGAAGATCATTTTCTTATGTTTCGCTTATCTTACGAATAGAAGAACAAAAGTCGCGTGCAGGGCATCAAGATCCAATTTTTTCGAAAAACATTCTTCACAAACGTTGATCTACGTTAAATTATCTGCCAGAAAAACTACTCCTCAAGATGAAAAAAGAAGTTGGTCTGACGAGAATTCGGCTAAAGGCCACACAGTGGTTACGGAGGCTATGGCGCAAGAAAATTTTAGTATTCAACAGTAAAGAAAGGCAATTTGGTCTGACAAAAATTTGGCTAGTGGCCATGATCATTAGTGCATACTCCAATTTGACAGTGTATCGTTTGTTAGCGTGTGACAAATTCTACTAGAATGTTGAACCCAAAAGAAAATAAAATATTGGACAACGTAGCATTATCAGAGAAATGATAACAGATTGCGTCACTTCCGCGAAAGGAACGCCATCTTTTATCATCCCTTTTAGACATTGAGGTGGCAGATTCACAACAAAAATACGTCGAAACTTTTTATTTTGTTACGAATGGAATGGAAAAAGGAATGATTTTACAGGAAACTTAAATTGAGTGAGACGAAACAGGGGCTCAAAGGGGTACAGAGTGCTCGTAACTGGTATGTTTATCCTATTTATAATAAATATGTGAATAATTGCATCACGTGTGTAAATCGTGCATATTAACCTAAGATATTCGCCACAATGGTCACAAAAGTTGGAAAGTCTAATTTTCGTGTGTAATTTATGGATCTGAGACCAAGCCTATGTCTATGTCAATATTCACAGTATTTATTGCTATGAGAAATGCGGCAAAACTTTATAAAAATCAATAAAATTAATGGTTTTCGGTCCTCACACCTGTAAAAATCATATATGCAACGTCGTGAACCGAATAGAAACTACTTTTTGTTAAAATGCTCTACCCGCACAATCAGTTGTTTTTGTTAGCTACAATATTTAAGGCAGCAGTAACAATCAAAACGAGTCAAACAATACCCACATTTCATTTGTTGTAGGTTTAAAGCGTTTATTCTTGTTTGCGGATAATGCGGTAAGTGATTGTCAGTAACACTCATACATTCTTTTAATTACTTTTTTATAATGACCGGGGGACAAAGTACAATAAATTCTTTAACGGAACGAAGGAAATGAGAGAGAGAGAGACAGATTCGCGAGTTGCATTTTTGTCTCGTAGAGTCAGAAGCCTATTCTGTTAGCCTAACTATGAATTATTTTCACATGCGTCATGCTCAAACAGACGAGTAATCGAGCTGCGATATTTATGCGAAACCATTGGTTTTTATGAATGTTCTTTGAGAAGCCAACTCTTGTGTGTCATGTATATCATGTGTGTTCTGTGTATCAATCTACGTAATTTAGAGTTCGAAGTTTTATAATGGTATAGTGTGTTCTTAGCAAGGCGTGTATAAAATGTTCTGCACTA
Source organism: Pseudolycoriella hygida (assembly GCA_029228625.1). Lineage (NCBI taxonomy): Eukaryota > Metazoa > Arthropoda > Insecta > Diptera > Sciaridae > Pseudolycoriella > Pseudolycoriella hygida. The sequence goes on along the minus strand of CM055406.1, from coordinate 35,638,006 downwards.
TTCGGGCAATGTAGATCTGATCATACAACAAAGATTCGTTTATTGCGGTAACGCCTTCTGTCAAAGTAATTTGTCACTATCTTAAAACAATCAAAAACAAAAAATCAAGTGGCCCTCATTCCATCCCAAAAATTGTTCTTAAAAACCTACCGAATTTTTGGCCAAATTGAGAGATCCCATCCTGAGTAGATCGTGGAAAGTGTTCTGGGATTCAATGAAAATGAGGTCACAGTGGCTTTTTTCCTCGATATTGAAAAAGCATTTGATACAATGTAGGTCGATCAAATTCCCAAATTATCTTTGAAACAGAGTATTTAGAACGCGACTGTCTAGTGGCCTATCGGACCCTATCATAGTGAATGATGGAGTCCCAACTTTTGGCCCTGTTCGTTATATTCATGGCCGACCTCCTCTAGCATACCAACACCACACAATCTATATTTGCCGATGACAAAAATGGATTCTCCACCAGACTAGAACCACTCAGAGCTAAAGCAACTGCTCAAAGCTATCTTTACAAGCTCTCAGATTATTACAAAATGTAGAAAATTAAAGTCAATGCGGGAAAGTCCGAAGCGCTTCAAACTACAAGGGTAACAAACGTAGAGATCAATGGTGAAAAGACTCAATACAAGGAAAGCGAGCGAAACACGACGAGCATGTTGACAGAATGCTGCCCAAGGCTTATTCTGGATTACACAGACTATTCAATTATGAGAGTGAATAGCGGAACCTCTCAAATCGTGAAAGTTAAGGCGCATGCGACCATTTTGAGGCCAATACTTACAATGTTACACCAAAACAACGTATCGCATTTGTGTCTTTGCTAATGAAAGCTTTTCGATAGCTTTGAGCTTCCTTTGGATTCCAGCGGAATATTCCAATTTTCCAACGGAATTCTAAAGACGCTCAAAGCTCATCAAAAAGCTTTAAAGCGCAGATTATATGCGATACGTTGTTTTGGCTTAACACGGCCACTTGTATGACCTGGCCAAGAATCTGCTCAGCAAAGCCTACCTACATGAGAATCCGATTGTTAGTGATCTTCCTCACTACTTGCTTTGTAATCACCATGGCGCTAATGACTTATCTATCTTAAGTCAAAATCGACTATTTTGCCATTGTAGCAAAATCCCTCTCAATCCAGATCGTTCGACTTCATGAGCTAATAAAAAGGAAATGTACATGTCGTCACAAAGAGCGCGTGCGATAAGAACGATATTTTTCTAGAGCAACTTTTGTTAAAGAAAATTGTAAATTTCAAAAAAGTGTCTCCAATAGCTATATAAAATCATTGTTTTTTCACCTAGTAGTTGAGCTACTTTTTGAGATTGCTTAGTTTTTTTACTTTAAAATTCGACACCAGGCTGCGTATTTGAGCCCATAATCTACGAATGAAGAAGGCAGCCTGGTGCTGAGCATATATTTCTACCAAAGAGTAGAAGGTAGTTAGATATACACGTCGTCACATAAGTTTCAACTGTGCACCAGGCTGCATCCTTGAGCTATATCACTTTAAATGCAGGAGGTAGCAGCAGCCTGGTGCCGAATTGAAACTTATGTGACGAAAATGTTTTTGCTTTAGCTTTACGTGAAGAAGAAGTAACAACCTGAGCGGTGAAACAAGAAGGCAATTTTGGCAATTTGAAGGTACGAATATTTTTCTCGTCTCAATTTATTTCCGGACCCACTGCCTCCTCACAGGCGTAACGGTTTTTCCACAAAATCCCTATGGACGTTAGTAACATGAACAGAAATTCTCACCTTGTGCGTAACCGTCATCGCTGATTCGCAGCGTTCCACCTTTAACCATTGCATCATAGTTGGGTTTTATTTGCGTCAAATCCATTGAAAGTAGTCCATACATTTGACCCTTATCAGAAGATTCCTCGTAGGAAAATGTTGTATGAATTTCTTTCACAAGCGTTCGTTGAACAGTAAAGTACCTTGAAGTTTTATCAATCAAAATGAAACGAATGGTTTTGTCATAGACAGTTAGTTACCATGACTGGGTTACTCTCCTAGGCATAGTTGTCATTGCCTCCCAATACTGATCGATGAAGGGTATAATGTCCATGTCTTTACTGAACATGTGCTTCGCCTTTCCCTCTTTGGCTGCAGTTTGTTGCAAATTTGCTATGGCTGTTGTGCACATTTGAGAGATTGCTAATATTGACCAAAAATAACGTGAATTTCAACAGAAAATTTTGTAATTAATTCAACTTACTGGCCTGACTCTTACGAAAGCTTTCCAGACCAGTTGGTGAACAATTTTTGCAAACGAAAACGTAGTTAGTTGAAAATGGAATCAGTTTTCCTAATTGGAATCCTATACAGGACTCGTGAAACCATCGATTGCAGGTTACACAAAGTAGTTCCAGAATATTGAGATTACGTTCTTTGCCACTGGAACACGTAGAAAGTGGTGAGCGAAAAGAACTCAAACAAATTGATTAGTTGTTTTTACCAATAACAGTTCCCTTGCTTCTCTTCTGGCCTAGCCTGCTTGCTGTTTCCAAAAGATTTGTTCCCATTTTCGAACGTAGTTTTACCGTTCTCATCCAATGGAGAGTCCATGTCGATAGAATCAATACTTCTGCGATTATTTCAATCCTACGAGCAACTATCTTAATTCAGCTTATTGAATTGGTCCAAAATAATGAATAGAGTTTTCTTGTTTGGATTATTATTCAGTTTTATGCCAGAAAATTTGGTTCATCGCTTGCTTGCTGTCATAGCTGTCACTTCTTGATTACGAAAATGAATGAACAAAACGGCGCGAAATTTTCAATTGTATTATTTTCGTATCCGCTGAACAGAATGGCGAGAATGGCAAAATCGTTGAGTGTAATTTCGTCACTGAACGATATTATCGAGGCTAACAGCGCTAGTGAAAAATTGAGCGGTGCTCTTAACGCTCATAAATTCACGAAAACAGCGTTTCACTTGCTCCGTATTCTATTCGGACATTTCCCCGACCAAATCTCTAAGACGACATCTTGACTGACTTTTGGGCGATTTCAAATTTTATCCGTTTTTTACCCATAACTCCCTTATTTCAAAACAATACCCCTTCCCGGAACATGTTTTCTAGACGTTTTGGACCATCCCCGAAAACATATCAAAAATTTTTCAATAATTTTCGGGCAGTGGAGCAAATTTTTGTCCATTTTTGCCTCCTTTGATCGACCCTAGACACCACTCAACCGATTTTCTTAAACGTGATTTCGCTGGCTTCACAGGACCGAATCCTTTCATTTGACACCTCACTGGCCCGAGATATAGGTTAATAAGTGCTCCCGTTCTGGACGAAATCGCCCAGTAATGGCCTATATCTCGGGAGTGGGAAACTTCTTCACCCAACATTGTTCAGCAATTTCGTTGCCCCAAGCCTTCTCTAACGATTGGCACTCAAAAATTATTTCTACTTTGTCCAACAGCAAAAGTTCCCTAACAACAAAGTGAGGAAACCCCAAAATTTGAACAGTTTTCGCTACCTAGCTCCTCCGCATGAAATCGGTTCAAAAAGTTTTCTTCTACAAAGTTGTAGGCCATTCAAAACTCTAAGACTTTTCTTCCCCGACCAAATCTCTAACACAACATCTTGACTGACTTTTGGCCGTAACTGACTTTTTACTCATGACTCCCTTATTTCAGAAAAATATCCCACCCCGTAACATGTTTTCTCGACGTTTTGGACCATCCTCGACAACATATAAAAAAGTTTTTTTTTGCTCCTCACTTTTTTTCATTTTCATGCGAAATAAACACAAAAAGAAACGGGATCGTTACGGACAGACAAATAATTAAATAAATAAATGGACACATAAACAGACAAACTTTAGACGTTTATAATTATAAATAAAAAAAATGTCATGAACATGCGTTTATTAGCTCATAAAACGAGTTTAAGTTTCAAGCTTAGAAAGAGTCGAATGAGCGCGAGCGATAAAAACGATTGGCGCTCGCACTCCGGCTCGCAAATTTTTAAAATTAGTGGCGCTCGTGCTCGCCCTCTGAGCTTCGATATTATCATGCGTCGATACGATAATATCGAATACGATATTATTGTAAGTCAATATTATAATATCACAAATATCGAATACAATATTATTGTAACGCAAATAAGATAATATGGATTCATAGTCAGGTCCTTCAATTACAAGTTTTACTTGGAAGACTCTGGTATGGTTGAAAATATTTTTTCGGATCCAATAGGATCGTATATCGATTTCTCATAAGAGGAAATTGTGTGGCAGACATCTTGTCACCATACTTCTTGTTAGGACACAGGGCTTGGCTGTTGCACTAATCCCCAAGATATGACACCTCCACTGCCGTGCTAAGGAAAAAAACCTTAGTGGAAGAGAGACAAAACATTTTTTAAGCTGGGCCTAGTAAAAAATGTTTTGTCTCTCTTCCACTAAGGTTTTTTTCCTTAGCACGGCAGTCCACCGCCTCCACCAAACTTACAACGACCACCAGACCTTCATATGTAGAACTTATACCTATACCTAAAAACCGATTGCATTCCCTGTGCCTGGGGTACACCTCGATCATCATTTTTCACGTTCTTAGAATGAATTTTGCTGACTGTTGTAAGTCATGAAGACTTATTAGGTTCTACTTCCATGCAGTGCGGTGATAATTACTTCGGAAAAATTCGTTTTGACAAACCTAGACGCACACACACACACACATGCAATTTGCAGCTTCGTCATTATTTTCGCAACTACATTATCCGCCACTATCCACACCTCCTCATCGCGGCACATCTCCGATATTATGTTTTCGGCACTTACATCTGGCCTACTCACAGTCAACAGCTCTCCTCGTTCTTGTTCGAAGCGGGGGCAGACGAATAACACGTGCTCCGCAGTCTCTTCCTGCCTATCGCATGTCGTGCAGAAAGGTGACTCCGTGAATCCAAACCTGTGCAGGTACTTCCTGAAGCATCCGTGACCAGACAGAAACTGTGTCAGGTGGAAATTAACCTCTCCATGTTTTCTCTGGACCCATGTCGTTATTTTTGGTATGAGTCTATGGGTCCACCTTCCCTTGTCCGAGGAGTCCCACTCTTGCTGCCACTGTCTCAGTGATTCGACTCTTAATTTCGTCCTAACTGTTTTGGTAGTTTGACCCTCCATTCTCTTCTTTCTATGACATTCACTGTCTTCTGTCAGCGTTATGCATATGGGCATCGTCCCGGCTATAACACATACCGCTTCTAAGGAGATTGTTCGATATGCGCTTGCTACTCTTATGCTTGCCAGCCTCTGGGCTCTATTAAGCCTTCTCCGATTCCTCTTCGTATCTAGCGCCTGTATCCACGCTTGTGCCCCGTAGCGCAATAT